>JBBAXF010000012.1:20063438-20593113 GCA_037837765.1 Delichon dasypus
TTCTAATCATATTTTCTTTGTGTCCCTCCTGTGCTTTTTCTGGGCTGGGGAAATCCTTTCATTTTGTTAAACTATTTTACTTTACTCTATGTTTAGTTCGAACTATACTTTAACTTATAACAGACTAAATTATATAGAACTTACATGGACTGAGTTATACAAAACATACATTTATACAGCTGACATTACTCTTTTATTTTGATAACACGAATTAACTTTAAAACATATATCACATGTCCAACATTGCTTTATATGAGTTGCTCTCGAAATTAGTTAAATTGGTCTCTCACCAAGAGCAACCATTCTATGTGATGCACACGAGGTCACACACAGATCTGCCGGGGTTTATCGCGGAGGGGAACAGGAAGGCAGATGCCCTTGCTGCCCCTGCCGAGATGGCCCCCCTGCCTAACATCTTTGAGCAGGCGAAACTCAGCCACCAGCTTTTCCACCAAAACGCGCCTGGCCTTGTTCGCCGCTTCCATCTAACGTGGGAACAGGCCAAAGCGATTGTGGCCGCGTGCCCATCCTGCTCCCGAAATGCAGTCCCAACCTTGCATGCGGGGGTCAACCCTCGGGGGCTGAGGAGCTGTGAGGTGTGGCAGACAGATGTCACACATTTCCCAGAATTCGGACGCCAAAAGTTTGTCCAAGTGTCTGTTGACACTTTCTCTGGAGCCGTGTTCGCTTCTGCTCACATAGGGGAGAAGGCAGGAGATGTAATTAAACACCTTATCCATGCCTTCTCCTTCATGGGCATCCTGAAGGAACTGAAAACTCATAATGGCCCAGGGTACAAGTCCAGGGAGCTCTGCAGCTTCCTGCAGCAATGGGGGGTGGAGCACAAGACCGGCATCCCCCACTCCTCCACAGGTCAAGCCATGGTCGAGAGGACCCATCAGACCATCAAAAAAGTATTACTTCAACAGCAGAGGGTCCTCAAAGTGGAACCACCATCCATCTGGCTGGCCAGGGCACTTTTCACCATAAATTTTTTGAACTGTTCATTCGAGGGGTTAAATCCACCCGTGGTGCGGCATTCCGGTGAGAGCTCAGTGTTCCCCAACAAACAAAGGCCACCTGTCATGGTCAGGGATCCTGAGTCCGGAAGGACGGAAGGGCCCCACGACTTGGCCACGTGGGGACGTGGATACGCGTGCATGTCCACCCCCACGGGGCCAAAGTGGATGCCATCGAAGTGGGTAAAGCCCTACATCCCCAAGGGCTCAGGGTCTAAAAGTGTCACAGGGCCCCAAGTGGCGAACGCAGCGTGGAGGCGAAAGTGGAAGAAAGAGTACCATCACGACCTCTGGGCGGAGCTGCCCTTTCCTCACTGTTCTTAAATTCTTATGACTCCTGAATCTGACAACCCTAGTAATTTCTGTACTTAGTGTCTTTCAGTTGCCATCATGGAAATCGTCCAGACCGGATTCCCCACTCCGAGGAAGAACCATCTTATCCTCGGAGCCCTAGTAACGCTCAGCCTTTGTCTCCAAGCCGTTGGATGGTTGGTGCCCCAGCCCAAAGCAAACGTCTGGACAACCTTGGCGCGTGCGATGGGGCAAGACCATCTGTGCCTCTCGGCCACTTCAGCAGACAGTCCCCTCTCCACCTGCCTTGTGGGGATCCCTTTTAAGCCCCAAGACTTTCCACCTAAGTTTCTCCAAGTCATGAGAGAGATAAATTTTAAAGCAGCGCGGGAAGGCCCGTCATCTTTTAAAAATCCTCATTTGAATTTTGATGTTATGGGCAAGTTAATTTTCCCTGTCAAGAATCCATTTGCTTTATGGGCCCAATACATTAATACCCTTCCTCCTTTAAGTTCTCCCCTTAATGAATTAGAGCTTTTGGGTTCGGCGAATGCCACTTTTTGTGTAAGATTTGAGTTCTATCCCCCAAGAGGACAAGAAAAGCTGTACCCAAAAGTCCACCCAGCTAGCTTTAAGTCCAACAACTGGTGTTGGGAAACAGTTAAAATAAATAGACCAGCCTCATGGTCCAACAAGCCTTGGACCCCCCCGAAGGGAGTTTTCCTTATTTGTGGTGACCGGGCCTGGGCAGGCATCCCCCCTCGCCACGTAGGAGGACCTTGCACCTTAGGGAAACTGAGCTTGCTGTCACCCAACAAAACCACCTTGATTAATTGGCAGAAGAAAATTTCTACTCATTCAGCTGTACAGAAGAGAGATCTAAGAGCGTTGAACGCAGATTGTGACTCAGAAATTGTACATTGGGCTAAAACTAAGGGAGTAGCTGTCACGATCTTCTTACCTTGGGTTTCAATTGCAAAAGCCCTAGTTGAATTGGCACACCTAGAGTGCTGGGTGGCCAAGCAAGCCAATTTAACATCAGATGCCCTCGCAAACCTCCTAAGTGACGAGGAAATAACAAGGCAGGTGACTCTTCAAAACCGGGCGGCCATCGACTACCTGCTACTGCTGCATGGCCACCGGTGCGAAGAGTTCGAGGGGCTGTGCTGTTTCAATCTGTCATCCAAGGCCGAGAATGTGCACACCACCATCCAGCGGATGAAAGAGATGATAACTAACATCAAGAAAGAAACAGACGATTGGCTGAGCGGGTTGTTTACTAACTGGGGAATTTCGGGCTGGGTTTCCTCCGTTATTCGTTCGGTTTTATTAGTTCTTTTCTTGTTATTGTTAATCTTAATTGCATTCGGTATGTTAAAAAGAATGTTGTATAATTTGATTTTTGCCACCTCACACTCCCCCACAGTCAACCACGTCACCATACCACCAGAAGAGGACCATAAGGAGGAAGGGCTGGAGTTGGAGGAGGTGCTGGAGGGGACCCCAGAAGATGAAGGACGAAATCCAGATGAAGAAGAACATGGACTGGGGTACCCGACGCAGCATCAGTGGTCTGCAGAGAGCTACCCGGCATCAGAATACCACCCTCCTCCGTTCCAGTCCCACTCCTCTTGAAAAAACAAAAAAGGGGGAGATGTGGTGGTGTGAGAGTTGTTTTATTAAGTTATTAAGTTATTTTTGTAAGATTTTTGAGTTACTTTTGTAATGATTTAGTTCACTGTATACCCCTGTGTTCTGTATTGGTTTTCCCCTTATGAGTTAGGTTGTTTAACTAAACGTTTTCTGTCAGTCATTCCTTCCCTGCACCTGTCCCTGTCTACCCCCCCCCCCCCCCCCCCCCCTCCCGTGGTCACCCTGTCTGTCACTCAGAGACCCTTCCCTGGATTCTGGAAAACTCCAGGAAGGGCATTGAGTGATAGGCTGGGGCCCGGGAAACCCCCTCCCATCGTGTTGTGGTTGGTCCCCGGTTCTACGGTTTCCACACCCCCCCCTCCCCCCGTTTCCACCCAGCCTTAAAAACTGCCGCGCACATGCCCTCGGGGGCTCTCCTGGGCAGCAGGCAGTGGGGTGCAGAGCTTCGCGCTCCCCCCCCCTTCAATAAACCCTCGTTTATACCCTGCTCAAGAGAGTCTGCCTTTCAATCAGCTGCCGCGGTTGCTATTGCGTCATAGTGCCCATCACTGCTGTGGGGGAATCAAGTTCCCACAGGGAGGAGGTGGCCCGCTCAGCCCGCCACCCCGACCTTACCACGTTGCCACAGTGTGACCCACTGAGCTAGCTGTGGCTGCGCTGGTCAGCGTGAACCGGACACTGCGACATTATGGGACACCAGGCAGAGTGCTCAGAAGAGGCAATAGGAAACCGACCGGCTGATAAAGAAGCTCAAAAAGCTTCATTGTCACCAGAAATCTCCAAGATCCTCCCCTTGCTCCCAGTAACTACATCACTGCCAGAAAAACTGACTTTTCCACCCGAAGAACTTGAGATAATTTAAAAGAGTGGGGCAGAAGAAAAAGGGGGATAAGTTTACAAAGGATAATAAGCAGTAGATACCAAAAGCTCTGGCCTTACAGTTGTTAAAACAATGAAGGGAGTCATTGGGGCTCCCGAGGACTGGCAGAAGCCTCCCTCAAAATGTATGGTGCTGTGAGTCTTTTTACTCTAGCAAAGCGAGCTATCAAAGGTTGTTTAATTTGTGCTAAAACCAGTAACAGTTACAAAGAAACTTGCCAGGGGAGGGAGGCCTTGGGCTATACGTCCCTTCCAGAGATGCCACAAGTGGCAAGGTTTAAATACCTTCTGGTAATAGTATGTCAGTTGACAGGGTAGCCAGAGGCATTTCCAGCCATTTCAGCAACTACAGGATCAGTTATTAAAGTATTTTTGAAACAAATAATTCCAAGATATGGGATTGTAGAAGCAATACACTCAGATAGAGGATCTCATTTTACAGGAAAAAATCTTCAAGGAGTTATGACTGCTCTAGGGATAAGATGGAATTTCCACATCCCCTGGCATCCCCAGAGTTCTGGCAGGGTGGAGAGGATGAATGGAGAAATAAAGAAACACCTTTTGAAGCTAGTAATAGAAACTAAGATGCTGTAGGTACAGCTCTTGCCACTAGCTTTAGCAAGGAGAAAGGCTAGACCCAGAGGAGATATTCAATTATCTCCCTTTGAATTGATGTTTAGAATTCCTCACCCTTATAATTCCCAGCCTAGTGGGGGGGGGGGGGGGGGGGGGGGGGTAGGGTAGAGATAAGTGATGTATATTTAAAACAATATGTTGCCAGGATACTGTCTCTTGTGAAATCTCTTCGATAGGAAGCTCAGCTGGCACAGACCCTACCTTTGGACTTTGCTGTTCACAACATCCAACCAGGAGATTGGGTCCTAGTTAAGAAGTGGAAAGAAGCACCACTAGTGGCTAAGTGGCATGGACCTTTCCAAGTGTTGCTGACCACAGAAACAGCCATCAAGACAGCCGAACACAGGTGGACCCACCACACTCGGGTCAAAGTCTCTGAGGCCCCGGAGATTTGGACATCTCAGCTGGAAGAGAAGGATGGGAAGCCACGACTGACACTCCGCAGGAATGGACTGGAGCAGTAGCCAGTGTGTCGACATCGGGGGAAGCCTTGTGTGCCTACCCACAGACTGCTTGCTGAAATAGTTTGTGTGGGCATCCCTCCTCTCAGATCTCCAGTCACTGGGGGCCAATCCTCACTGTCATTGTTTTCTTTATGTTAAGCTGTTTCTGTGCCTTCATTCGCCACAGGTGGTGTGGAGGACAATGTAAAAGTGAAAATTAGGTTAGGAGATTAGATTACACCATTAGAATGTTTCTCTTAATAATCTTACCTTTATATTGCCAGTTAGGTTGGGGCCAAAAGTGGGAAAATAATTTTTTAACCTTAGGAGAAGAAGTAGCAAAACCCTTTAACCTTAGCAATTGCTGGGTCTGCGGAGGGCCAGGGGGATCTGAAGACTGGCCATGGGTGGCCAGCCCAGTTAAACCTAAATGGTGGGTTAGCACCCTGAGTGAGGTCCATAATGGAACAGGATTTTGGGATGAGGAAGGAAGTCCATGGCGGCTTCATTCCTCTGAAAGAGGCATTTATTGTCTAAATAGAACAGGAGGCGTATATGTGGGAAAAAGTGTTTGTGACTAGACTTTATCTTTGGGTTTAGATTGTTAGACCCCCAACTGCCCTCCTTATGATTGTTCCAGATATCAAGGCAGATGGAATCAAACACATGTTAAGCTCACTAATGGTAGCTGGGTAAGGTGTTCCTTCCATAATCACCAAAAGGATTTTGAAGGCTGTAAAGCAGTGGGAAAGAATAGGTTTTTTGACTCTTTATTTTTAATCTAACCCCCAAGATAATTCCACAAGTAGGACACATGTTGTCTGTGACTATCAGTAGAAATGGCAACACCGGAATAGAACTCAGACCCTTTTTAATAAGTTCTAGTCCAGATCCAACAAAACTGATTTGAGATGTAACTGCAAGTAGAAACCTTATGTGAGAACTTAAAAATGCAATATTCCAACACCAGATAGTATTAGACTATTTATTAGCAGAAGAAAGAAGAGTGTGTGGCAAATTAAATGACTCAAACTGCTATTTGCAAATAGATGACAATAGAAAGCTAGTAAAACAAATAACAAAAGAAATAAAAAAGTTAGCTCATGTGCCAGTCCAAACATAAAAAAGATAGAATGGGACATGTTTTCGTAGTTACCCGGTGAACTATAAGTTAAACAAGTGTTTTTCTTTCCTCTTATGTGTTGTAGTAACTCTCATCTTTTTACCATGCATGATCCCTTGCTTAGTACAACTTATTCAATATGGGATCAAAGGGATGCAGGTAGTAGCCATGCCTACTGATCCAGAGATGGCTACAAAAGGACAGAAATTGATGTCACTGCAAATAATTGCAAAACCAAAAAAAGACCCAAGAACAGAAAATTAAGTCAATGATAACTAAAATTTGTAAAGACAATTATTAAAAATAAAAGAGGAGGGATTGAGAGGAATGACAAGATTTGTCTGTACAAACAAGCCCTGGGTCTGCTAGTAGATAAAACTAGCACTGAGCGATAAGAGAAACAATGGGAAGGATTCTACTGATTGATGAATGGAAAAGAAGATACTTGCTTTACAAACAAACCATAAGTTTGTTTGTAAATGAAATTGAATATTGAAAGATGAAAGCAACAATGGGGAAAACCCATAAATCCCATAAAAATTAAAAATTATGGGGGGGTTATACATTAAAAGGGGAATCTTAAGCATTTCAGGAAATCTGTACCTCTCAAGTACCTCAGCCAATGGGGAAAGAGAGAGGGAAATGAGGCCGGGAAATTAGGATAAAAAGGAGGCTGCGTCCTCAGAAAAACTGAGAGACCCCAGGGGAAATGCCCCATGGCCTCTCCCTTTATTCGAATAAAGAAAAAGGACTCCTCTGTCTCCTTTTTGGATATGAACCTCTGGTGTTTGTGGATTAATTTTCCTAACACCCACATAAAAGCTTTTGTAGTCTCTGAGCCTTTGGAGGTCCTTGTCCAAGGCTGGGTTGAGTTTAACTACAACTATACAATCCCAAGCAGTGGCAGAGCCATTCCTGGCTGCTGTATTGATTTATGATTGAAAGGAGATTAATCTTTTTTAATAAATAATTTTGATTTTTTAATCTTCACACTGGTTCTTTTAACTGCTTCTCTCCACTAGTCTTTTTCCAGAAGAAAAATCACTTCTCTGTCACATTAGTTAAGTTTAATTTTCTCCTTAAATCTGTCCCAGGCTTCTCATTTGCTCAGTGGTTGACAGAGTATTTTCAAATGCTAAATATTAATCTATTTAAGAACAGACAGCAAGTGGTTTGAGGGAAAAAAATAAACTTTCAAATCTTTTTCACAACCAGCAGTTTGTTTTCCTTAATCTATTTTGAGTGAAATCCTATGTCTCTATTTTAAATTGAACACCCACAAACCATTGCAGAACACAACCAGTACATCTCAGTAGAAGGTTGTGCCAGTGCTCCTGGCAGAGATAAGCTGGAAATGAAGCTTATTCAGGAAAATCATGGTAATAGAACAGGTAAAAAAACTTATTAGTAAAAATAAATGAGCCCAGTGATGTAAAGCCCTTTGGTTTTCCTTGTCCTACTGGTTTTCAAAAAGACCTTAGATTTACACCAATTTTTCTGAAAATGACACAATCTGAGAGACCTCAGAGGTGTAGAATCAGATCCTTAACACTGCTATTGAAGAATTAAATGGTTTTATTGAGCTGATTATTTCATGCCCTCTGATTGCTGCCTTTCAGATCCTGGCAGGTTTGCTCTGAATTCCTAAACACTTCATTCTGGGCTTTACAGTCCTGTTTGTCTTCATTGTTCCACAAAGAGACAGGAGAAATCCCTCTGCTGCTTCAGATAAATAATGTCCATGATGGAAGAAGTTTTCTTGGCATGAAACTTTGAAGGACATGGCAACATTTCAAAGGACAGCCAGAAGGTTTTAAAGGCAATGATGTTTAAGGAAAATGAAATATGACTAAAAGGAGGGTGATTAAAAAACAAAAAAAAACCAATTAAAATTTAAAAATAAAATCAGAAACGGAGCTTTTTTTCCTAAAACATTAATTATTGGACTCTGCTTTTCTAGAAAATGATATAATTTCTGGTGTGCACTCTAAATGAGAACAGTTTTTGGTGAATTTTCTGTGGAACGGAAACTCAGTTTTGTCCACTTTCAGTGGTGTATTTTATGTGGAACTATTACAGGAGTGTCTCAGTGAAAGAACAACCAGCAGTTCAGTGCTGAACAAA
This sequence comes from Delichon dasypus, assembly GCA_037837765.1. Taxonomy (NCBI): domain Eukaryota; kingdom Metazoa; phylum Chordata; class Aves; order Passeriformes; family Hirundinidae; genus Delichon; species Delichon dasypus. The sequence continues at coordinate 20,071,607 of JBBAXF010000012.1, forward strand.
ACAACATTCAGTTGCCCAGAGAAGCTGTGCCTGCCCCATCCCTGGAAGTGCCCAAGGCCAGTTTGAGCAGGACTTGGAGCAACCTGGGATAGTGGAAGGTGCCCCTGACCATGGCAGGAGGTGGAATGGGATGGAGTTTAAAGTCCCTTCCAACCCAAACCACTCCATGATTTTATGGTTGTATGGTTAAATCACCATCACTGGTAACCTCAGTGTCTCCTGTTGTTGCCTTCTACTTGTAATGATTTTATCGAGTCATGGAAATGTTCATTTTAGGATGCAACCATGCAATGTGTGGTACAAAATATTGCCAGTATCAACAGGCCTTCTACACCTAGAGGTACCTGGCTCCCTATAGCCAGAACATCCCTGTTTATCCAGGTCCAGACAGTGGGCAGAGCTGTATTTTGCCATCATCTCTCCATGCGGAGGCAGGACTGATTTGTCGTTCCCTCTTTGAACTGGATTCACACAGTTGCCAACTACCTGCAGTCGAAATCTGGTGAGTCACCAGCATTTTGGGCCATCAGTTATTCTGAGATGAAGAGTCCTCCTGCTGTGGCAAATCTGCTGCAAGTAGAAAAGCAAAGTAGCTGGTAGGCAATGTGTGCATGTCCCTGTGCCAATGCTCCTCCATCCAACTGGAGGAGGCCAAACTGCCTGGCTCATCCCGAAGGATAACATCATCCCTCCTCCCATGGCCAACTGCTTCTGCCTCGGAGATGCAGCCAAGATCCCACATCCCCCAATTGAGACATTAATTTTGAGGAACTAAGGATTTTTAGGAAAGTTAAGATAATAAGTTGCTGAATTAGCTGAAGTAGATAGGTAATCTTTGTTCGCAGTTAACAGAAGCCGGATCTTAGATAAGCTACCCCGGATCTTGTAACTCATTGCTTGTCAGCTTTATGTTTATGTAGTTGTCCTTGTAATGAAAAACAAAATGTGGTAAATAGGACATAAGATAGCTGCAGATTTCCTGCTTAAAGGACCCATTGAACACAGGAAACTGTAAGTTCTACCAAGGAATCATTTGTCACAAATGCATTGAAAAGGTAGAAAGGTCAGGACGAGTGTCCTGGTTTGGGGCAAATTTGGGAGAAAACCCCTGTATAGGATCCCTCCAAGGAAGCAAACCCAGGTGGCCCCTCCCTCCAACCAGTCTGGTAAAAAAACAAACCTCTTTGGAGAAAAGTGGAAAAAGCTATTTTACTAAACAAATGTGCATACAAGTATAAAGAATGAATAATATGAAACAATAAAACCTCTCCTTCTGAAGTGAGATGGCAAATTGAGAAAGTCTTTGCCGTGGGTGGAGCTCGGCTCTCTCTCTCTCTCACCAGTCCCAGTCCCTCCGACGCTGCTGGAAAATGCCGAAGTCCAGGCCCCGGTGGGCCGCAGGTGCAGCCCCCAGTGCTCCCCTGGGTTTTCAGTCCAGAGTAGGTTTAAACAGTTCCAAGAAAAAAAAGGGAAAAAAAACAGTCCAGGGAACTTCTCTGCCCTAGCTAGCTGAAACTAACTAAAAGCAAAAAAAAATCTCTGTCCTGCAGTCTCCAAGCCTCCGCCGAACACACCGTCCGGAGAAGAATGTGGAGGAGTCAGGCAGTTTTCTCAAAACAAACTCCACGCTTCTCCTTGCTCTTAGAACCAGTCTTAAAGGCACAGGACTCAATATACAGCACAAACAGGACAGACGATTGGGGATACAAGCATCATAAAGTTACCCTAGGACAACGAGGAAGACTCATCTTACTTCCTCATTTTGAGTGACCCCTCCCCAGAATAGACCCCTGACTCATTTTAAGAAACAAAGTAGGCATGCTTAATAGCCTTTTTGCCAATTAGCATACAAAGCGAGGAATGGGAGGTGACAGGGGTATGAATATGCATTTGTATTTTGGGTTGTCAACACTTTTGTAAATAAAAGGCTTTGTAATTTCCTGTGAATTTTGCAGTGCGAATTAGGGAAATATCCCGTGTGCTGCCCAGCTGTAATAAACCTACACTTTCTAACTTTAAACTGTTAGAGAGTTTTTGTCTGTCACAGTTGGGTATCGATACTAGATCAATACCCATATTTCTTTAATAAGTCACAATGTCTTTATCACCTTAATTTCTTTTTGCTGTATGTAGACTTTAAATACAATGTGAGTCCAATCCTTGTATTGCTTTTATTCACATCCACTGAAAAACCTGCATTTTAATTACAAGTGTTCTCACAGGGTCAGAGTTCTCAGCAGTGCTGTATCATACCTGGATTTGCTCATTCTGATGTTCTACCCCCTGAATTCCTATTTAACATTTGCTGCCTTTTGTGCCTCATGCATGACTGACACCAGGAGTGACTGAGAGAACAGATCAATTATTGTGATTAAAATTGATCCTCATCACTCTTGATGTCATAGTTCATAAGCCAATGCTCATGAGCTTGTAATAAATACGATTCACCAAATTCGATAAATCAAAATTTTGGAATTTTATTGAGAGATAGAATGATAGTTTCGGACAGCCACAATTAAAAGGACAGCGTCGAGCCCGGGATTGGCGCTGGGTGAACGTGGCAACACACTTAGCCAGTATGTTACCCTCCAAGTTCACATTTCTGGCTTGGAGAAGTCTCTTTTTATACACTGGATCGCTGAGAGAAACTCGGGTCTTCGAGGTTCCTCCTTCTGAGGCAGCCTCATTAGACATTCATGTTCCAGTTCTGGGATTCTGAATAGGGTCACTCGAGAAGACAATGCCTTTAATGGTCAGATCCAGGTGTGGCGTGAAGATGTTAATTTCAGGAGGAGACGGATGAGATATCGATCTGATGTAATCATCTGGTTCTCCGGGCTCCCATCTCCTTTTTCCGTTGTCTTTATTCTCCCCTTAACGATTCCCGGCAGAGGCATCCTTGTGTCTCTTTTTTTGGTAATTCTGATCATGGTTTCTTCGAGTCCCTCCTATGTCTTTTCAGGCAAAAGAAATTCCTGTACCCTTCTCCGGGCCGCTTTCATCTGAGTTAACTCTTAGCATACTGGATTAGAAACAAACCTTTTACTTATAGGGGTTGAATTACATTTTACATCTTTTAACACGAATTAACTTTAGGACATATATCACAAGCTCATTTGGCTTGGGCCTGTAACCATTGCCAATGGTGAGAATCTCACTGAGCAGAGTAAAATCATCACTACGTCAAAATTAAAGGATTTGATCATCACAGGAATAAAAATCAAGCTGTTTGTGGCCTTTATACCTAATGGCAAAGTCATATTTAGGTTTGGATGCATTTCAAAAATGCCATTTTATAGTAACAACCACTGTTTGGGAGGTTTATGCAATATGGGATCTCAGGTGCTGTGAAAATAAAATGTACCTTTGTTCCCTCTTGCAAAACATGAAGGGTATTCCTGTGGGCTTGGCTGAAAGGCATCAAGGAAATGCCAAATGTTTGTAACATACTTCACTGAAAAGCTCATTATATTTAACAAATCCTGGGTTGGTCAATTCCTGCATGTGAAAACACAAAGTAAAGGGAAGAAAGAGATGGAAAAGAACATGATGGAGGCAGAATAAAAGAAAGAAAGACTGAGCTGAAACATCACAGACAGAGAAGGAAAATTTTATGTAATGAATGTTTTCCACCTCATCACCTCCTTTCTGCCCTAAACACCATCACCACCTGTAAGTGCATTCATTAAACTGGCAAATCCATACACCTCCACCATGCCTGGAAATTGAATTCTGCTGAGTTTTCAGCACTTTTATTTAATAATTCAGATTTTTTTCATATTTTCAGTTCACTTCTTTCCTAGTTCATCTTCTTGTGCAGCTCAGTTTGTCAGTTTTATTTCTCCAAAGTGCTATGGAGGGAGCAACATATAATTCACAACTCAATAAAATTTAAGGAAAAATAAATATTTGCTGCATCCAAGAGGAGATGGAGGATGTGTAAGAGGGGAGGAGGCAGGAGGTAGACTTGAAATTGCTGCTTTTGGAAGAGATTTGAGAATTGAGTTGGTACCTCAGTGCAAAATGGCTGGGGCTCTAAAATGGATTTATCAAGAATTGAAATGAAAAATGCAGGAGGGAGCTGTTCAGAAATCGTGTCTGTGCAAGGTGATTTCAGTCTAAATGAACAGTACTGGACACCCATGATTGTTTGAAGGTAAACCAATTTATTTACAATTTTATAGTCTGGAAAAAGCCACCAACTGTACCTTCACCTTTCAAAACCTGGGATACAGCAAACTCCTTCCCATTTTAGAGGCAGAGGTCTCTACCAAGAGTTCAGAGATTAATCAACAGCTTTATTCCCTCCTAACCATTGGTGACTCAGATGTCAAAAAACAGGGACTCCAATGTCAAAGTTATTCTTTTTCTCCTGGGTGAGAGAGGCTGGAGGGTCTGAGCACTGAGCTCCCGTGAGCAAAGCCTCACTCTGTGCCCAAAGCACAGCTCAGGAGGGACCCTCCTACACTTCCAGAATGTTATTATAACAAAAATATTTCTAAATTATTAAATTACATAGGTTTCATTGCAATCTGTACAAACATCTTGGTGTGTCTCTACACCTGCACCCACAGTAGTGTCTTGGTTTGAAAAGACAGGTGTCTGCTATGGAGGGGCAGGCCTCTCCAGGAAATGAGGAGCTCGAATCCTTCTCTCTGTGTTATTATAATTTGGAAGATTAAAGAAACTTTTCAGTCAGAGCTATGGTGAAAAGGAATAACAGTACTTTACTAATAAATATAACAGGACAGACAAAAACAACAGCAATTATAACAATAGTAGAACAGAACTAAGAACCCCGAGGGCAAAACGGTGGAGGCTCCGGCGCTGATGGCTGGAAGCCGGGCGAGGTGGACTGTCCTCCGCAGGCAGGGGGTGTCCTGGCAGGCAGAGGTGGCAGTGCCGGAGAAGCTGCAGCGGCGGGGCCCGGGCTCACCCAAAATCTAGCAGGACAGTGAAGAAATTCCGACTTTCCTGGGCGCTCCAAGTGATGGTAGAATTCCCAGAGCCAGACCTCTCCGTCACCCCCGGACTTCAGGCCGCCAGCCGATGAGCCGCTGTTCTCCCCGGAACACGCTGCTCTCCCCGGAAGACCAGAGACGACTGACCCCCCACCCCCAGCCTTCTCTTCCCCGGGGCTTTTTTTCCTTTTGTTCAGGTTAAGCACTTAGTCTTTAGTCTCCTAGCAACTTGGGGGGGGGGGGAAAATTCAAGAGACTTAACCCTTAACATTATCCACCCCGAATTTTTTCCCACACCAACATATTATATTGAATTTAAACCTTTAAATGATATACATATATATACATGTGAATATAAATACAGACACAGTCACAGTGTTCACCGAAAAACAAGGTCCCCTTGAGGTATGCAGCGGGTCTCACCATCCTTTTGCATCACCCACCATGTACAGCCAGGTCCCTGAGCAAAAACAACCCCAGGAGCGGGATTGTCTTTGCTGGAGGCAGAATTAATCCAAACAGTTTTTCTCAGCATTCCTCTCATGTGTACTACTGGAACTTTATCTCCATCTCTTGTTCTCAGGGGCTCAGATTGGGCGGGGCCTGCTCGGTTGGTAGAACCTCGAGTGTTCACTAACCAGGTGGCTTTTGCTAAATTATTCTCCCAGTTCTTGAAAGTCCCCCCACCCAGTGCCTTCAACGTGGTTTTAAGCAGGCCATTGCATCGTTCAACTTTCCCGGCTGCTGGCGCATGATAAGGAATATGGTACACCCACTCAATGCCATGTTCTCTAGCCCAGGTGTTTATAAGGCTGTTCTTGAAATGAGTCCCGTTGTCAGACTCAATCCTCTCAGGGGTACCATGTCTCTACAGGATTTGCTTTTCAAGGCTTAGGATGGTGTTCCGGGCAGTAGCATGGGGCACAGGGTAGGTCTCCAACCATCCAGTGGTGGCTTCCACCATGGTCAGCACATAGCGCTTGCCTTGGCGGGTTTGGGGAAGGGTGATGTAGTCAATCTGCCAGGCTTCCCCGTACTTATACTTGGACCATCGCCCGCCATACCATAGCGGCTTCACCCGCTTGGCCTGCTTGATGGCAGCACACGTCTCACAGTCATGGATAACCTGAGAAATACTGTCCATAGTTAGATCCACCCCTCGGTCTCGTGCCCACTTATAGGTGGCATCTCTACCCTGATGGCCTGAGGCATCATGGGCCCATCGAGCTAGGAACAACTCTCCCTTGTGTTGCCAATCTAAGTCTATCTTTGACACCTCTATCTTTGCAGCTTGATCTACCTGCTCGTTGTTCCGGTGCTCCTCATTAGCCCGACTCTTGGGGACATGGGCATCTACATGGCGGACTTTTACAGGTAGCTTCTCTACCTGAGTGGCAATGTCCTTCCACTCATCTGCAGCCCAGATTGGTTTTCCCCTACGCTGCCAATTGGCCTTTTTCCACCTGTCCAGCCAACCCCACAGAGCATTGGCTACTATCCACGAATCAGTGTAGAGGTAGAGCTTTGGCCACTTCTCTCTTTCAGCAATGTCCAGGGCCAGTTGAACAGCTTTGAGTTCAGCAAGTTGGCTTGACCCACCTTCTCCTTCAGTGGCTTGTGCAACCTGTCGTGTGGGGCTCCATACAGCTGCTTTCCACTTACGGTTCATCCCAATGATGCGGCAGGAACCGTCAGTGAAAAGTGCATAGCGTGTTTCTTCTGCTGGCAGTTGGTTGTATGGTGGAGCTTCTTCAGCACGTGTCACTTGTTCCTGCTCCTCTTCATCTGTGAGACTAAAGTTCTCACCTTCCGGCCAGTTTGTAATTATCTCTAAAATCCCAGGGCGATTTGGGTTTCCAATGCGGGCGCGCTGAGTGATGAGGGCAATCCATTTGCTCCATGTGGCGTCGGTGGCATGATGGGTGGAGGGAACTTTTCCTTTAAACATCCACCCCAGCACTGGTAGTCGGGGTGCCAGCAGGAGTTGTGCTTCTGTGCCAATCACCTCTGAGGCGGCTTGAACTCCTTCATAGGCGGCCAAGATTTCCTTCTCTGTCGGGGTGTAATTGGCTTCGGACCCCCTGTAGCTTCGGCTCCAAAATCCCAGTGGTCGGCCTCGAGTCTCCCCAGGCACCTTCTGCCAAAGGCTCCAGGACAGGCCATTGTTCCCGGCTGCTGAGTAGAGCACGTTCTTCACATCTGGTCCCGTCCTCACTGGGCCAAGGGCCACTGCATGAGCTATCTCCTGCTTGATCTGGGCAAAGGCTTGTTGCTGTTCAGGGCCCCAGTGGAAATCGTTCTTCTTGCGGGTGACCAGGTAGAGAGGGCTCACAATCTGGCTGTACTCAGGAATGTGCATCCTCCAGAATCCTATAGCGCCTAGGAAAGCTTGTGTCTTCTTTTTGTTGGTTGGTGGGGACATGGCAGTGATCTTATTGATGACCTCAGTGGGAATCTGCCGCCGTCCATCTTGCCACTTTACTCCCAGGAACTGGATCTCTCGGGCAGGTTCCTTGACCTTGCTCTGCTTGATGGCAAAACCGGCTTCCAGGAGAATTCGGATGATCTCTCCTTTCTCAAACACTTCCATTGCCGTGTTCCCCCACACAATGATGTCATCGATATACTGTAGGTGCTCTGGAGCCTCACCCTTTTCCAGTGCAGCCTGGATCAGTCCATGGCAGATGGTGGGGCTGTGTTTCCACCCCTGGGGCAGTCGGTTCCAGGTGTACTGCACGCCCCTCCAGGTGAAAACAAACTGAGGCCTGCATTCTGCAGCCAGAGGAATGGAGAAAAATGCATTAGCAATGTCAATTGTGGCATACCATTTTGCTGCCTTGGACTCCAGCTCGTACTGGAGTTCCAGCATGTCCGGCACAGCAGCGCTCAATGGTGGAGTCACTTCGTTCAAGGCACGGTAGTCCACAGTCAATCTCCATTCTCCGTCAGACTTGCGCACAGGCCAGATGGGGCTGTTGAAGGGTGAGTGGGTTTTGCTGACCACCCCTTGGCTCTCCAGCTCCCTAATCATCTTGTGGATGGGGATCACAGCATCTCGAGTTGTCCGATACTGTCGGCGGTGCACTGTCGAGGTGGCAACTGGAACTCGCTGCTCTTCTACCTTTAGAAGTCCTACTGCAGATGGGTTCTCTGACAGTCCAGGCAAGCCATTCAATTTCTTAATGCCCTCTGCCTCCACAGCTGCTATTCCAAAAGCCCATCTGAGTCCTTTAGAGTCTTTGTAATAACCATTCCGGAGGAAGTCTATGCCCAAAATACACGGGGCCCCTGAGCCAGTCACAATTGGATGTTTCTGCCACTCCTTCCCGGTCAGGCTCACCTCGGCTTCCAGCAGAGTCAATTCCTGTGATCCCCCCGTCACCCCAGCAATGGAAACAGGTTCTGTCCCCACAAATTCTGATGGTATCAGGGTACACTGAGAACCAGTATCAACTAAAGCTTCATATTTCTGTGGCTCTGATGTGCCAGGCCATCGGATCCACACTGTCCAATAGACCCGGTTTTCCCGTGCCTCTCCCTGGCTAGAGGCAGGGCCCCCCTAGCACCGGTCTTTATTCCCTTCCTGGGCATACAAGGTAGAGGTTCCTTCACAGGGATCTGACATATCATCCTCACTTCTATAATACCTGGCAGCCTGGTCATGTGATGTTGAGGCTACCTTCATCTTAGTGGAACCCCCTCGGTCAGTGTTTCTCTCCTTGAGCTCACGCACCCGTGCTGCCAGGGCAGAAGTGGGTTTCCTATCCCACCTTCCCATGTCCTCTCCGTGGTCACGCAGGAAGTACCACAGGTCAGCTCGTGGGGTGTACCCTCTTTCTCTAGCTGGGGGATGTTGAGCTCTGAATCTGGGGCCTGTAACTCTCACTGGTGCCACATGGGAACTGTTCCTCCTCATCTCTTCCCTCACCTCCCTTATTTCCTCTGTCACCTCCTCCATCTTTTCCCTGAGTTCCTTAGCCACGGCAGAGACCTGAGCCTGCATTGGGCCACTGATCATACTCTCATAATTTCTAAGCTTGTTGGCTACAGAACCCACTGTCTCTCGGTTGGTATCAGGATGAATTGTTGCAATGTATGTAGCGTGCTGAGATGGTCCTAGAGTTGCCAGATTCCACAGCATTTGCCCTGTGCACCTGACTTTGTCGGGGTCATTATCATGCTGTCCACCCCTCCCAAAGAGTACCTCCAATACTGCCACTTCTCTCAGCTGTTGGATCCCCTCCTCAAGGGTCTTCCAGCGCATTCTATGATGGTGCTCCTGAATTCTGTCTCTGTGGACAAACCTCTCCCGTACACTCATTAAAAGCCGCTCCCAAAGGGAAAGGGGCCCTGGCTCCCTTACGAATACTTGATTCACACCTGAGTCCTGGGTCAAGGGTCCCAAATTCCTTGCCTCACTATTATCTAGTTGCACACCCGTACCTATAAGGTCCCAGACCCGAAGTAACCAGGTTGTATAAGCCTCACGTCCCCGTCGTGCAAGATCTTTTTGCAGATTACGGAGACTTTCATATGTCAGGGACTCAGTGATGATCTCAACCTCTGACTCCCCCCCGGGTTGTGAGGGCCCTCCTTTCTTATCCTTGTTGCCTGGGTGCTCTGATTTTACCTTATACTTCTTTGTTTCCACAGGGGCCACTGCTGCTGTCTGTGGCTGCCCCTGTGCTTCAGCTGGAACCTGGACGGTTGTAACGTCTGTGGGTTCTGCTGCTGCACCATCAGACTCTCCTTTGTCGGGGCAGGGGGAGGGTTTCCCACCAGCTGGGGCTAATGAGGCTACTACAGGGGAAAGGTACTCCCTGAGCATCTCACCTATCTCCTTCACCAAATCTGGGTGGTTTGTTCCTGAGGCAGGCTGCGGGACAGTGTCAGGCTGTGGGATGGGCTCAGGCTGTGGGGCTGTATCTTTGTTCTCTAGGGTAGGTATCAGGGTGGTTATCCAGGTCAGTCTCCCCTTATCTCTAAATGCTAAACAGAACAGGCATACCAGCAACACCAGCCACTGTATGATGTCATTAACATTCAGAGATTTGAACCCTTCAAAGACTGGTGGGGTAGGCCCAAAGAGCTGGGTGAAGGGTTGTGAAAAAATTTCCCCCGGTATCATTTCTTCACAGTAGCTACCATTGTTAAAGTAACCCCAGAAACACACTGTTAGTGTATGATAGCCCTGAATCCATGTGCCTGCCTTCCAGAGGAAATTAAAAATCCACGATTTCCTCACTTCGTTAACCCATATAGCGAAGTGGATGACAGCCACAGTAACTTTAGTTACAGGGCCCATGTTTAGAAAAGGGCCTGCAAATGGGAGAAATACGGCCGCCACCACATGCCACCCAAACCAGGTTAGGCCAGACCACATGATGTCCAGTACACAACAATGTAGGCACTTAAGAACTGTTATTCCTTTTCTCTCAATGCCCCACGATCGGGCGCCAAAATCTGTCTTGGTTTGAAAAGACAGGTGTCTGCTATGGAGGGGCAGGCCTCTCCAGGAAATGAGGAGCTCGAATCCTTCCCTCTGTGTTATTATAATTTGGAAGATTAAAGAAACTTTTCAGTCAGAGCTATGGTGAAAAGGAATAACAGTACTTTACTAATAAATATAACAGGACAGACAAAAACAACAGCAATTATAACAATAGTAGAACAGAACTAAGAACCCCGAGGGCAAAACGGTGGAGGCTCCGGCGCTGATGGCTGGAAGCAGGGCGAGGTGGACTGTCCTCCGCAGGCAGGGGGTGTCCTGGCAGGCAGAGGTGGCAGTGCCGGAGAAGCTGCAGCGGCGGGGCCCGGGCTCACCCAAAATCCAGCAGGACAGTGAAGAAATTCCGACTTTCCTGGGCGCTCCAAGTGATGGTAGAATTCCCAGAGCCAGACCTCTCCGTCACCCCCGGACTTCAGGCCACCAGCCGATGAGCCGCTGTTCTCCCCGGAACACGCTGCTCTCCCCGGAAGACCAGAGACGACTGACCCCCCACCCCCAGCCTTCTCTTCCCCGGGGCTTTTTTTCCTTTTGTTCAGGTTAAGCACTTAGTCTTTAGTCTCCTAGCAACTTGGGGGGGGAAAATTCAAGAGACTTAACCCTTAACAAGTAGGTAACATATTTAATTCAGGTTGCTGAAGATAATTGCTTGGTTATGTGTTTCTTCCAAATTTGGAGGTTTTTTAATAATGAAAATTCAGTGATGATTGTCAGGAAAAAACACAAATCAATAAGATGTATTTCTTTTTTACCTCAGGTAGCTTTTTAAGGTATACCACCCAGATATTTTCTCAGCAGTCAAAAGGAAAGAGAAATTTCAGTTGGAATTTGTGAGCTAATGTCCTGGGCAGCTCTGAGGAAGCTGCAGCCCAGTGTGTTCCCTCCTGTGTCACCTGTGTGACACTGATTGATGCTTCTCCAGTTTAAATTGAGGTAGAACATTACATGCTCCTGTTTCTGAGCAGGTTTTGCTGCTTTGTTCTCTAACATTGTTGTGGGTAATTCGGTCAGGTTCACTTCTCTTTGACAGCACTGAAATGAATAATTTTTTTCAGAGTAGATGATCACTCTAATACTTCCTATCACCTCCAAATCGTGTCCTAATGAGAGAGTTCCAGGAATATAAGAGAAAAAAAGAGGTGGATGTTCAATGATCTAGTGTCTGCTTCTGACACTGGAAAACTTTATTCATTTAAAGAACTATTACTCATGAGAATTACTGTGCAAGCTTCCAGGAGGCTGAACAGAGGATGGTTGTCCAAGCAGGAACGGACTATTTTAAACAGAGAACTATTAAATATGTTAAATCTCTCCTACAGCCCTCCCAAGATTTGGTTTAAAACCATAGATAACACTTCTGTGAACTGGTGATACTGATAATTATCAGAAAATCTCATCTTTTCCCATCTCCTGGATAAAAAGGTCCTTCCTGCAGACCTCTCCTATTACACACATGGAGTCTGTCACTGCTGTGGTGTCACCAGTTTGGTTTCAAAGCTTTCACAGCCAGGACTCAGCGATCTTTATCATTATAAATTCAGACTCCTGAGACACCAGCAAGAATAATTACTTACTGGCTTTGCTCAAGTGTCTTCTGCCACACTCTTTGCAGTTCATTTGCCACAAGCACTTCTGTGTTATTACCATATCCACAACTCCTACAGGCATTTCACCTGAGAAGAACCTCCAGCTCAGTTGCATCACTCTTCTGGCAGGTTGTCTGAGATGCCTCAGAAGAAAATGTCATTAAATATAGATCCTGGTGGGTGAGAGGCTCGACATGGCCCAGCCCACAGCCCCCCAAGTCCTGGGCTCATCCCTAGTGTGGGCAGCAGGAAGGGGGGGGATTCTGCCCTGCAGAGCTGCCTCCAGCACTGGGATCCAGAAGGATGTGGAGCTGCAGGAGCCAGTCCAGAGGAGGCCATAAATGATTAGAGGGGATGGGGCAGCTCTGCTCTGGAGGAAAGCTGGGAGAGCCAGGGGTATCCACTGTGGAGAAGCTTTGGGGTGACTTAATTGTGGCCTTCCAGTACCTGAAGGAGATGACAAAAAAAATGAAGAGACACTATTTATTTACAAGGGACTGGAGAGACAGGACAACTGGGGAATCGATTCAAACTGAAGGAGAGGAGAGATATCCAAAGGAGGGGACATGAAGATGGTGAAGTGCCTTGAGGAGCAGCTGAGGGCACTTGGTCTGTTCAGCTGGAGGAGACTAAGGGGAAACTCAGCGCAGTTACAACTCCCTCGTGAGGGAAAGCGGGGGGCCAGGCACTGATCTCTGTGGTGACAGGGACAGGATGAAGGGAACGGCTGGAGCTGTGCCAGGGTCAGGCTGGAGATCAGCAAAAGGTTCTTCCTCCAGAGGGTGTCGGTCACTGCCCAGGCTCCCCAGGGAATGGGCACGGCCTCAAGGCTGCCAGAGATGCAGGAGCGTTTGGACAATGCTCCCAGGGATGCACAGGGTGAGACTGTTGGGGTGTCAGTGCAGGGCCAGGAACCAGACTGATGATCTTTGTGGATCCCTTCCAACTCAGGATATTCTGTCACTTAGATTGGATATTAGGAGGAAAATCTTCCCTGTGAGTGCGGTGAGACCCTGGAATAGATTTTGAAGAGAAGCTGTGGCTCCCGCATCCCTGGAAGCGCCCAAGGCCCGGCTGGCCGGCATTTGGAGCACCCCAAACTATGAATGCATTCCCGCCCACAGCAGGGGAGGGCCGGGATGAGATTCTCGGTCTCTCCCAGCCCAAAGCCGCAGGCGCGGCCCCGCCCCGGCTCGTCACGGGGTTGGAACCCGGAGCCGCCGGAGCCGCCGCTCCCCCCGGGTCCAGCGCTGCTCCAACCCGGTCCGGAGTCGCGCCGCTCCCCCCGGGGCCGCCAGCATGTCCAACATGGAGAGTATCCTCGGGCGGGACCGCGGGCAGGACGGGCCGGGAGCCGCCGGGGCCGGGGCGGGGAAGGTGGCGGTGGCGGTGGAGAGCGAGGCCTCCCCGCCGGGAGGAGCCCCCGGAGCGCGGGGAACGAGGAGGTGAATCCCCCCCTCATGGCGGTGGTCGTGGGGCCCGAGGGGCAGCGGCAGGAGCAGGGGGAGGGCTGGGTGTGACACTGGCAGGGGCTGAGATCTCAGCTTCGGAATTCTCTTCTGAAGACGAGAAAACCGAGAAGGGATCTCATATTCCATACCAATATCTCCAGGGGGTGTCAGTGGATGGTGCCAGGCTCTGTTCAGTGGTGCCCAACACCAGGATGAGAAGCAATGGCCATAAACTAAAAACCAAGGAATTCCACCTCAACACGAAGAAGAACTTTCCGTGGAGGGGGCAGAGCACTGGAACAGCTGCTATAGGGGGTGTGGAGTCTCTGTCTGGAGACATCCCAAACCCACCTGGACACGTTCCTGTGTCACCTGCTCCAGGTGACCCTGCCAGGGCAGGGGGGTTGGACTGAGTGATCTCCAGAATTTCCTTCTAACCTCAGTTATTCCGTGCTCCTGTGGTTTCATCACCTTGAAGGGACAAGGAAGTGAGTGGGAAGTTCAGTGTCTCTTCCCAAGGTGTGATCAGGCAGCCTTGGTTGGGAGTGAGGAGGGAGAGGCGGGGTTGTGGTAGGTGGAGGGACAGCCCAGTTCCTGAGGCAGAAAACACAATTTCTACTAAAAATAGTGCAAATTGTGCTGCAGGGACAGCATACCTGTGTATAGACTGGAGTGATGTCAGCAGGGCTGTCCCCCAAACAGCCACCGTCAGCTGTGCTTCCTGCTCTCGGAAAGAATTTACACACAGAGCCCTGCGTGGGCTGACTGGAACTTTCATGCTGTATAAAACCATCTTAACCCACAGAGGCAGAAAACTCTTACAGATTCCAAAGGTCTCAGTGTGGATTCCAAAGGTCTCGGTGAGGTTGGAATGTGCAGGCAGTGCTGGTAGGGACTGATGGGATTGCTGGAGCAGCTGACTGTGAGTCACAAACTGAGGTGGAAGTTGGGTTCCACTCAGGTTGTGGCAAACTCGGGTTTGTTCTTGAGTTTTGAGACAGACACTTGAAGGGAGGAGCAGGAATGTGCTCCTCAGGGATTGGTGAGCTGGTTTAATGTCAGGTAAATTCCCCAGCTGAGTAACTGAGGAAGTTATTTCAAAATAAACTGCTCTGGTACTGGTACCTACATTAATAGATATTCTAAATGCAAAGTCAGGCATGTTACCTGTTTGTAGCCTGCCTGTGATGTTTATAAGATAACAAAGACATTCCTAAGGTCTCCAGGTTGCTGTCAGAGTAAGAGGAATAGCTGGACTTTAAAGCAGAAAACAGCTCTGGAATAATTTATGTACTTGAAATATTGAAGAAACCTCAAGTACTCATAATGTTTAGCTTTGTGCTTCCATTTAATTGTTAATCATCTTAATACCTGCTGCATCTTCCTCTTGGGATATCATAGGTGGCAGGAAAGAAACCTACAAAGCTTTTTACTTACATATTGTTTGAGAAAGGCTTGTATTATTTGGAAGCTTTCATCAACAGTATTTTAAGAGAATGTTTTTTATTGTTATTTTTACAGCACACACTCTATTCTCTGTCAGTAATAGTTTAGTGCATTCATTCCAAATCACTCTGAAGGCTTGTCTTACTGTTTTCTTGGAGCTTTCAGTTTAAGCAGTTGAACTTATGTTTTTAAAGTTTCTCTTCTTTACTGAAGTGCTCTCTGCCCAAAAGTCAGATGATGGACCTGTCAGGGAGCCTGGGGATCACTCACATGACCCAGGACTGGGAAGGAGTTGGATGAGCAGTTTAAATCCAAGATCCTGCTGGGTTATAGCTGGCTGTGGCCAGCTGAGCCAGTTTGCTGTTACACTGTTCATTTGTTGTGTTCCTTAGTGACTTTGGGCTTTTTTTTGGATGGAGAGGTTCCAGGCAAGTCAGGAAACCACATAATTTCACTGAGAGTCTCAGGCTTTGGGTATGGGAGTGAAAGTAACCGGCAGAGAACCACTCTCAGTTCCTCTTGGGGGGGTGTTTGGATTTATCACTCTGAAATAGGTTTGGTCCCTTAACTTGCACTGCAGAACACCTCTTTAATTTGAAGTTTGCTGCAAAGGAGCTCAACAGGAACTCCAAAAAATGCGACAAAGAAGAAAAGGCTGAGAAAGCCAAAATTAAGAAGGTAAGTCTGAACCAAGCTTTTTAGATCTGTTGCTTGCCTGTTAGAGCAGGAAGACATCTGGTGTTTTGTCATTTCCCTGGTGTGCATGCTAATAATCATGTGGTCAATGTTTGTGATTTTAAAAACGTGACTATAAATCTTCCTGTGCTTATTAATAAACATGAGGATAAATCCTTGTGCATCCTCATGGACAGCTTCTGGCATTTGCTTCCCTAGAGGATTGTCTTGTATGTGCTTTGGTAGAGACTTGTTCTCAGAGTTAAAACCACTTCATGTTCATCAGCTTGTATTAAAAAGGGCTTGTGGAGAGGAACTTCAAAACAGCTTTTGAGTCCTTGAAGTAGTGAAGAGAGAGACTAAATTGATTTGGTGTATTTTTTGCCCATGAGATACAGCTGTACCAACTTTGTGTTTTTGTCTTGAGACTGAAAATGTTTTCAGGAACAGAAATTATGTATCTGTAGCTCTGCAAATCTGCCTATTTGAAGTGCATTCTTTCCAATGCCTTCCTTGGAAAGAAGTTAGAAGTTCTCATCTTGGAAATGTTTGGGATCTACTGTGGGAGGAGGGAGGGATTTGTTTTCTTTTTTAATAGAAAAAGATATAGTGACTAATGGATGTTTCTTTCAAAGCCAAAACAGACTACACAGAAATCCTATGTACAAGAGCAGGCAAGGGTAAAAGGCTTTTCCTTTTGTCTCTCCCTCTTTGCCAAGGCCATTCAGAAGGGGAACATGGAAGTGGCGCGGATCCACGCGGAGAACGCCATCCGCCAGAAGAACCAGGCCATCAACTTCCTGCGCATGAGTGCCCGCGTGGACGCTGTGGCAGCCAGAGTCCAGACTGCTGTCACCATAGGCAAGGTGAGGCTCTCCCCATCCTGCAGGGGCAAGGAGAAGACTTCTCATCTTCTCTGGAGTGGTTTCATCCCAGCTGGAACGAGCTGGGAACTTCCACTTTTGCTTTTAGAGGTAGCCAAGAATCAGGTGCTGGATTTCCTCTGGCAGCTGCTCTTTGGATTATTTCACAAAGATACTTCTCCCCTTCAAAATAAAGTCATGAGGTAGGAGTTGTGATTCCAGAGATCTTTTCTGGCTCAAATAGTTGTTTAAGGTAAACTGATTTACTGCTCTTCATCTTGAAAGTTTATTGTGACCTATGGACCAAATGTATCCCTCAACAGTGTCAGGTCTCAAGTCTACAGAAATGAATGCCATATAAAGCTCATTTTTATGAATTTTGCCTCAGAATGTGTATTTCAAGTGGCTGAGTTAATTTCTAGAGCTGGGAATGGTAGGAGCTATTTACAATATGACATTCCAGATGGCAATAGGATATTCCCTTCTATTTGATACTGTCAAAGCTCTGTGGAAAGAGATGAGAGAGCTGGGTAAGAAATAACAGAATCCCAGAATAATTTGGGTTGGAAGGGACCTTAAAGCCCATCCAGTGTCACCCCCTGCCATGGACAGAGACACCTTCCACTATCCCAGGTTGCTCCAAGCCCCATCCAACCTGGCCTTGGACACTTCCAGGGATCCAGAGGCAGCCACAGCTTCTCTGGGAACCAGATGTGAGGGCCAGGGCCTCCCCACCCTCACAGGGAAGGATTTGTTCCTAAACTGCTCACTTTTTCCTTGTAATAATTTCCTTCCCCTTGTTTCAGGTAACAAAGTCGATGGCAGGGGTGGTGAAGTCAATGGATGCCACCTTGAAGAGCATGAACTTGGAAAAGGTAAATAGGCTTAATATTTTTGGAGCTGACATCAAAAGCAGAAGGGACAACAGGTACAAGTTTTAGAAAGGGAAATTCAATCAAGAGTTTTCCAGTTGAGATGTATTATTTCTGTTATCTGAAGTGATTTGATTCATGTTTTTCATAGATATCTGCACTAATGGACAAATTTGAGCACCAGTTTGAGACACTGGATGTTCAGACACAACAGATGGAAGACACAATGAGCAACACTACGACATTAACAACGCCACAAGTAAGAATAATAGAATATATTTTAGCAAGGTGATTTTAAATTATGTGTCTAAATTGTTCATTAACAGCACTTGAAACACTCAGGTATATGTTTGGGGTTTTTTACAGATAAGTTGAATTCTGTAGAAGCATTATTTACAAGCCAGAGTTCAATTAATGTCATTTTAACTGCTGAGCACCTCTGCTCCTTATTTCTGAGTTCATACCTTCTAGTGGTTAAGCACAAAACTATTCTGCCAAAGGCATTTACTTTTAAATCAGTTTAGTTAAAATAATTCCTGTTCTCTGAAAATCTAACAAGAGGTTGTCAGAAGCTCCAAATGCAACAATCCATTTTGTTTTTTCCTTTAGAACCAAGTGGACATGCTCCTGCAGGAAATGGCAGATGAAGCAGGGTAAGTGAAATTTCTATTTCTTGAATAAATCTTGGTTCCCACAACCCTTCCTGGTTATATCTAAGGTTAAATACACTTGTTTTATGTCTGTCTCTTGGAAGCAGAGAAAAAACACAATTTTCCTTTTACCTCTGGACATACCTGACTTGTCCTGGTAGTAAGTCAGAATTACTTACCAGCTTGTGTAACTCTGGAATGTTCAGGGGGTGCTGTCTCATTGTTTCTTTGCTGTCAATTATGGTGCTTCCCCCTTGATCCACCTGTGCCTGACTTGGTGTTTGCTCTGTTTTCTCCTGTTAGCCTTGATCTAAACATGGAACTACCTCAAGGACAGACAGGTTCTGTTGGTACAAGCGTGGCCTCAGCAGAACAGGTAAATGGTGGAATTCAGTGAGGTCAATGTTTTCTGGAGAAATGGAATGTGAGAATTAATGCTTCACTCAGTCAAAACAAAATGCTAAATTGTTAAATTCTATTTCAGCTGTCCCAAGGAAACTGTGTGGTTAAAAGTCTTGCTATCAAAGTAATTTTAACAATACATTTGTTGAATGTTAAAGGGAAGGGACCTTAAAACTCATCTAGTGCCATGGGCAGGGACACCTTCCACTAGCCCAGGTTGCTCCAAGCTCTGTCCAACCTGGCCTTGGACATTCCCAGGGATGGGGCAGGCACAGCTTCTCTGGGAACCTGTGCCAGGGCCTCCCCACCCTCACAGGGAAGGATTTCAGCCCCCCTGTCCTATCAAATATTCCATGTTCTTTGAAAAATCCCACAAAACCCTAACCCTTTCTCTGCTTAATTCTGTGTTCTGAAACTCCTCCCTCACAGCCATGCTTGAGGTCTTAAGCAAATCTTGTTAAGCCATGAGAGAATTTCTCATCAGCTGGACATCAGATGGCAAAAGTTGCTTTTCCTGTTGCTGATGGTTGGTTTTCCCTTTTTGTTTTCCAACTGTGCAGGATGAGCTGTCACAGAGACTGGCCCGCCTACGTGATCAAGTGTAAGTGAACAGAGCTGCAGTTCTTTGGAGCTGCTTCCAAATTCCCTGTCTGGAACTAACCCTGCACTACACTCAAGGTGTAAAACAGTCCAGCTTAGGTGTTTGAATATTTATAATATAGTGTGCTTTATTCCCAGCTTGCTAGTCTTTCTAAAATACATTGTGACCCAAAAATATCAGCTCTAATGTCCTTTTCTGTACATTTGGAAGTTGATCTATTTTTTGCAAACTTTTTTCACAAATTGAAGTTGATGTTCTAAGTCTGCTACTAATGGTGGTACATTCTAGTTACAAGCAAAGCAGTGTTAGTGAGATATATTTAAATTATGATTTATTTTTTTTTAATTATGAGAACTGCTTATGGTTGGAGAACTGATGTATCAGTTCAGATGATTGTTGTAGATCATTTTCCTATAGAACCAAACTCCTGGAACACACAGGGATGGACAGTGTGGACCTCCTGGAAAATGCACTTGTTGAAACAAAGTGGACTTTGAGTTTTTTAGTCTTTAAAAGTTAGGATGAATGTGCTGAAATTAGCAGTTTAGTTCAAAAATGAGTTACCAAAAGCTGATTTCATATAACTGGGGACTTGTATGGTGGCATCACTTTAGCACAGGAGGAATAAAATATATTTTTGGACTCTTTGCCAGGTCTGTTGCTCTCTGCAGATAAAATCCCATTGTTTGTAATATTCTGGTTGTAGGGATTCACTAATTTTAGCAATCCCTTTATATTTCTGCATAGTGAGAGTCTGGCTGCTCTCAGTAGCTTCAAACTCTTGGTGCAGTTATAAAGTAAGAAATGGTTGTAGAAATTTGTAGCTGAGACCACTTGTGATGTGATAAACAGTGACATTCAAATTCTCTTCCTAATTTTTTTTGGCTCATTTTTATGTTTTGTCTTTGTAGGGGTGAGGGAAGGTGTGGAGCACCAGGCTTGGAATTGGTTCTTAATTGCCTGGTGCTCAGGGCCACATGTGTTTTCCAGTGTTAGGGAATTGTATAAGGAAAAGAAAAAAAACCTCACTTTTTTATTCAAGCAGGAGTTTTTCAATGAAAATGTGCAAAAACAATGAAACTTTTTAGAGCAGTTTCAGATATTATTTTGAATGTGTTACCCTGTGACGATACTAGCTCTCCAGGGTTCCAACATTACCCAACTCACTCCAAGGGTTGAGCAGGATGTTATGTACTGAAGTAATCGAGGTTAGTGTAAAAATAAAATCAGGAAAATAAGACAGACAAAACAACCTGAAATGTTGTGGTATCCTCTCTCACACTGGCAGCTGAATTAAATCTGTGAGTTTAAAATGGGGTCTTTTCACTTGTTAGAAAGAAACTGGGGTTAAAAATAAATGTAAATATCTTGAGTGTTCCTCCTGTAAACAGGAGAAGTTGGAAGGTGACTAAAAAACACCTACTGACAGCTGTAGTATGGCCACGATCCTGTCAAATGATCAATAAAACATCCTAGAAAGGGACTTTTTCCTGCATTTTCTTCCCTGGCTGCTTCTGAACATTGTAACCAAGATCATGGTGTATCTATGCAACCCAGTTACCCAGCTGGGGTGGCTATGTGTGTGCCTTTGCCTTGCTGGAACTCCTTCAGCTTTTTAATATTCAGTTACTTCATATCATGAGAGTGCTGGAAGCTTCCTGGTGTGGAATCGCTCCACACCGGAGTTTACTTGGAGCTGTCCATGTAATACTGAGGATTCAGTGTCTGATAGCAGACAGCTCCAGCTACTGTGTCTGGCTTCTTTTAATGTTAAAAATGATGCTGCTGTTCGACTGTTTTGGGCCATTCTGGAATTAGTTGAGGGTCAGGCAGTGATTCTGAGCTCCTACATGGTTGATTTTCCCAGTATGTTGCCTTGCTGTGAGCCTTGGAGGGATTTAAAAATAGACTGGGACTGAGATTGTTGCAACAGAAAGGTTAACTAAGCTTCATGGTTTTATTGATTGCTGTGGAGTTTTGATCTTATCCCAGGCTGGTGAACTCCAGGACCAACACAGATTTCCAGTGCTGTCTCTTGAGAGGAATTAACAAATACAAAGGTTTGACTGACATAATTAAGGTTATGTCTGGGGGACTGTGATGCAATGAGGCTTAGGAAGAAATAAGTGTTTGAGATAGGGAATTTTTGCCCTGTTGACGTCACTTAAGGAGTTGCTGTGTATTTCAGCCATACCAGGGTTTGGGGCTGGCAGCTCCTGTGTACAGAACTCCTGCCCTTTCCTGGGGAAATGCTTTCATTGTGGCTAGGAGCTGCATCCAGGAAGGTTGAAGTTATATTTTAAATATATACATTTTTCTCATGACATTTGGAAATGCTTAAAGCTGAAAGTTACTCTTAAAGCAATATTTGAGTTTCATCCTTCCTCTCTTCAGGCTCCTCAAAACATTTCTCTTCCCTGAGCAGCTCTGGCTCCTCACTCCGACCTTGTTTTGTCTTTGTAAGTTGACTGTTTGTAAAGTTAATTTCACGTTAAATCACTTGTTTGTGCTCTTCTGGAACCTTATTGCCAGCTAAAATTTCAATATTTCTGTGAAACATTGCTTAAAATGTTGCTGGATGGTTTTGCTCAGCATTTTTATCCTCTGTTACTAAAACTGCTGGTTTGTGGTAGCTTTGTCTTCATTAGAATTCCAAAACAAAGCCATGCAAAGCTTCAGATGAAAGGAGAGGGAAGCAAAACAAGAACAAGAACTTTAATGTCATGATTGCAATGGGATAAAACTTAAAAAGTTGCCTTTGTGGAGATCCTCAGAGCCAAAAATTAGTGAATTTTTGTTAAACATAATCAGCAGTTGTGTATAGACATAAATTCTGAAGCTGGTGCCATGTATAGAAAGAGAATAATTTTTGTAGCTCTGGTTGAGTTCACTTTGAAAACTGCTTTACTTGTATGGGACAGTTTGTAAATGTAACTGCAGGTAGTAAATAAAATTGTACAGACAACTCATTCTGGATGTGTGTCCAGGTTGTGTGGCTGCTACAGGTCTCTCTCTATACATGGATGGACAAGCAAGGTCTTTCCTGTGGGAAGACATCCAGAGAATTCAATCTTTATGGGGAGAAAACAAGAAGAAAATAAAGTAGATACTACTGAGAGAGATTTGGGACAATTGGGGAGTAATTAATATTAAGTATAACAACATAAACTAATTTTATGGGGTTTTTAAAAATGTTTAGTCTGAGAAAGCCCCGTGCTTAAACATCTCTGAGGGTTTTCTGTCCTTACACACAGAACAAGGGACCACTGGAAAACTGGCAAGGTGGTGTGGGTTTGAGTTTGGGATTGGATTTGGCTTTCCCAGACTGAAAAATCTTCAATTTTAATATTTCTATTCAGTTGTTCATGAACCAGCAGAGGGCACCTCAGGCTTTGCTTTCATGGATCCTACAGAAATGACTGGTTGGAGCAGTTAAAGGAAAGCTGGTTGGTTCAGGGAAATGTCTCTCCCGCGGAACCTTTGTTTGGGCAGCATCCACTCGCTGTAGGATGCGCCCGTGCTGGGGCTTTGATCCCAAAATCCAGCTTGGCAGCACATCTACAGGGCCATCAGCTGAATGGGGTCAGTCTGCACTAAATACTCTTCAAAACAGTCCTTTGCTGCTTTTGGGGGTAATTTAGGTCTCTGAGATCTGTTAGGAGTGCGATAGTGAGTAACCTTGTGCGTAAAACTTGGGTTTAAATTTCATTTTTAGATAAATATTGGGGGTTTTAGCTGTTGTTCTGCTTTTGACCTGTGATAATTCTTCTGTTTTATACATAAGGAAACACTCAGTATGCACTGATGGAAATGGATTTTAGTGGTAATTTTTTTTAATCAGCGCTTTGATGAGCTTTGGTTTGATGAAGGATTGACTTTATTTTCAGGATTCTCTCTGCAGTTCTGCCTTCACCTCTTGCTCTGGCTGATTTGAGCTCACAACAGCACTTGGCTCCCAACTTTCTTGTTTCAAACAGTATTTTTCCAATGGAACCCCGAGTAGGGTCAGTGGCCTTGCTTGTTTTGGAAGCAGCTCCCTTCATTACCATTCCGTGAGGGAAAGGCCTGACGTGAACAATCTGTAACTAATTTCATGTGCGAGTGGAGCTGCTTTCACTGGGAGAATATGTACTGAGAGAGTCTCTTATGCTCCTGCTTCCCTTTGCTGCTCTTTATTAAGGAATTCAGCCTGGATCAGCTGCACGACGTGGTTCAAAAGGGAAAATCAAAGGGTCTGCAGGATCCAGGTTTTGGGCAAGCTTTCCCAGGTCTTCCAATGGTGCTGGTCGCTGTGAGGAGCTGCCAGACCGAAACTCAGCACAGAGGCTGCTCACAGCCCTTACATAAATAAGGGGGATTTCAGAGAATAAAATATTTCATATTGCATATTTCTAATCTAAATATGCATATTTAATAATCCAAATAATCTAGATAATTATATAAATAGGCTAATTATATAGAATAATAAGACAATATAAATAATAAAAATATCAAAATAATCGAAATAAAATCTAAATGTCTAAAACCAAAGATGTTTTACAGTCACGCCTGTGTGTATTGCTTAGGATATTCTAATTTTATTAAGCCTGAGTGAAACAATCTTTTTGCAAAAGTCTAAAGCAATGAACATGACATAATGTGTGTATCTGACAAGGTAATAATCAGCTTAATTTAATTTCCCTGCTATCTGATTCATAATTCTTTATCACAATCAATTTCTGTCAAAATGAGCTCTCAGGGATAAGAAAGCATTTGAAAACTTCCTTTAAAGATGCTCAGTATTTTTTATTAAATCTTTTATGACTCCTTTCTTTTTTTCAAAGATTAGATAAACATAACCCTGGAGTCTCTACAGGAGATATTTCCCTTTATTCTTATCACAATCAGGGCTTTGTTTCTCATGCTGCAAAATGGGTCATTACTGGAACCATTAAGCTGGATTTCTGTTGCTGGTGGTTTTTCAGTTCCAGGTTCTATCTGAAGTCCCAGTATTTGCCTGGAAATCCATCAGAGAAGCTGGCGGGTCTGTTCAGTGTTGTAAATTAGTTCCAGTCTCCATGAGCCTGCTTTGACTAATTGATGTGACTTGGAAGTGGATAAAGTCCATAACAGTAAGATCAACTTTTCCTCTGCTGTAATGGTTTTAATTTAATGGAACCGGGCGGAAACACCAATTAATGTAGAGGTTTTAGTATTTATTCTTTTTCTGTGGGAGGGAGAGATTAGGAGAAAAAGTAAAGCAGGCTTAAGCTTAAAAATGAACAAAATAGTTTTATTAACACACATTAAAAGAATAGAAAAAGAGTTGAGAAAAAGAAAACGTAAACTAAAATAGAATGAAACTTTAAAACACTCTTCCCTCCCCTTACAAACTATTAACTTTCTTATTAAACAACATAGAAAGATGCAACTTGTGATTTTCAGTCAGTTTCACTATTTAAAGATAATCATTCATTACTTTAGGAGAAGAGTCTCTCTGGAGTTTCATAGAGATGTTTGCTACAAGACACAATAGTCTAGTGTCTCTTATTGGCACGTATCTGCAACCACCCGGAGTTTTTGCAGACTGTGATGTTCTATTAGTAAGGCCTCTCAGTGGATTTGGGGTACTGTTTATGAATACTTCTTCTAGTCTAAAATAATCTTTGTCTCAAGGGCTGAGACCTCCTTTTGACCCAGGAGCGGGGCCTTTAAAGTTCTTAATTAAATCTCAATTACATTAGTCCTCAATTTTGATCAGAATTAGCATTCTTCCGAACAACACTAAGATGCTACAAAAAACAGTCCATTTTTCCATAGTTTACCCCAGAGAAGTCTGGTTGTCTTGGTTTAGGGACAAATTTGGGAGAAAACTCTTGAATAGGATCCCTCTGGGAACCAAACTTAAATGGCCCTTCCCTTTAACTGGTTTGGTAAAAAACTTCTTTGGAGAAAAGTGGAAAAAACTATTTTACTTAATAAATAAAGTGCATATAAGTATAAAGAATGAATAATATGAAACAAT
Source organism: Delichon dasypus (assembly GCA_037837765.1). Taxonomy (NCBI): domain Eukaryota; kingdom Metazoa; phylum Chordata; class Aves; order Passeriformes; family Hirundinidae; genus Delichon; species Delichon dasypus. The sequence goes on from JBBAXF010000012.1 coordinate 20,096,624, forward strand.
AAAACTTCTTGTTCTGGAGTGAGATGGCAAACTGAGAAAGTTCTTGCTGTGGATGTAGTTCAGCTCTTGTGGCAGTGCAAGAATTGTTTTATCAAGTTCTTAAGTATTTTTGTAAGTTTTATGAGAAGTTTTATGTTATGGTTCATTCCACTGTGCCCCCAGTTCTGTAACAGTCCATCCTCTTTGAGTTTTCTGTATAACAGGTTGTTTCATGTCAGTCATCCCACCCCCCACCTATCATTGTCAATCCCCTCTCCCCCCCACTCTGGGGCATCCTGTCTGTCACTTCGGGACCCCTCCCAGGCCTGGGAAATTCCCAGAGAGGTGTCGAGTGATAGGTTGGTGCCTGGGAAAATCCCCTTTTTCCTTTTTGTCAGTGGTCAGGGGCTTAGAAGTAGACACCCCCCGTTATCCTCCCAAATTCCCTGATTTGCTATCCTGTTGTTACCTCCCCTGAATCCTCCCCCGCTTATAAGATCGGGGAGATAATTCAAAGGGTCTCTCTGGCTGGCAGTTTGGATGAGCTGCGGAGCTCCCGCAGCTCGGCCTGAATAAAACCATCTTTAAACCTGCATAGCTGAGAGCCATCCTTTTATCTACTGCCGTTGTCACAACACAATCTGGACCAGCCACTGCTGAGACGCCGAGTCCAGCAGGTAAAGATAGCCTGCTTGCATACCCGGACTGAAAATGTTTTGGCCGCTGTGCAGATCTGAGCCAGCCAGTGGCCTGCGCCCGCTCAGCGCGGAAGGGCACAGCCACAAAGTGAGTGGCGCCCGAACGCGGGGCTCGAACCCACGCCGGCAAAGCAGCTGGAGCCACGCGGGGCCCCCCCACGGTGACAAAGCGTTCAGCACCCACGCGGGGCCCCCCCTCGGCAACGGAGCGGACCCTGCGAACGGACTGGGGCTGAGAGCCCAAAGAACAGTCCCTGGGTGTTGCGCACCCCTGGTAGAAGCGGCTTCCACGGAAAGCAAGCTCCAGGGGAAAAGAGGGCAGCTCTGACCACGCACGGAGTCCTCTTCAGCAGTGGACCAACCTAACCCAGATACCCCACTTTCCAGGAGACGGTAAGTAAACCCACGGGTGGTATTTACCAGTGGTGGGGTTCCCCCAGGGAGGGGGGACCCATTTGGGAGGATAAGACCTCGAGAAATAGCTGCGCAGCTAAGGGAAATCCTCCTGGGGGTTCGGTGTGGACCAGGTTCGCGCGGGGGTGCTGTATTTGCCTGGGTCTGAGTTGGGAGCAACATTGTATCAGGAAAGATGGGCAGGAAACTTTCAGTTGCTCAGAAAGGATTGTACTATAGTTATATTTCAGTTATTCAGAATGTCCAATTGAATATTTCAAAGGGCGAAGTTAAGCGTTTCGTTCGCTGGCTTCATTTGCATTTTCCCCAAGCGTCCCCCGAAGAAATCTGCAGTGCCGAATTCTGTGGCACCGTAGAAAGGAAATTAATCCAGCTAGTTTGGGCAGGAGACAAACACGCTCCATGTAGTGGTGTGAGAATTGTTTTATTAAGTTATTAAGTTATTTTTGTAAGATTTTTGAGTTACTTTTGTAATGATTTAGTTCACTGTATACCCCTGTGTTCTGTACTGGTTTTCCCCTTATGAGTTAGGTTGCTTAAACAGACGTTTTCTGTCAATCAATCCTCCCCTGCACCTGTCTTTGTCACTCCCTTCCCCCACTCCTCGTGGCCGACCTGTCTGTCACTTTGGACACCTTCCCTGGCTTCTGGAAAACTCCAGGGAGGGGGTCGAGTGATAGGCTGGTGCCCTTGGAATTCCCTCCCATCTTTTGTGGTTGGCCCCCTGTTGTAAAGTTTACACCCCCAGTTACACCCCCCGTTGTCGTGACTGGCTGAACCGGTTGTCAGCCACCCCTGTTTCCACCCCACTTTAAAAAGCTTGTGCACCCCTGGCCCGGGGTCTCTTCTGGGCAGCAGGTCAGAGGGTCAGAGCTCCCCGCTCTCCTCTCCAATAAAACCTCGTTTTTAAAACCTGCCCGAAGACTCCGGCTTTCTTTCAACTGCCAAGGTTGCTGCTTCATCTCCGTGCCGTCGCCGGCGAAGAATTGGAGCCCTCAGGGCAGGAAAGCAGGCTCTCTGCCCTAGCCTCTTTGCCTTTCCACGCTGCTGCAATGACATCTAGTGGACTGAGCTAGCTATTGCAGCGTGATTAACACGCGATTCGGACACTGCGACAGCTCCAAAATATTTTACTGTAGCCGCGCACTTGTGTTCGGTGATCCGGTCTCGGAAGGGAATGCAGAGACAGCCCACTTGCAAATGATGCCCCCCCACTCCCCCCCCTCTTCGTCCCAGTCCCCATATCCCCAAAGGGGCATTCTGAAGGGAGCAGCAGGCACCCCACCTGCTGGCTCAGGCTTCCTCAGGACCCTCCGATCCCACAGCCTGCGCGATTTCCGCGACTCACGCCATCTGAGCAGCCTGCGTGGTTTGCCCAGCGTGCGCAGCCCGCACAGCCAGCGCTGGGCTGAGCAGGATCGCTCGGGCAGCCCTGGCCAGACCACCCGAGAGCCTTCCCCTTCCCCGCGTTTCCCAGTTGAAAAAACCCATGTTTGTTTTTCTGTTGGGGGGGAAGTGGAGTCTGAAGCCACATTTCGCGTCCAAAGTCCCCAAGATGGCGGCAGCTGCATGGCGAGATCGCCGCTGCTCCTCAGCCCCTCCCCACGCAAAACCCCGCCCCACCCTACCCCTGTGACGACGGGTGCCTGCAGCGCTGCGGCCCCTTTGAATGCCCGCCATGCCGCACCTCCATGCCCCACCCCAGTCCCTCACCCCGCCCTACCCCTTTGAATGTGCACCGCCCCGCCCGCCGCGTCTGCGCCGCCTCCCCCCCCGACCCCAGGGACGACGCTTTTTAATTTTGTTTTATTTTAATAATATGACAGGAACTGTCAGTGAAAAGAGCGTAGTGTGTTTCTTTTGCTGGTAATTGGTTGTACGGTGGAGCTTCTTTAGCACGTGTCACTTGTTCTTGTTCTTTTTTATTGGTGAAACTAAAGAGGTTTTTTTTAGGTTAATTTGTAATTATTTTTAAAATCTCAGGGTGATTTGGGTTTTTAATATGGGCACACTGTGTAATGAGGGCAATCCATTTGCTTTATGTGGTGTTGGTGGCGTGGTGGGTAGAGGGAACTTCTGCTTTGAGCATCTATCTTAGCACTGGTAGTCGAGGTGCTAGTAGGAGTTGTGTTTTAGTGCCTACTACCTCTGAGGCAGCTTGGATTCTTTTATAGGCGGTTAAGATTCCTTTCTCTGTTGGAGTATAGTTGGTTTTAGACTTTCGGTAGCTTTGACTTTAGAATTTCAGTGGTCGGCTTTGAGTCTTATTAGGCACTTTTTGCTAAAGGCTCCAGGACAGACTATGGTTCCCGGCTGTAGAGTATAGCATGTTTTTTACATTTGGTCTTGTTTTGACTGAGCTAAGGGCTACTGCATGAGTGATCTCTTGCTTGATCTGGGTAAAGGCTTGTTGTTGTTCAGGGCTCTAGTGGAAATTGTTCCTCTTGCGGGTGTGATATATGTCCTAAAGTTAATTCGTGTTACCTCATTTATTATGTATATTAAAAGGGAATTCGTAGTATCCTCTGTCAAAGGAGATATATATTTTGTAGAAATATATGTTTTAGTATAATTTTTGTGTAGTTTGCCCTGTTATACATTTAAGTTTTACATGCGGGATAAAACAAGCCACTGCACAAAAGAAGATTCCCCCGGCCTGGGGAAACACCCCGGAGGCACTGAGAAAAGAAATGATTGGATTTACCGGAAAGGAGGGAGAGGAGACAACAGCTGCCGGGAATCTCTGAAAAGGATACAAAGAACGACGGAAACCAAAGATAGAAGTCCGGAGACCAAGATGATTGCTGCAGATAGACATCTCCACGAGTCTCCGATGAAATTTACATCTTCATAACACACCCAGACCCGAACATCAGCAGCATTGTCTTCCTCTACCGGTCTATTCAAACCTCGATTACAGCACCTACCTATGCCCTGAGGGGAAGACCGTCACATTCCCGGACCTCTCTCCACGATCCAGTGTATAAAAAGAGACTGCTGCAGACCAAAAATGTGAACTTTGGGGGGGTAACAGGCTGACAGAGTCTGCTATCCGAGTTCACCCAGCGGCGACCCCGGGCTCGACGCTGTCCTTTTGATTGTGGCTAACCGAGACTGTAATTTTTGTCTCTCAATAAATTCCAAATTTTTGATAAACTGAATTTGGTGAATTTCATTTATAACACGGGTAACTAGGTAGAGAGGGCTCACAATCTGGCTGTACTTAGGAATGTGCATTCTCTAAAAACTTAAGGCGCCTAGGAAAGTTTGTGGGGTTTTTTTGTTGGTTGGTGGAGACATTGCTGTGATCTTGTTGATGATTTCGGTGGGAATCTGACGCTGTCTATCTTGCTACTTTACTTTTAGGAACTGGATCTTTTGAGTAGGTCTTTTAACTTTGCTTTTTTTTGATAGCAAAGCTAGCTTTCAGGAGAATCTGGATAATCTTCTATTTTTTCTTAAACACTTCTATTGCCGTGTTCCCCTACACAATGATGTCATCGATGTATTGTAGATGTTCTGGAGCCTCACTCTTTCCCACTGCAGCCTGGATTAGTCTATGGCAGATGGTGGGGCTGTATTTTTACCTTTGGGGCAATCGGTTCTAGGTGTACTGTACTCTTTTCTATGTGAAGGTGAACTGAGGCCTGCATTTTACTGACAGAGGAATGGAGAAAAATGCATTAGCAATGTTTATAGTGGTGTACCACTTTGCTGCTTTGGACTCCAGCTCGTACTGGAGTTCTAGCATGTTTGGTATAGCAGCGCTTAATGGTGGAGTTACTTTGTTTAAGGTATGGTAGTCTACAGTCAATCTCCATTCTCTGTCAGACTTGTGCATAGGCCAGATGGGGCTGTTGAAGGGTGAGTGGGTTTTGCTGATTACCTCTTGGCTCTCTAGTTCACGGATTATCTTGTGGATTGGAATCACAGCATCTTGAGTTGTTTTGTACTGTTGGTGATGCACGGTTGAAGTGGCAATTGGCACTTGGTGCTTTTTTTACTTTTAAAAGACCTACAGCAGATGGGTTCTCTGATAGTCTAGGTAAGGTATTTAACTGCTTAATACTTCTTGTTTTCACAGTTGCTATCCTGAATGCCCACTTGAATTTTTTTGGGTCTTTTAAATACTTATTTTGGAGGAAGTCTATGCCCAAAATGCATGGAGCTTTTGGGCTAGTTACAATAGGGTGTTCTACTCATCTTTAGTTAGGCTCATATTAGTTTTCACTAAAGTAAAATCTTGTGAACCCCCTGTCACGCTAGTAATGGAAATGGATTTTTCTCTTACATGTCTTGATGGGAGTAATGTGCACTGTGCATTAGTGTCAACTAAGGCCTTATATTTTTGTGGTTCTGATGTGCTAGGCTAACAAATCTACAGTCTAAAATACACAATTTTCCCTAGCCTTTACTTGGTTAGAGGCAGGGCCTCTTTAAGTTTGATTATCTTTCCTTGGGTAACTGGAGCTGCTTTTTTTTTTTGGTAGAACTTCTTTTTATAGTCTTGCCGTCTAACAATTTATGCAGCTATTGTGCCAGAGCATTAGTAGATTCTCTATCTTATCTTCTTATGTTTTCTTCATAATTACGTAGGAGGGCCCACAGCTTAGCCTGTGGGATGCCCTTTTCTATCTGGGGAATGTTTGTGTGTGGTGCTAGAACTTCTGACTTGTACTGCAGAGATTTGGAGAATGTCTTTTTTTAATTTATTTTTTGAGTTTTTTGTGATTCTCTTCTATTTTGTTTGTTAATTCTTGTATCTGTGTTTTTAGAGTTGCGATTCTTGCATGTGTTGGACTATGCACGGCATCTGCATATGCTCAGAGCTTCTTCGCTATATTAAGTACAGTCTCTTCTGTGTCATCTTGCTTTATTATTGTTAAAGCAGAAGAGTATTTTTGTGGCCTAAGTCGTACAAGTTTTTGCTACATTACAGGCGTACATGGTACTAAGTTGGGGTTTTTAGTGTTTAGGTCATCTGAGAAGACAATCTCCGCCACTGCTATTTTTCTTAAGTGCTGAATCCCCTGTTTAATGGTTTTTTTACTGGGTTTGCTGTATATAGAGATTGTCTGCACACAGATATTTTTGTGTTACACTTCTTAGGACTCGTTTTTAGAGACTGCAAGGGTGAGCTTTTTTCATTATTTCTTGGTCGATAACTGGATTATGTGACAGGGGTTCTAAATGCCTTGCTTTAGTGCTATTTAGTATTGTAGCCTCGCTGGCAGCATCTCAAAGACAGACTAACTAACTAATTATAGATTTATCAGGTTGTTGAGTGTAATCTTTTTTTAGGCTACGAAGGTCCTTTAGGGAAAAGGACTCAATAATATCTCCTGATCTTGTAGCAGTTGGTTCGGCTTCTGACTGTGTATCATTAGTTGCTTTAGCTTCTGATTGTGTGTTGGTTCAGCTCCTGATTGGGTGTTAGGAGGCATTGAGGATTTTTCACTTGAATGATCATTTACTGGTTGATCGGTTTTGTGCATGTGCTTTTTTCTTTTCTTTACTGCAGCAACTGCTGGTGTCTTAGCCTCACTGTCTGGTTTAGCTGCAACCTGAATAGCTGTGGGGTTGGCTGCAGCCTGAGTGACTGATTTATCTCCTTGCTCCCCTGCTTCTATCTACTGCCTTACAATATTTAGCAGTGTGTGACTCATTCTAGAAAAGCTACAAACTGTATAGAGGAAGGTTACTAGCTGAAATACTAGGAAGGTGGTGTCTTTAATATTCAGGGGACTCTGAACATTCTCCAAAAGTGATGTAACTGACTTAAAAGAGAAGAAGGAAAAGAGAGGTTGAAAAGCCTCATCCCCTACTCCTCCTCTAACAAACTGAGTGCAATTATTGATAAATCTTTAAAATATGTTGCTGGAACTAGGACGCAGGGTAGGACGAAAAAAACTATAAACTGAACATACTTGGAACAAACTTCAGTACCTTTATAAGCTTCTTGTAAATTATAATTACTGAGCCCAACAAAATAGCTATCCTAATTTGTGCATTTCTAGTATAAAAGCTGTATGTTAGGGACAAACATTGGAGCTATTTCTGGATAAGAAAACAAACTTATGGACTAGAAAGGTATTAAAACCTCAAAAAAGCCTAGGGAACAGAAACACAGAAAGGACTCTATTCTAAGAGATATTAGGAATTTAAGAAGTAACATGGCTACTGTTTTATCCCCACACAAAGGACAACTAAAATGCAATTAATAATCAATACAAGTTTTTTCTACTCTCTTGAGCCCCGCACTAGGTGCCAATAAAAATGTATTGTCCTGGTTTAGGGACAAATTTGGGAGAAAACCCCTGAATGGGATCCCTCTGGGAGGCAAATCCAAATGGTCCCTCCTTCCAACTGGTCTGGTAAAAACCTTCTTTGGAGAAAAGTGGAAAAAACTATTTTACTAAACAAATGAAGTGCATACAAGTATAAAGAATGAATAATATGAAACAATAAAACCTCTCATTCTGGAGTGAGATGGCAAATTGAGAGTTCTTGCTGTGGATGTAGCTTAGCTCTCTCTCAGTCTTTTATCAGTCCTAGTCCCTCCAGCGCTGCTGGAAAATGCTGAGGTCCAGGCTGTGGTGGGCTGCAGGTGCAAGCCCCCAGTGATCCCCTGGGTTTTCAGTCCAGAGCAGGTTTAAACACTTCCAAGAAAAAGGAAAAAAAAAAAAAAAAAAAAAAGTCCAGGGAACTTTTCTGCCATTGCTAGCTGAAACTAAGTAAAAGAAAAAGAATAAAGAAAAAAAAAAAAAACAAACAAACAAAAAAACCCAAAAAAACTCTGTCCAGCAGTCTCTCCAAGCCTCTGCTGAACACCCCGTCCAGAAAAGAACGAGTAGGAGTCAGGAAGTTTTCTCAAAACAAACTCCATGCTTCCCCTTGCTCTTACAACCAGTCTTAAAGGCATAGAACTCAATATACAGCACAAACAGAACAGACGATTGGGGATACAAGCATCATAAAGTCACCCTAGGACACCGGTTAAAAATGTCCACTTCTTCAATCCTATTCTAATATTATCAGTTCTTTTACTTCTAATCTACTGACTTCATGCAGTGTCTGTTCTATGTACCCTCTGTTTTCTTTTTTCTTTTTCTCAAGGACGAGTTGTGCTTTAGAAGCCCCAAGTTGCTAGGAAAGGGTTAAATCTGCCTAGGCCTGCAAGAGCCACATGGAGGCCCTGGACTGCAGGGCTGAAGAAATACAAAACTGTGCTGATGGGGGAGGCCGGTGGATGTTTTCTTTTCCACCCCTCGGTCTCATCTAAGGCAGCTTGGCTCAGAGTTGTTATAAAGCTGCAGGCTTTCTTTCTCTGCTGCCAGCAGTGATTAAGCTGGGCTATGGCTTGGCCTCCTCTGCCACAGCCCCAGGCATGTGGCCAGCATTGCCGAGCTGCAGCTTCCCCTCTCCCCCACCGGCAGCCAGGGGAAAGGGGGCTCAGCCGGCCTGGGCCGCTCCCCGGTGCAGACAGCGGCTCCCGGAGGCTCAGCTGGGTTGGACCTGGTCGCCCAAGGGCAGCAGGGCCTGAGCTGGGCCCTCTGCTGCCCCACAATGTTACCTCATGACTGACCCAGAAGCGAGAGTGGTCTGCCAGAGATGAGAGTTTTAAATGCCCTTTCCAAAGTCGCATTGGCATCCTTATTGGTCAAACTAGCTGCCAATATCTTGGCTAGCTTTCCAATAGGTCCCTGTACTCTTCCTCTAAAGCAACTCTAAGGTCCTGGGAGGGAAAAACATTCCACATTTCTTTATAACTAGAAAATAAAACTGTGCCAACCCATGATATCTGGTAATTTGACAAATAGAGCCCTTTAAAAAAGTCCCGTGTAGGCTCCATTCCCCATTTGTTCTGTCGCGATGGGCATCATTTCCATGTTGGAGTGATAATGATTTTCCAGATTTCTGCTGATTTGTAGAGCAGGTGCTTTTACTTATTAATGCCAGAGGAAGGGAGAGATTCAACAGCACCAACAAAAAGAGAATTCCTGGCAGCAGCTGTATATCAAAGCAATTCCTTATCCAGTTACCTCACTGCTTAAAATCTTCATATTTCCATGTAAAATGTAAAATTACAACTTTTTTTTTGCATAATAGTTTTATGTATAAAGAGAGTAGAAGTAATAATTTATTAGTGGTAATTATTACATTTAACAATAGCACTGCTTTTTCATCCAAGTATTTTAGAAGTACAAAGATTAATACTCACCAAACCCTGTGTCTGGTTCCGTCCCGCACCGGGCGGGAGGTGACCTCTGGCTAGCTCTGGTCAACCCAGGCACAGTATGGTTCCAGTTCGTTCGGCTTCTCGGCTCGGCAGCTGAACCCCCAAAAGTGTGACAGCAAAGCAGCAGAATAGAAAAGGCTGGCTCTCAGTTTCGCAGATTAAAAGATGTTTATTAGCTCCAGAGTTGAGGAGCAGAGAGGTTGAGAGTGAGGTGCTGGGAGATCTTGCTGAGAGGCTGAGAGAGATGCTGAGAGAGTTTTTTCCTCCCTCCTGCCCCCTATAAGCGGGGGAGGGGTTTCAGGGAGGATACTACAAAACCACGAATCAGGGGTTTCAGGGGGTAACAAGGTGTGCCCACCCCCAAGCCTCGGACCACTAAAATCCAAAGCTAAAGGAATTCCCCCCAGGGGGCCTATCACCTGAAGCCTTCTCCCTGAGATTTCGCAATCTTGGGAGGACTCCTGGAGAAACAGGCTGCCCCAGGGCAAGGGGGGTGGGAGAACACAAAACACCTTATTATACAGACAACACAAAAGGGATTACAACATTGGGGATACAGTGAAATGAATCATAACATAAACTTCTTATAAAAACCTAATAAAACAGTTCTGCACCACTACAAAACCCCAAGTTGTCTGGTGTGTGGTGAGTTTAAAGCAGCAAATATGGAATATCCCAGATTCTCTTCCAAATTTAATGCTTTTGCTGAAGTTTTACAGGTTTCTTTTAGCCTGTGGTTGGCGTAATAAATAAACCAGATATTCCCAAGCTCTTTATTAAGGTTGATGGGGATGTTTGGGAAATCTGGCTGTTTTCTCAGGATACTCTTTACCACACAGGTTTTCCTCCTCCTGCACTGTAGAGATGTGCAGGAAGGCTAGTCGCTCCAGCTCATTTATTTCCTACAGCCACAGGGAAATCAGGAAATCTCAGTGTTGTGTGGGCTGCTGCTCTTGCAGAAGGGGCTGCTGGAATGGGATCTGTACAGTGGAAGCTCCTGGAAACTCCATGTTGCTGCCTAATTAATTTTAAGAATTTTAGGCAACCACTCTAAGTATTGTATTGACTGTAAGTAAATCCATGCTGCTTTCTGGATGGGCAGGGATTTAAGGAATTTCTCTGCTCCCAGCCCCTTCCAAGCCCACATTCCATTCATCCTCTCCCATCCCCACCAACTCTGTCATGCTCCAAAATAGTCTCACCATGACTATAAACAGCCCAGCTGTGAGCCAGGGGAGTCCAGTCCCTATTTATTTGTGCTCCAGTGGGATGTGAACCTTGGTCTTCCAGGGTGAAAGGTTGAGGGATGTCTTGTTTACCTGTGCTTTTCAGAGAATTTTTTCCTTTAATCTATTAAGCAGACACACCATTTTGTCCCATGGTGTACAATGGGATCATTAATGATGTGCTTAATTACTACCAAACCACATCTGAGTGCCTGATGGCAGCAGGCAGGAGACTCAAAGCCCAGTTGGTCAGGCAGGAGGGTCCAGCAAAGGTTCCCCCACTTCAGGGTTTAATAGAAACATCTTTCCATGAGATCCTGCGACATCTCCCTGATTTATACACATCTTTGGTGAGGGATAAAACCACATTGGAGGGTTTCACATCAACTCTGACTGATGACTGAGGGAAAAGTGGGAGTGAATGAGGAGAAACAAAACTGTCAATGGATTTTAAAATCCAAATCGGATTCCTTGGAAGGTTATTTTAAAAACCCCAAGACCTGAGTAAATTCAAACACTGTAGCACTGCTGCTTTTAACACCTGAGAATTTCTCTTCTCTGAAACTCTTATGTTCAGACATTCACATCCCAAAGGTGGCATTTGCGCTTAATTTTTTGGCAGTGCTGCAGATTTGTTGTATACATTAATCAGCCAAGGTATAGGGCTTGGACACATCTTCCACCAGGCACAGACACAATAGGGTGGAGAAGGCCCAGCAAACACAGCTGGTGAACATATTTACCATCCACTGGTTAGTCACACTTGTGGAGTTTTAATTGAATTACCTTTGACAGTGAACAGCAAACCTGGTGGGTGATCTACTAAATTTAACTGATGAATGGGCTCCCTAAAATCAATTAGCATCCAGGGCTGGGAGCATGAATGCATCCATCGCTCAGCAGGGACTGGAGCAGGCTCAGAATGACAGCAGCAAATGTTGGCCAAGTGAAAGCACGGATCTCCTGCTGCCGCTGAACCCTGCTCCCCACATGAAAGAAAAACAGGACCCTAACAGGAGCTGAAAGAATCCAGCAGTAAATCATTTAAGCCCTGTTTTGCACAACTGATACAGGATGCTTCTAAACTGCTTGATTAATGCTGGGCAGTATATTAGAAGCAGGACATGGCAGAGCAAGGATTCCGTGGCCAAGCACCAGCTCCACAAACATCATCTGCTCACTTAATTTATTTTTGGGAGATTCAGGATAGCAGGAAGCCAGGAGGAATTAGCAATGGCCTTTTTCTTTTGCTACAGTGATCAAGCCTTGTCTGTGGGCACAGAGAAGCCCTGTCAGTCTTTAGGTTGTTTGTTTGAATAATCAAGCAGTAGCAAAATGCAGGTTGGAGGTTCCTCTGACCTTTGCTTTGGCGCAACCCGACCCTGCGTGGGGCTCAGGCAGAGCATGTAATGAGGGACAGCTGGAATGGACTGGAAACGGGGAGCACATGTCTGAGGGAGAAGGAGCACACACACCATGTCTGAGGGAGAAGGGAGCATACAATGTCTGAGGAGAGAAAGGAGCACATACACACATATGAGGGGCTCCTGGCTTTGCACAAACTGGAGAAGGCAGAGAACTCTCTACTGGGGCTTTTGGGTTTGGAGGTGAGGAGGAAGAGTAGCAAAAAGGGGGATAGCCTTCCCTCCCTTCACCCTGTTTTGCTGGATCACCAGCTAAACCTTCCTCAGGAGGAAATCTGGGCCAAACCTGATTTATTGGATTATCAACTTAAGCAAAGACTCAGTCTGGACTAGGCTGCATGTGAATTTTATTTATCTTTTTAAATTAATTTTTTACCAATATGAAAAGAAAATGTGTCAATTTCAATGATGCTCAAACTGAAACCTGTCCAATGGCCCCTGGAGGTGATGCATTGGGACATGATGACTTAAATGCTTCTTTTCCCTGGGGGTATCCTCCTTCCCAGGCTGGTGCATTGGGTACCACTTTATAGGGTGTTCTGAAGTCCAGGGAAGGCACAGTGGGGCTTTTCTTTCCTTGCCTTTATAAATCATTGGCTTAATGCATTGATTTCAGAGTCAATGCATGGAGAGTTTAATTTTATTTTATTAACAAATGGTATAAAATAGTACTTTTTAAGGAAAAATTCTCACCTTGCACAGAAAGTCCAAACCTCATGGGATACACTGGACTGTAATATCATCACATTATAGAATGAGATGAGCAGAGATGGGCTGAAGCAACACCAGCCTGACTCCAAGTGTTTCATGACTGCTTTAAAAATGTGACATTTTAACCTGTAAAATAAAAAAAAGGGTGGGATCCAACAGGCACTGACACTGTGCTCTGAAGTGCTGCATAAATTACATTGTACTTAACACAAACCTATTTTAAATTTAATTAATATATAAACAACAGGCTCCTGACCCTGCAGAACACCCCAGAGGATCCGGTGCTTTCTCTTCTGGCTTTGCTTCACTCCTGCTCTAAGAGCTGCCCTGAGGTCTTGCTCCAAGGCCTGGCTGCTGCTGTTGTGCTGACAGCCCTGCTCGAGAGTGCACCTCCAAACACACCATTCCCTGGCCCATCCAAAGTTTTGGCTTCCAGACAAACACACGGGAACATAGCTCCAAACACCCGGATCAATCCCCTCAATAAGATTTCATGCATTTTCAAACGGTATTTGTCTTGATTTGGAAAACAAATGCAAAGAAAATATAATGGCAAAAAGCCTTCCCAGTGCATGAAGTGAGAAATGTGGCTTTAATTTAGACAACTAATTGCTTCCAGCTGAAACAGCCATTAAAAACAGTTGAAGAATTACAATGTAATAGATTAATGCAGACAAAGCAACATGTGTACTATTCCATGTCTTCTTGTTATCTACAGAATACTTGGGCAGTGACACAGTCTAAGCCACTTAGGTTCTGTACTAATCAGCTAAAATTAAATAAGCATGACTGATAAAAATGACTGTTGTGTTTGAAAATTGATGCACCAACAGAATTTACTCCAGGAGATAATTACAGTTGATTAAGTAGCAAAGAAATGATTCCTACGGCAAAGGGTGAACGCCAGTGGCACAGGGAAGGGGCACTTGCCAATGTACTGGCCTTGTCATTTGGAGGGATGAGTCAAAGCTGCAGGAAAATCCATGGGGGGGGTAAAAACTCTGAAGGAGCTTTTTTTACCCCAGCAATCTCCAGTGACAGAATGCAAAAGGGCTGGAAAATCAGTATTTTGCTGTTGCAAAAACAAGTGGTTTTCCCCCCTCTTCCTACCTGAGGGATCAATCCCTTCATACAACTCCTTACTTTTAAATGCTAAAAAAGTTCTCAGAGGTGAACCATGTAAGTGAAAAATACTATATTTCCTAAATAATAATGTTAATTTGAATATTAAAGCTAATTTCCTTTGTCACAGAATGAAATCAGATTGAGACTCACCTTCTAAAATTCGAAATATTCTGCAGGCAGTTATTTTAAAATGTTAATTCTTAAAGGAATTTATTATTAGAATGATAATACTGATTGGAAGCCTTGAAAAATGAATGTTTTCCAAAATAATGAATAAAACTGGAAGGGTTTTGCATTTTTTTCTTCTCCATAAGGCATGTTGGTGGGAGCTCTGTGGTAATAGAGACATCTGATATGGAGGACGTTTATGAATACAAAAATACAGGATTTTAGAAGCAGCTTTTGGTGATTTTGTAGAAGTAAAGAAACAGCTTGTACTGAGAACATATAGATTAGCTATTAAGCTTGGTTGTTAAATAGTTACTAAGTAGAAGTTATATAGGTAAGATATATAATGTTGAAACTCAGCAAAGAGAGACCTAGGTATTTGTCAAAAATAGATAAAGCAGAACTTTGTGGCTTGAATCTAGCAAAATCAAGCTCCTAATCTTTGGTGAGAGCCAAGTGACCTGAAAAATAGCCAAACCTCCACTGCACCTGCCCAGAAGCGAAGATCAACCTGAGGAAGATGTCGGCCTTCCTCCCAAGACCCCAACTCACGACCACCAGGAGGCGTGACAGCTAATTAGAATATGAAGCGAGAGAAGATGGGGAATGGGTGGGTGGAGAGGTGTGGGTTTGTGGGATCAATGTGTATTTAAACCTGGACTTTGTCTTGACCAGGTACGCACGGTTTGGAGGAGATATCCCCCTGTGTGTCCCAGCTGGAAATAAAACATACCTGCTTTAAAATTTTCTAATTGTAAAGTCCTTATTCTACACTTCACATCCAAAAAATAAATGAAAGGCTTTAAACTGAAAAAGTGGAGTATTAAATGAGATTTTGAGAATAAATTTCTTCCTGTGTGGGTGGGGAGGCCCTGGCACAGGTTGCCCAGAGAAGTTGTGGCTGCCCCTGGATCCCTGGAAGTGTCCAAGTCCAGGTTGGACAGGGCTTGTAGCAACCTGGAATAGTGGAAGAAGATGGGCTTTACCATCCCTTCCAACCCAAACCATTCAATGATTCTGTGATTCCAAGGAGCTGACTCCTCCACAGACCTTAGCACAGCCATTTCTACACAATTTTTTCCCATATTTTCTTTAGCACACTCATATCCTTGAGCATCTCACTGAAACACATGTTCGAGTCAAGATTAGCCCCTATGAAATGAAAATAACTCAGGCTGCAGAGGGGGAAGTGGAATATTATTCTTCATCCTGAATTGAAATATTAGAAGCTGACTCCTGAATTATACTCTGGGGTTACCAAGCTCTAACTGAGAATGAAATTAGGCCGCTATTTTTGGTGCCACCTGGAAAGCTCTGAGTCTTATTCCCATTTGTGCCAGTGGAAAACCCCACCCATCATCTCAAATTCTTCTCTGCCTGCACCTTCGGGGTGAGGAGAACCTTCCTGGCCCCTTCCCCCCTGAAATAATGATAAATGACAGCTACTACAAATTGGAGCTGGCTACTGCTCCTCACTGAAGGGCTGAGGGGAGGGTGGGAAGGGGCTTCTCCCCAAAAGTTGATTGACAGGTGGGGTCGGGATGGGGGGAGCATTTGCTGGACCCTGTCAGATCCTGGGGAGCTGCTGACAGCTCATGCTGCCATTCCCTTCCTTCCCTCCCTCCCCAGCCAGATTTATGCTCCTGTACAGAGGGTATGGGATGAACTATGCCCACCCCAAAATGACAATGTGCTCCTATAAATCTAACTTTTTTGTTCTGTCAGTGCTGTCTAGAGAGGTTGGGTTTCTCTGGAGGAATAATTAGCGATGATTCCCAATGCTTTGAAATATTAAAGCAAAGTTGATAGGAATTTCCAGTCCTCAAGTCAGCACCATGTAGCAGAAACCATGTTTCTGAGCAGAGGTGAGGGTGGGGAGGCCCTGGCACAGGGTGCCCAGAGAAGCTGTGGTGTCCCATACCTGGAAGTATCCAAGGCCAGGTTGGACAGGGCTTGGAGAAACCTGGGATAGTGGAAGCTGTCCCTGCCCATGGCAGGGGATGGAACTGTGAAAATATACTTCCCTCTAGCCACCCCTCCCCGGCTCTCGCTAGCTCAGTTACTCAGGGGTTTTAGGGAAATATATTTCAGAGAGACAGAATAAAGATTTCAAAAGAGTGGCTCTCACCCTCAGGCTTCCATCCAAGCTTTATTCTTGATGTGATGTTCCAGGAGGCCGAGAAGAGAGAGAGCGAACCAGGAAGAAACAGGGGTATATCTAGTTTTGGGCCAAGGAAAGATATTGGCCCTGAGCCAATAGGGTCAAGGGTATGTATGATAGGGAAAAGGGGTTAAACTACATAGCACAGGCTTCAGGGGGACTCTGAGGAGAAAAACCATTCCTCAGAGGAACACAACAGAACTGGATGGGCTTTATTGTTCAACCCAAACCATCCTGTGGTGGTGGTGTCCAGGGAGCAGCAGGAGGTGAAAATCCCATTGGTTGTGCTAGAAAAATGCCCCTATTAAGGACAAGCTCCTTCCCCTCCCATGTCACCGTCACAGTGTCTGGCTGTGGGACAAGGAGGGACACGTGACACAAATGACCAGGTCGCAACTTGCACTTCCCCAGCCCCAGGCTCTCCATATCCCCAGGATCCCTTTGCACATACCCTGGGAACTGGGGAGAGGTGTCCCCTTGCATGGAAAACACAGGGCAGGTGCAGGTGTGGGGAATGGAACCCCTCAGAATTAACAACCTGAAATTGATTTAGCCCAAGTGTATGGATCAGTGCACACAAGCAAAAAATATATTGGGCTGAGATGATTAAACAGGATGAGGTGTTTTTTTTTGTTTTTTTGGGTTTTTTTTATTGCAAGCGGTGAAAAAATACAAAGGCATGACCAAGGAATTAATATGCAGCTATAAAAACACTGAGGGAAAAAAAGCCAGGGGAAGCAAACGACTCAAAATAGATTTATCTCCAAATGTCCCGTGAAGCCAAGGAATCCACTGCTATAAGCAGAAATTGCAACCAGCCACATGAAACAAAGCCCTGCTTTCAGTGGCATTTCTGGATGGCGAGATGGAAATAATTCCTCTTTAATGAAGATATAGTGATGTGTCCAAGGCTTTCTGCATAACAGCAATTCCCGCTGCCTGGGAAAAGGGGGGGATTAAGTTACAGAGGGGCTCTGCTGGAGGAGGAACTCCTGCTTGAAGCAAACCGTTTGCTGGCACACCATTTGCAGCATAAACATTTCCAGTTAATTTTAATTTCATATTGGAGGAGAATCATAAAGACAGAGGGTTATTGGTCGCAGCTGTGGGGATGTGTCAAATGCAACTTGAAGAATTATTCTGTCAGAGAGACAGAGCCAGATTGTGGGAAATCTAGATGCTGAGAATTTTGGACTCTGCTGACAGGCACAGAACTTCAGGGAAGCACTGCATTTGACCTGAGGCCTTAAGACAGGCTTCTAAAAATGAGTGATAGTTCTGGGATTGTGGGGATGTAGTTTGGATAGCATTGTGTGGTCTCACAGGGTGAAAAACAGATTTGGGATTTTAGTTTATGGTGATTATATGGGAGCTAAGATGGAGAACTTTGGGTGTGGATTAGTTGTCTTTTTGCACCTTCTTCTTCCTTCTTCTTCATGAATCTGGGTAGTTTTCTGTAATTGGGTGAAAGAAGTCCACATTGCGGGTTTTGGGTGATCATAATTGGATTAGAAGTATAAATAGTATAGATGTCAACTGTTTATTGGGTAATTGGGACTTAAATAGCCTTGAATAGACACCATTTTAGGCTCACTTTCTCGACTTGTTAGAGAGAGCTCACATCTCATGAGTTTGTAATAGATAAGGATAATAAATTTCAGAGTGAGACTTCAAAAACAACGTCTCCTGAGTTTTATTCACCCTGACCCTGGAGCAGGAAAGAGCCAGGAACTCCAACACCAGATATTGTTTATTCCCTTACAGCCTTGGCAGCAGTTAAAAAGGGGATTTTATTAAAAATATTCATGTAATTAAAATCTATAGCCTTAAAAGCCTTTAAAGGAACTGGAACTGAACTAGAATAATGCATTTACATTCAGGTTTGCAACAAAACAACTCTGCATTTGGTCAAGAAAGCAAAATAAAAGGCTTTTTAAGTTAAATCTTATATTTTAAAACATTGGCAGCTTTGAAGTGTGCAGTGATTGATGTAGCTGAGAAGTTTCCTCCTAGGAAATGCTAAATTTGGATGTAGAAATTCCTCAGTGATGATCTGGGCCACCAGTGTGCCCTGAGAGGGAGAAATGACTTCTATTCCCCACACATATGGTCTTAACAGCCAGTGCCCAGCTTTTTAGCCGTTGTCCATCAGCATGATGGATCATCCTTCCCTTCTCTCACTTCCCAGACCCCAGCTGGAACAGAGAATTTTCCCAAAGCAAAGGAAATATCCCAGCACAAACCAAACCCAACAGCCACCAAGACCCATTTCTTTTTTCAGCTCTTTTTCTTAATTCCTTTTCTCCAAGCTGATGTCAGAGGGCCAGGGGGCTCCAACTAGCTTTCACCCCAGCCACGCTGGTCAGGAGAGGACGGTTTCTTATTAGTACACTTAGTTAGGATGTCTTTTAGAGTCCTAAAGGTTATGTGTGGGAACTGACAGTGGTCAAAGAGGAATTTCTTAGGCATCAGGCAGCTTGTGAGAAAGTCAGATAGACTTTCCCAGGGATTGCTTTGGAGGAGCTGGGAGAAGACATTCCAAACAATTTCTAATCTTGCACCTGCTGTTCTAACCGACTTGTTTACTTGCAAAGATGTTTACTAAGAGGTGTTGGTCTGAAACAACTAATAATAATCATTGTACCAGAACACTGGATAAAAGAGCTTGTCTTTCAATAAATTTTTGCTATAATGCCCTCCAAAGAAACCAGAGTTCTACGTATCGTTATTTGAGCTGTCCCGAATGGTAAGGATAGCCATGTAAATTAAAATCACAACTAGAAAAGCCAGTAAGACATCCTTTACACATTCCCCCTGGCAACCCCCGGTCTTTAAAGATGTTGTCCAGCCAGTCTCCTGCTCCTCGCTTGATCTCTTCTATTATGCCTTTCATTTCCTGGATGGAGTCGTGGATGTTCTGAATTCTGCTGGATAGATTGGAGCAGTGCATCTCTTGAGAGTCCTCACATTCATGTCCCTGTACTACTGACTGAGTCAGAAGCAACAGAAACCACAGGAGTTCTGGCCTCATCTTGGGGGTCGGGAGGATGCCCTTAAAAGAACTCTAAAAATAACATACACGGGTAAGAAAAGAATATAGTTTAAAACAATCTGTTTTAAGGCACTGGGTTAGGGATAACACGGGGTGTGGGTTCCCCACTTCCTTTGCATCGTCACCTAGAAGAAGCAATTGCCGTATCATTGGGTCAGGAAGGTGAAATTGGGGCCACATTCTGGGCCTTCTTTTCCCTGGGTGGAATATAGGGTTTGACCCATTTCTGTGGAACCCATTTCAAACCTGTAGGGGTGGATTTGCAAGCTTATCCTTGCCCCTAAGTGACCAAATCAAAAGGCCCCTGGACCTTCCAAGTCTCAGGGTCCTTCACCAGGACTGGCGGTTTCTCCTCAAACTTCAACCAATGGTTCTGGTTGAAGTGCCTAACAACAGGTGGATTAAGGTACTCAAATGAACAGTTAAGGAAGTTCATGGTAAACAGTCTTACAAAGTCATTGTTGTGGACTGTTGACCCTGACATCCCCTTTCTGTTTTCCCGAGGTCTTCATCAGTGTCTGGTGAGTTCTTTCTATCACTGCCTGGCCAGTGGGGTAGTACAGGATTCCCTTATTATGTTCTACTCCCCACTCTTGCAGGAAATTATCAAATTCCTTGGAAACATAAGCTGGACTATTATCGGGTTTTATCTCTTTGGGGATCTCCAGCGTGGAGAAGGCCTGCACAAGGTGTTTCTGTGCATCAGTGGTCCTCTCCCCTGTGTGGGGTGAGGCGTAAACAGCACCAGAGAAGGTATCTACAAACACATGAACATATTTGAACCTCCCAAACTCAGGGATGTGTGTGATATGTATTTGCCACCTCTCACAACTGCCAAGCCCTCTAGGGTTGACCCCCGATCCCAGCGAGGGTAAGGAAAACTTTTGACAGTTTGGCATGTGTCTATTATTGCCTTGGCCTGGTCCCGCCTTAGGCGGAATTGGTGGATTAAGCCTGGGACATTCTGATGGAATTGCTGATGGCTCAGTTTGGCCTGCTAGAAGATGCTAGGTAGGCCACCCAGCTGCGCAGGAGTGGCTAGGGCATCTGCTTTGCAATTACCTTCCACGATGAAACCAGGAAGGGCAGTGTGTGACCTCACAAGCAAAACATAGTAAGGATGCTCTCTGTAGGAGACTAGGTATATCAGCTTTGAGAGCAAGTTGAAAAAGGCCAGATTTGAGACTTCTTTGAGAACTGCATTCTCTACTCTGGACACTACCCCTGCTACATATGCCGAATCAGTAATCAAATTTATGTGTGGGAACTGACAGTGGTCAGAAAATAGATTTTTAGGCTCCAGGCAGTAGCTTGAAGCCTGTGGGAAAAGCCAAGTACATAACTCTGTCACTTGGGCCTGGGAAATCATAAGGAGGAACCCAAAACAATCCTTGTAGATATCTTCTTCCTGACACCTGGTGTTTTTCCAAGTTGTTTACTGGTACTAAGAGGCATTGGTCTGAAACAACCAATAATATCCATTGTACCAAAATACTGTATAAAAGACCTTGTCTTTCAATAAACCTTTGCTATAATGCCCTCTGAAGGAACCAGAGTTCTACGTATCGTTATTTGAGCTGTCCCAAATGGTAACAATATTTATAGGCTCTGGAAACTTCTCAAAAGCCCTGACGATTGCAGCCAATTCAGCCACTTGAGGCGAACCTTCAACTACCTTGATGTCAGCCTCCCACTGCTGAGTCTGAGGGTCCTTCCAAGTCACTACTGACTTGTGTGACCCTCTGGACATGTCAGTAAAAACTGTCAGGGCTTTGAGAGGTTTGTGGCTCTCTTTTGGAATTAAATTGAATTCAGAATTAAACAATTTGTGGCTAGGGCAATGGATTGAGATTTTCCCTGGGTAGCTATCCAGAGCAAACTGCAACATCGCATTCCCACAGAGCAACTGCTCCAAAGCCTCTTTGGTAAATCTACCAGTTGACAATTTGATTGGTACATGAATGCATGCAAACTCACACCCTGCCAGCAGTCACATTCTGACCCTTGCCTTGATGATCAGCTGGGCCATCAACTCCTGTGGCCTGGTGATACTTTTGGACAGCTGATGACCTAGGAACACACACTCTATGATCAAGAGGGGGTCCTTATGGTCCTTGTCCCACTGAAAAATCAGCCCATGCAAGTGTGACAATTTTCCCAAAATGATGAAATTAAATGGAAGTTCTGGCCGGCAGTGATGGGCCTGCCAGCTGGACATTGTCGATTGAACCCTCTCCAAAGCCTGCTCAGCCTCCTGAGTCAGAGCCCTCGGAGAATCCATCTCCTCTCCCCCCTTTAACAAACTGAAGAGAGGGACTATGTCTTCCATGGTAAGCCCGAGCCAGGGCCTGACCCAATTCAAAGATCCACACAGCTGCTGGAGATCCTTCAAAGTCTCAGGTCTATCACTGATTACCAACTTCTGAGGTGTTATGGTCTGGTTGGTAATCTCAAGCCCCAGGTATTTCCAAGGTGGCAGTCTCTGCACTTTTTCTTGCTGCAACTCAAATCCCACAGCAGCCAAAGCAGAGATAGTCTCATCCAGAATTTGTGTAAGTACATTGTCATCGGGGGCACACACAAACACATCATCCATATAATGAAGGATGATAGCCTCCCCCGCCTTGGCACGCACTGGGGACAATATTTTTGCCACTTACCACTGGCAAATACTCGGGCTGCATTTTAACCCTTGCAACAAAACTTTCCAGTAGTAATGCTTCATGGGTGCCTCCCTGTTGATGGAAGGCACGGAGAATGCAAATCGCTGGGCATCAGCTGGATCTAGGGGAATCTGGAAAAAACAATCTTTTATATCAGTGACAGTCAAATTCCAATTTTGGGGGAGCATTGAAGGGGATGGCATACCCAGCTGAAGAGACCCCATGCCTTCGATGGCTTCATTAATTTTTCGCAAATCATGGAGGAGGCGCCACTTGTCCTTCCCCAGCTTTTTGATCACAAACACCAGAGAATTCCAAGGGCTATTTGTTTCCACAATGTGTCCTTTAGCCAATTGCTCCTCCATGAGTTCTTGGAGCGCCTTCAATTTCTGTTTGTTCAGCAGCCACTGATCCTCCCAAATTGGGGTATCAGTCAGCCAATTTAGTTTTTGGAAGGGGCACTCTTCAGTAGCCACAATTAAAAATCCTTAGGGATTTGGGATTTCTAGTTTAACTCCCCATTGGGACATGGCGTCTCTTCCCCACAAGGTAAATTTAGAATCTAGAACAAATGGGCATAAAGAAGCTAATTGGCCATCTGGTCCCTCAGTTTGCACAATACTCTTGGATTGTTTTGCTAATTGTGTGCCCCCTATATCTGTAACCTTACCAGCCACAGGTTGCAGCTCCCAATGTGATGGCTACTTGTGTGGTGGGATGACCGTCACACATGACCCTGTGTCCATCATTCCCTAGAGTTGGATGAAATCCCCCTCCCTTCTTGAGCCCACACCAAATTATGGGTTTGTTCTCTCCCACCATTTCTGCCCAATAGACCGAAAGGTTCAGATCATCATAGGGCAGTTGGGGCAGTGATATGGCCTGGGCGATGACTTGGCCTTTTGGTAGGAAGAGGGGAGGATGGATACAACGTGCCAGGAGAGCAAGTTGCTCTGGACCTGATGGCAAAAGTCCTGGAGCAATCTCAGTGTCAGAGTGTGCTTAGAATCCCCCATAACAAGGTACTTACCGTCAGGCTGCTGTAAGTTGGTCACCTGTCCAGGTTCAACAGTGACCACTTTCCAGTCTGGTGTGTTGAAAAGCATACCTGTTGTTAATTCAAGTCTAAATGGCTCACATATACTCGTAGTTAATACTAACTCTGAGGGTTCCTTGGGGTCCCATACTTTCCCAGAATTGGGTTGCCCCACAACTCTGACAACCCGGCAACCTGTCCCATTTTTCTCTTCACGAGGGACAGGTTCGCGTTCCCCCCCTTAGTTTTTTGGAATTGGAGTGTTCCCTTTCTCCCCCTCCCCACTGCTCCCACGAGTGTGTGTAATGTTTTATCTTTAAAGGGACAAAAGTGCATCACATGTCCCACTTGCCCACACTGGAAACATCTGACCCTCCCAGCTACTGGTGGTCGAGGTGGAATGGTGGCTGGTGCTGCAATCTGGCCTCTGAGCCCGGGAGCTTTCTGCTGTTCATCTGGGTCTAGGATGGCTCGCTCCGTGCAGGTCTCAATGAGGAGATCCAGGGTTGGAGGTGGAGAAACAGGAAGCCCCAAGATGATCCTCTTGCAAACATCATTGGCATTGTTTTGTGCCACTTCCAGGATCATATTCTGTTGCAACTCCTGGTCCTCTATCTGATTCTCCACCTGTAATGGTTTTAATTTAATAAAACTGGGCAGAAACACCAATTAATGTAGGGGTTTTAGTGTTAATATTTTTGTGGGAGGGAGAGATTAGGAGAAAAATAAACAAAGCAGGCTTAAGCTTAAAAATGAACAAAAAATGGTTTTATTAACACACACTAAAATAATAGAAAAAACCCTAAAACAGAATGAAACTTTAAAAAAAAAACACGCTTCTTTCCTCTTACACACTATTAACTTTCTTATTGAACAACATAGAAAGACACAACTTAGGATTTCCAGTCAGTTTCACTACTTAGACATAACTACACATTATCTTAGGAGAAGAGTCCTTCTAAGATCTTTTATGACGATGTTTGCTACAAGACGCAATAGTCCAGTGCTGTCACACATCCACTGCCGCCCGGAGTTTTCGCAGACTGTGATGTTCTATCCGCAGAGCTTCTCAGTGTATCTGGGGTATTATTTATGAATACTTCTTCTGATCTAAATTTATCTTTGTCTCAAAAGGCTGAGACCTCCTTTTTGACCCAGGAGCGGGGGTTTTCAAAGTTCCCAAATAAATCTCTATTACACCAGTCCTTAATTTTGATTAGAATAGCATTCAACCTAAAATAATACTAAGAATGCTGCAAAGAACAGTTCATTTCTTCATAATTTACTTTAGAAGAGTCCGGTTAAAAATGTCCACTTCTTCAATCCTATTCCAATATTATTAGTTCTTTCACTTCTCATCTAACTGACTTAATGCAGTGTCTGTTCCATGTACTTTCTGTTTTCTTCTTTCTTCTTTCTCTCAATGAAGAATTGTGCTTTAAAAGTTCTGTTTTGCTAAGAAAGGGTTAATTTTTTTTCCTGGGCTTGCAAAGCCATGTGAACATGCTGAGCTGGTAGAAGAAACTGGCAAATGCCCTTTTTTCCACCCCTCAGTCTCATTTAAGGCAGTCCAGCTCAAAGTTCTTATGGAGCTGCAGGCTTGCTTTTCTCCGCTGCCAGCGGTGATTAAGCTGGGCCATGTTTTGGCCCCTTCTGCTGTGGTCTGAGCACATGGCCCTGCACCGCTAAGCTGCAGCTGACCCTCTTCCCTGCCCGCAAGCAAGGGAAAGGGGCTCAGCTGGCCTAAGCTTTCCCCGTGCAGGCAGCAGCCCCCAGACCCCCGGCCAGGCCTGGCCTGGCCTCCCAGAGAGGCAGCAGAGCCTGACCCGGGCCGGGCCCCGCCCGGACCACCCCGTTACCTCATGGCAAGTCACCGAAGCAAGAGAGTGAGCGGTCAGCTGCAGATAAGTTTTAAATGTTCCTTCCACAGTCGCACTGACAGTTCTCATTGGTCAACTTAGCTGTCAATATCCCAGCCTGCCTCTATATCTAGAAAACAAAATTGTGCTAACCTATGATACCACCACTGCATGGAGCCTGTCAATAAACTCTAGGAAAGGCTCAGAAGGGGATTGTTTAATAGTAATATAACTTTGCCTAGGATGTTTAGTAGGCATGATTTGAAAAGCCTTTTTGGCAGCATCCTTTACCTGATCAAGCACAGGCCGAGGGATCCCCCCTGCCTGCTTGCATGCCTCAGACCATTCACCTTTGCTGCTCATATGTTCTATTGTAATATGATTATTCAGTGCGTCAAGCGCACAGCCAGGGTTTTGCAGAAACTCAGGAAGTAAATTGTGAAGTAACCTCTTCCATGTTCTTTCCCACAAAATATATATTCTGTGGGGGTAAGTAAACCTGAAAACAAATCCTTTAGGTCACTAGGGACCAGCACATTTAAAGAGAAAGTGACCTTTAATACGGTTTTAAAAAATTTACTTTCCCTACCAAAATCTTTCTGAGTTCTGCAAAGCTCCTTTTTATTTTGATATGAAAAAAGTTCCCATTTAGGATGGTGTGACCTGTGATTGTATGTTACAGGAACAGCAAAAGGAATGGCATCCACTTCTGGGGGCAGGTCCCCAGGCCAGTCACTTCCGGGTTCTGGACTGTGGGAACCGGAAGTTGGAAGGGGAGGGCAGAGCTACACGACCAAGGGGCGGAAACCTGGGTGGAGTTACCAAAGGGTGCAGAGATTCACGGTGACATCATTGGGCTGGAGTAATGGGAGGAGCCATGGGTGGATCCAGGGGCAGGGTCAGGTTGACTGACACCGGGGGAGGAGCTGAAGGGGCTGATGCAGAGGAAGGGGCGGTACCCAGGGGATGGGAGGAGTTAGGTGACAGGAAGGGGTTGGTAGGAAGGGAGGAGACAGGGAGAAAGGGATTGCGGGAAGAAGGAACACATGGTCGAGACCAAGCCATGCAGCCTCGGCCATGATGTCCCCCTCGGGGGCCATTTTGTAGGGTCGAGAACAGAGGACCTTTGGGACAAACAGGATTTTCCACTGGGGAAAAGGGATTGGAACCAGGGTTTAGGGAGAGGTCTCCGACAGCTGGCACCATGCTGGCAGAGGATGGGTCCCGAGAGGATTACAGAGGGCCAGGAAGATGGTAGCTGTCCTGCGCTATTATATTTCCATAGGTTGTCCCCTGCAATCTGCCCAGGGTAGGGGAAGAGGGACCAGGGTAAGAGGTTTGGGGAACAGAGGCTTGTGGCATAGCTGTGGATGGCTGCAATGGCTGTTTCTCCAGTTTCCCTTTCTCTTTTTCTCTTTCCTATTTTCTGACCACTGATTGAATTTTCACAAACAAATAATAGAATTTATCTACAGAAGAATCTCCCTTAGTTGTGGTCAGCTCAGTCAAAACAGTCCCTACTGCATCCCAAAATTCCCCAGTTCTAATATCTTTCAAATCCATCTGTGGGAAATGGAGAAACAACCATTGGGCAAATATCTTTAACATATGCTTTGAAAACCCCATTTTTCCTCCCACTAGGACTTCTCTTAGTTGGATATATGCTTCTTTGTGTTGTGAACTCAGGCGGGCACCCATATTTGCCTGCACAACAACTAACCTGCCCTTCCTTGCAGTAAAAAGGAGAAAAAAAGCAAAAGAAACCCAGCAATCCATCCGAGGCTACACAGCTGTTTCAACAGTTCCCTTCGCGCCGTGTGGCCCATCCGCCATGTGGCAACATGTGCTCCCCCTCCCTTTGGGGCTAGCACAGCACCCCCCGCCTACTGCATAGTCAGGCACTTACCAAACTGACAGTTCTGGAAATAAAAGCTGCAAAGGTCTTAGATACTTGGGAAAGACCTTTCTGGGCGCGGAAAGACTGTCTATCCCTCCTCTGCCAGACAAAGCAGAGGCATTGACTCACCACAGGCTGTAAAATCCTTAATGCCACTGGCGGCAAGCAGCACATAGTCCTCTGGTGCCACACGTGCACATGGTGGGCTGCTCCAGGGTGGCAGCACTCTGCAGCCAGGTTGTGCAGGGTTCGCGTGGATGGCGGGCAGCTCCCGAGCCACGGCGGCATGATGGCTGTTTTAGCTACCGCTGCTTTGGCAGCATGCACTCGGCACATGCTCAGCACGCAATGGATCGGCCCCAGGCTGCACCGGCTCAGCAGCGGTTGTGGTGGCATGGTGGAATGGCCTCAGGCTGCACGAAATCCCTCCCAGTGGGCCGAGATGGCATGCATGGCAACGGCGGCAGCTCTCCTTGCAGCAGCAAAGGCACAATCCTTCTGTTTGGGGTCTCTGAGCCCCACGTTGGGAACTAACTGACGTCAGAGGGCCGGGGGGCTCTGGCTAGCTTTCACCCTGGCCAGGCTGGTCAGGAGGGGCCATTCCTGGACTGCAAGCAGTCCAAGTAACGGTAGAGAGCAGAGCTGTTTTCTGCTCTCCTAGTCCTGGTTTCCTTGAGGTCTAGGTATGAAGCAAGAGTCAAAGAAGGCTCCCTCTAAAGTGTGTATTCTTCCAGATGGTACAATAGAAAGAGTGGAGTCCCCCGTGCTTAACATTTAAACCAGAGGGCAGAGGAGGTGGGGCAGGGCAGGTGATTTGCCCCAGGTTAACACAGGGCAGGTGTGGTGGTGCAGAACTGTTTTACTAGGTTTTTATAAGAAGTTTATGTTATGGTTCATTTCACTGTATCCCCAATTCTGTATCCCTTTTGTGTTGTCTGTATAATAAGGTGTTTTGTGTCCTCCCACCCCCCTTGCTCTGGGTCAGCCTGTCTCTCCAGGAGCCCTCCCAAGATTGCGAAATCTCAGGGAGAGGGCTTCAGGTGATAGGCCCCCTGGGGGGAATTCCTTTAGCTCTGGATTTTAGTGGTCCAAGGCTTGGGGGTGGGCACACCTTGTTACCCCCTGAAACCCCTGATTCGTGGTTTTGTAGTATCCTCCCTGAAACCCCTCCCCCGCTTATGGGGGGCAGGAGGGAGGAAAAAACTCTCTCAGCACCTCTCTCAGCCTCTCAGCAACATCTCTCAGCACCTCGCTCTCAACCTCTCTGCTCCTCAACTCTGGAGCTAATAAACATCTTTTAATCTGCTAAGCGGAGAGCCAGCCTTTTCTATTCTGCTGCTTTGCTGTCACACTTTTGGGGGTTCATCTGCTGAGCCAAGAAGCCGAAATGAACTGGGACCATTCTGTGCCTGGGTTGACCCGAGCTAGCCAGAGGTCATCTCCCGCCCGATGCGGGACGGAACCAGACACAGAATTTGGCACGCCAACGTGGGACGGACCACACCGGCAGAGACCAGAGTGTGGAACTCCAAGGTGGAGCAGACCACGCCAGCAGAAGCAGCTTGGACCACGTGGAGCACGGCTCCACGGTGACAGAGCGTCCGGCGCACACGCAGGACCCCCCGGAGATGAGGTGGACCCTGTGAACGGACTGGGGCTGATTTAGCCTGAAGAACAGTCTCTGGGTGTCACGCACCCCTGTGAAATTGACTTTTAAACGAGGCAAGTTCCAGGGGAAAGTAGGGGAGCTTCGGGCCCCGACCGGAGTCCTTCTTGCAGCAGAACAACC
This sequence comes from Delichon dasypus, assembly GCA_037837765.1. Taxonomy (NCBI): domain Eukaryota; kingdom Metazoa; phylum Chordata; class Aves; order Passeriformes; family Hirundinidae; genus Delichon; species Delichon dasypus. The sequence goes on from JBBAXF010000012.1 coordinate 20,125,065, forward strand.
CGACCCACGCACCCCCCAGGTCACAGGACACGTAAGTATACCCGCAACGGGAGATATTTACTGGTTTTAGGGTTCCCCCGAGGGAGGGGGATCTACTGGGGAGTAAAAAATCCTCCAAAAATAGCTGCGCAGCTAAAGAGTTAAACCTCCTGTGATTTCGAGCAGACGGGGTCTGCGGGGGGGAGTGCTTTTCATCTGGGTTCGGGTTCAAAAGCAACTTAGTATCAAAACATGGGCGGAAAGCTAACGGTTACTCAGAAAAGGTTGTATTATAATTATGTTTCGGTTCTGAAAGAGGCCAAATTGAGAATCTCAAAAGGCGAGTTAAGAAGTTTTGTTCGGTGGGTTCATCTGCATTCCCCCCACGTATCCCCCGAGGGGGTCTGCAGCGCCGATTTCTGTGGCACTGTAGAAAGGCAATTAATTCGGTTGATTGAAACAGGAGACAAAAAGGCTACAAAGTATTTTATTGTAGCAACTAACATTAAATCAGCGATTCAGTCTCAACAGGGAAAGCAGCATGAGCCGGGCAGAGAAATGTGTTCTCCCCCTCCTCCCCCCCCTTCTTCTCCCCGGTCCCCGTGTCCCCGGGAAAGTGTTCTGAATGTAGCAACAGGGCTCCCGCCCGCCCGCTCAGCCTCCGGGACGCCCCAGCCACCCCGCCCGCGCTGGCCCCGTGGGGCCGGGAGGGAGGTCTCGGGCAGCCTTGGCCACGTTGCAAGAGACAATACTCCGTCCCCGCTTTCCCTGGTTGAAAAATGCCGAGTTCGTTTTTCTGTGGGGGGGGAAGCCACGTGGCCGGCATGGGGACCCCAAGATGGCGGCGACCGCATGGCAGGGGACTCCCCAGCCCCCTCCGCGCCTCCCACCCCTCCCTACCCTGGTGATGTGGTGCCCGCACGGTGCGGCCCCGCCCCATCCCCCTGCCCCGCCCCGCCTTACCCCTGTGACGTCGGGTGTCTGCCGCGCGGCCCCGGCCCCGCCCCTGCCCCAGGCGGCCCCGGCCCCGCTCCCACCCCACGTGGTGCCGGTCCTGACCCCCGCGGCCCTGGCCCCGCCCCGCGCGCCGCGGCCGCGCTGCCCCCCCCAACCCCCTGTGCCTGCGCGTGCGCGCTGCAGCACCCCCCCTCCCCCCCCCGCGGCGCCGCTGCCTGAGGGGGCCCCCACCGCGGCCCGCTGCGACCCCCCGGTGCTGCCGGCAGGGGGTGCCTCCGCTGGGTCATGGCCCGCCACCCCCACGCGCAGCTGCCGCGCTGCCGACCGCCCCGGAGCCCCCTTCTCTGGGATTCCCCCCACTCTCCCAGTTCTCGATGACGTCACTCCCCGGGCAAACCGCACCCCCTGCAGGGACGCGGTTGCCAAGCAACCAAGTGCCTCAGGGCTCCCTCGCTCCCTCAAACCCGGAAGGGCCCGAGCAGGGAACCGGAGCAGATGGAGGTGCCGGTTCCTGCTCCATTCCCACTCTTGCCCCTGTTACCTACCGCAATGCCCGCGGTGGTAACAACAGGGCAGAGTACCACCCATTTCCCCGAGCCACCATCAAAGAAATTTGCAACGCTCACAGGACATATGGCCGGGATGGGCCATATTTCAGAGGGCTCCTCAGAGCAGATCTCTCTGCAGAGGAAGTGGTGCCTGCTGATTTAAAGTACCTGTTTTCTTGCTTGCTGAACCCAACAGAGTACATCCTATGGGTCACAGCTTGGAAACAGCTGCTCCAGGATGCCTTACCAGGGCTCCTCAGCCATGTTAACACTAGAGTGGATGCTCAGGGAAATCCCATCACTCTAGAACACCTCGCTGGTGAGGGGCAGTGGGCAGAGGCCACTGACCAAGTGGTCATTCCTGTCCAGTGCCTCCACGTAGTGAGAGAGACAGCCTTGACTGCATTCTTCAGCATGCAAACACAAGGTCCTGTGATTTCATATTCGAAAATCAGACAGGACCAAAGGGAGTCTTTCACAGATTTTGTGGAGAGACTGTCCCAAGCTATTGAAGCTCAGGTCAAAAACGAAATGGCTCGGGAACACATTTTAATAGAGATTGCGTTTTCAAATGCTAATGATTTATGTCGTGCTGCGATTTTAAGTTTACCCCTACACCCCAAACCAACCTTACCAGACATGCTTCAGGTATGTCAGGTAAAGGTGCCTTTTATGAGTTCATCCACAGGTCCACGGCACAAACCTCATCAAGTTGCAGCCATGGAAGCTGAAGATTCCCGAAAAACACCGAACACCGGGAAGAAGCTTTCTGCTCAAAGCTCCCAGAAGTGTTTTTTGTGCGGGAATTTGGGGCATTGGGTTTCCAAATGCCCCCTCAAGAAAGAATTAGAGGACCTCAAAAACAAAAAAGGGGGAGGGAAAGGGGAAAAAGGGAGAGGGTTTAAACCCTCACAAAAAAACTGGTGAAAGAGCGCAGGTCCGCCCTGCGTGAAGAAAAAAATGGGGTGGACCAGGCAGGAGGGGAGGGGAAGGGGAGCCAAGGGAAAAAGAAGGAGAAGCTGCATTGCCCCATTCAGGGCGGCAGCAAAAATAACATACTGGAAATTACTTATACAGACCATGACATGGCACAGCCGATTTTGACAACTAATTCTAAATATACCCCCTACAGGTTGCAGCTCACGGAGGGTTTGCACCTGAAAGACAACGACTGGAATCTTGTATCAGTTGACAACATTGAGCAGGGTACCTGGCCAAGGGTCAAAGGTAAGCTCATCGTTGTGGGGGACTGCAAACACACCCCAAAAGAGATCGAAATTCTTCCAGGAACACTTGATAACAATCCTGGAAGGTTCGTTCTCTGGCTACGCTGCACTCACCCACCAACATTCCTACCTAAAGGGCAGATAGTTGCCCAGATCATACCCACCTGGGAATGCCAGGAAGAAGACAAGATGCCAACTGCTTGTCCCGTGCACAAGATCACAGAAGTGAAACCCCAGGTGGGATGTGAGTTACAGGTGGGTGATGAGGCCATTAACATCACAGGCCTGCTCCACACGGACATGGACGTGACTGTGATCCCAGCCAAGCACTGGCCGTCATGCTGGGCGTTGGAAAACATGGCAGGACACGTGCAAGGAATAGGGGGGATGCAATTGGCCAAACAATCAAAGAGTGTGGTTCAAATTAAGGGGCCAAAAGGGCAGTTGGCCAGTTTACGCCCTTTTGTTTTGGATTATAGGGAACCCTTGTTGGGGAGAGACCTGATGGCCCAGTGGGGAGTCACAATTGACATCCCAGACCCCACACAGGATTTTTGGGCAGCGGTCGCTGAGGAGCGCCCTACCCACAAGCTGAATTGGAAAACAGATGCACCAGTATGGGTAGAGCAGTGGCCGCTTTCAAAACAGAAATTGAAGGCGCTCGAAGAGCTTGTGGAGGAGCAGTTAGCTAAGGGTCACATTGTAGAGACCACCAGCCCTTGGAATTTGCCGGTTTTCGTTATCCGGAAGCCGGGGAAGGACAAGTGGAGGCTCCTCCAGGATCTCAGACAAATTAACAATGTGATAGAAGATATGGGCTCTCTTCAACCCAGGATGCCTACCCCGTCCATGCTCCCACAAAATTGGAAATTGGCTGTTATAGATGTAAAAGATTGTTTCTTCCATATTCCCCTACACCCTGACGATGCACCACGTTTTGCATTCTCGGTTCCCACCATTAATCGAGAGGCCCCGAGGAAACGCTACCATTGGCGAGTTTTGCCCCAAGGGATGAAAGTGTCTCCGGTAATCTGCCAGTGGTATGTGGCTTCCTTGCTGTCCCCGGTCCGCGTAGCCGCAGAGAAAGCAATCATCCATCATTATATGGATGATGTGCTTGTGTGTGCCCCCACCGATGATGTCTTGTCACACGCGCCTGACCTGACAATTAATGCATTGGTTGTTGCAGGGTTCGAGCTGCAGGAAGACAAGGTTCAAAGGATGCCACCTTGGAGGTACCTTGGGCTGGAAATTGGCAAGCGGACCATTGTGCCGCAGAAATTGGAAATCAGGCCCAAAATTCAGACCCTCGCAGATGTCCATCAGCTGTGTGGGGCATTGAACTGGGTGAGACCCTGGCTAGGCCTCACAACTGAGGACCTAGCCCCTCTTTTCAATTTATTGAAAGGGGGAGAGGAGCTGAGTTCTCCCAGGGAACTAACCCCGGAAGCAAGGGAGGCGCTGGAAAAGGTACAGCATCTCATGTCCACTCGGCAGGCCCACCGGTGTGATCCAGACCTGCCTTTCAAATTCATAATAATGGGGAAATTGCCACACCTCCATGGAGTCATTTTCCAGTGGAGAAATAACATCAAAAAGGACCAGGGCAGAGAGGACCCACTTCTAATCATAGAATGGGTCTTTCTCAGCCATCAAAGGTCCAAGAGAATGACACGTCCACAGGAACTGGTGGCTGAACTGATCCGAAAAGCCAGAGTCCGGATCAGGGAATTGGCAGGGTGTGATTTTGAATGCATTCACATTCCAATTGGATTAAGATCGGGCCAAATTATAAAGGCAGTGTTAGAACATCTGCTTCAGGAAAATGAAGCACTGCAGTTTGCTCTAGATTCCTTTACCGGGCAAATCTCAATTCATCGGCCAGCCCACAAAATTTTTAATCAGGATGCCAAATTCACACGGAATTTGAAAGATGTTGGGAGCAGGAGGCCTTTAGAGGCCCTGACAGTTTTCACGGATGCGTCCGGAAGGTCCCACAAGTCAGTTATGACTTGGAAGGACCCTCAGACTCAGCAGTGGGAGGCAGATGTTGCCGAGGTGGAGGGATCACCTCAGGTTGCTGAGTTGGCCGCTGTTGTCAGGGCTTTCGAAAGGTTCCCCGAACCCTTCAATTTAGTAACGGACTCCGCTTATGTAGCGGGGTTGGTATCGAGGGCAGATCAGGCAATACTGCAGGAAGTGTCTAACACAGCACTGTTTGAGCTGCTTTCTAAGCTTGTTAAGCTTGTCTCCCACAGAGAGCAGCCATTCTTTGTGATGCATACGAGATCACACACCGATCTGCCCGGGTTCGTAGGTGAGGGGAACAGAAGGGCTGATGCTCTTGCTGCTCCTGCAGTCATGGCCCCATTGCCAAGCATTTTTGAGCAGGCAAAGCTCAGCCATCAGCTTCACCATCAGAACGCGCCTGGCCTTGTTCGCCGGTTTCACATCACTCGGGAACAGGCTAAGGCAATTGTGGCTACGTGTCCCTCATGCAATCAGCATGCACTCACCACGTTAAGTGCGGGAGTGAACCCCAGAGGTCTGAACAGCTGTGAGCTGTGGCAGACTGATGTAACACATATCCCCCAATTCGGCTGACCTAAATATGTACATGTGTCGGTGGACACCTACTCCGGTGCAGTTTTTGCTTCCGCCCACGCAGGGGAGAAAACCTCGGATGCAATTAAAACACCTCATCCAGGCTTTCTCCTTCATGGGCATCCCAAAAGAATTAAAAACTGATAATGGCCCAGCGTACCGTTCCAAGGAATTCTGCAGCTTCCTGCAACAATGGGGAGTGGGACATAAAACCGGCATCCCCCATTCCCCAACAGGCCAAGCTGTAGTGGAGAGGACCCACAGAGAAATCAAAAGGGTCCTCAACCAACAACAACCGGTGTTGAAAACAGCAACACCGCAGACCCGATTGGCCAGGGCTCTATTCACACCGAATTTTTTAAACAGCACCTTTGAGTTTTTAAACCCACCGATCGTTCGTCATTTTGGGGCAAACCCTCAACTAAACATCAAGGAGAGGCCGCCAGTCATGGTCTGGGACCCTGAGACTGGAAGGACAGAGGGACCTCATGATTTAGTCACGTGGGGTCGTGGGTACACCTGCGTGTCCACCCCCACGGGGCCGAGATGGTTACCATCAAAATGGGTGAGGCCCTATGTCCCGAAGGTCTCAGGGGAGAAAAAGAAACTGCCACAGGTTACTCAGGCAGCTTTTAGGAGGAAAAGGAGGGAAGATTTTTCCCAGGACGGTTTCGCTTTCCTGAATGACCCCTTCTTGAATGTTAATTGTTTGTTTTAGTTCTTTTAGTCCTGTCAGAGCCTGTCCAGCACCAGTCCCCAGGCTGAGGAAGTTCCACCTGCTCCTCAGCATCCTCCTGCTTGCCAGTCTCACTGCACCTGTCTCCGGATGGTTGGTGCCCCAGCCCAAAGCCACCAGGGCAATGGGGCAGGCCACAAAGCCAGCCAGAGCATCCGGGACATGGTGAATGACATCAAAAGAGAGACTGGTGACTGGCTGAATGGATTGTTTGGGGACTGGGGACTTTCGGGCTGGGTGGGTTCAATTTTGAAATCACCTTTGTTATTTTTGTTTGTTATTCTGTTAATTTTAATTGGATTTGGTATCATCAAAAAAATGTTAGGTAGATTAATTTCTAGCACCACACATTCCCCCTCTGTGAAGCAAGTTGCTGTATCATCCATGCCTGGATGGGAGGAGAACGTGGAACTGGAGGAAGACCCAGAAGACAGGAAACACCCAGAAGAGGAACCTCAGATGGAGTGGCCCACTCAGCCAGAGTGGCTCGCCGAGAGTTACCCGGACTTTGAATATCATCCTCCTTCATTCCAGCCCTCCTCCTGTTATTAAAACAAAAAAGGGGGAGATGTGGTGGTGCAGAACTGTTTTATTAGGTTTTTATAAGAAGTTTATGTTATGGTTCATTTCACTGTATCCCCAATTCTGTATCCCTTTTGTGTTGTCTGTATAATAATGTGTTTTGTGTCCTCCCACCCCCCCTTGCTCTGGGGCAGCCTGTCTCTCCAGGAGCCCTCCCAAGATTGCGAAATCTCAGGGAGAGGGCTTCAGGTGATAGGCCCCCTGGGGGGAATTCCTTTAGCTCTGGATTTTAGTGGTCCAAGGCTTGGGGGTGGGCACACCTTGTTACCCCCTGAAACCCCTGATTCGTGGTTTTGTAGTATCCTCCCTGAAACCCCTCCCCCGCTTATAGGGGGCAGGAGGGAGGAAAAAACTCTCTCAGCACCTCTCTCAGCCTGTCAGCCACATCTCTCAGCACCTCTCTCAACCTCTCTGCTCCTCAACTCTGGAGCTAATAAACATCTTTTAATCTGCTAAGCGGAGAGCCAGCCTTTTCTATTCTGCTGCTTTGCTGTCACACTTTTGGGGGTTCAGCTGCTGAGCCGAGAAGCCGAAATGAACTGGGACCATTCTGTGCCTGGGTTGACCCGAGCTAGCCAGAGGTCATCTCCCGCCCGGTGTGGGACGGAACCAGACACAGGCAGGGTCAGAAGAAGGGACAAAGGGAAGGGGGAGGGGAAAACCTGGGCTAAAAACCAAAATAACCCAGACACTGCGGGGGAATAACAGGAGTAACCCACAACTTATCAAAAACCCACCACCACACATGCTTTGTCCAGTAATAAACAACTGTTCTAATCTGCTGCACTGATCAAAAGAAATGTTTTAATCAGTCCCAGGCTAAATATCATGCTATTATGTTATCACTGGAGCAAATCATCCAAAATACAAAACACAAATATCAGTTTAATATGCTCAAGATCAGGAATGTCTTGAAGAAACTCTCCTTCCTTACAGGTGAGTCCTATTTTAAGGAAGAAGGGAAGAATTAAGGTTTGGGGGCTGGTGCTAGGGCCACGTTGCTGCCAGGGCAGGAATACCAGGTTCCAAACTGGCCAAGCCAAATTTCTGCAAATAAAACACTTTTCTCCACCCTAGAGATGTTTTCATTAGTTTTTTTGTTTTTTAAGCTGAGGAGAAAATCTCTGTTTTCACCTGCTGTGGAGCAAATCCAAAGGGAGACCGTGGACCAATCTGTGCTACCTCCAAGCACTGTTGGGGATGCAACCCCAAGGAGACCCAGAAACTTCCAAATTTTTGAGACAGTTTTCCCAGGAGCCTGAGCATGGTCTGGATCCAATGCAGGGTGATGGCAGAAGTCAGTGGATGCAGGAGCATCCCTGCCCCACAAGCCCAATGCAGGATGGCCAACAGAGACACTCGCCATCGGCTCTGGAAAGTTTTGGCTTGGGCAGAGCTGGATGTCATTTCCATCCTCTGCTCTGTTCTGTGTCCAGGAGACCTACCCAGCAAAATTCCTCCTTTTTATGGCTCATTAAGGCTCATGGCTACATATGCATGAGTGATACTCAAAACCAGTTAAAAAATAAGTGATATTTAGTCATTTGGGAGGCTCCAGTTTGGAGTGGGGTGCTCTGGCTGTCTTGACAGCAGCATCTGGAGACAGACTGTCAGGGTCAGCAGCTAAGACCATGCATCCCCAGATGAATCCTCCATATACATTGAACTGAGGAAATCATGACTCTCCATAGGATCCTCAAGGTGGGGAGAGGAGCTGGACATAAGGGAAAAATCCTCATTGGCACACACAGCTCAAACACCACGCAAACCCATTTCATGGAATCATGGAATGGTTTAAGGTGTAGTGGCCTTAAAGCCCATGCAGTCCCACCCCTTCCATGGGCAGACACACCTTCCACTATCCCATGTTGCTCCAAGCCCTGTCCAACCTGGCCCTGGACACCTCTAGGGATCCAGGGGTAGCCACAGCTTGTCTGGACACCCTGTACCAGGGCCTCCCCACCCTCACAGGAAAGAATTCCTTCCTAATTCTTTGACCAAAAATTTGACTAAAACCCAACTCAGAAAGTGGGGACATTGTCTTAGGAAGGAGGAACAGCAACAGGGATGAAGCACCTGGACCTGACCAGAACCATATGAGCTCTTCCCTGTTCTCTCATTCCCATTCTGTCCCTCAAGAGCTCCTCATTTGCAATTCCAAGGGCCAACTTGGGAAGTGTCAGCACTTTCAAAGCATGAATGCTTTAGAAATGCCAGATTTGGTTTCAGCTGGGAATGAAGTTTGGGGCTTTGCTTTACTTTGATGTGGTTTAATCTTGAAAATTTCCAGGACACAGAGTTGTATTTCTTCTACCAGCCTAAATTCTCAAATTCTGGGAATTCTGAGAAGCGAAGCAAGGGAGGCTGATGTTATCCGTTAGAAGAGCCCAGATAGAGACGTTATCCTGCTTTTATGAAAGCCAAAGGCCAAATTCACATTTATTTGAGCTGTAGCAGGATCTGGCTTATATCCTGGACATTACAACATACTGTTCAAATCTCTTATTTTTAATAGCAATATTGACAACATTAGAAGAAATACAATACAGGAAACAGCATATCAACTTTGATTAATTTTACGGTACAACTTTTAACAAACATAAAGGAAGAATTCAGCAAAGGGCTGAAGCTAAAAGTATTTCTGGTGAAGGGAGACGCGGTACCTGCATGTCCTGAATGGGGCAGCTGGATATTCAACATGGATTTGCCTCCATGGAAGAAAAATTGTTGATAATAAAATTTCTTGAAAACTGTGAGTTCTCATCTTTAAGTTTATTAACACTTTCAGACATAATGATTTGCTTCAAGAAATTAAGGTATTGGTGTAAACTTAAATATTTTTATTGTGCACAGGCAGTGGTGTTAAAACCCTGGTTGAATGTTTCTAGGGAGAGACATGTGAAATGCTTTCATTGCAGGGAGAAAAATCCCTAATTCCAGCCCCAAATCTCAAGTCCCGTGAGAGGACAGGACCTTATTGGACTCATCTGAAGGTGCCTTTAATTGTCCCCACAGCTTTGGAGGGCACAGAAGCCTCCACTCCTTGCCTTTCATTGCCTGATATTTAATAATTATAATTATAACTATAATTATAACAACAACAACAATCACTGTTATATGGATATGAACCATTTAGCACTTGAAACATTGCTTTGTAGCTGGATTTATGCTCTTTTTTAAGTCTAAAAGGCACTCAGCACAGAGGGTATTGTGGTGCTGTTGATGATAAACCAGTCCAGCCTCCTGGATCGCTCTGTTTTGTCCTGGGATTGAAAACACCCATGAAACACAGCCCCAGCCCCAAAATTTATCTAACTGCCTTAAACCTACAGAGTGGTTAAAGTAATGTGTGATGGAAAATGATGGTTTAAACCACTGAGTGCTTGAGGTGATGTGGGCACAGCAGGATCATGGTCCAGTGTTTAATGGCCACCCAAACCTGCCTAAAAAAAGGACATTTCTGCTGGCTTCAGGCTGCAGTTCCAGGGGGAAAGGGATGCAACAGCTCACTCTGATGGACCAGGAGCTCAGGGCAGAATCCATCCCTGGAGCATCAGCTGGGCAAATTTTAGGAGTAACTCCAAGTCACCACACAAGTCCTTGACTCATTTCTTCCCCTCAGAGCCTAAAGGTTTTATTTGAGGCCTGACGGGAAGCAGATGGACCTGTCAGGGCTCCTCAGGCAGGTGATCGGAGTGGGCAGATGAACTGCTAAGTGCTCCTAGCTGCTGGGCAGGGCCCAGAGGAAACTGTTGGAGCTGGGACCCAGCTCCAAGGTGAGAGATCTGGGGCCAGCGCCAAGAAGGAAAAAGTGAATTTCTCTGAAACACCATTCTCTGAAAACCTGAAAAAGTGAGGCTTTTGAAATAAGAGAAAATAGCTGAAAATATCTGAAAAATGTATCCAATTTATCTTCAGACTTCAGAGAGCCAGAAGCCATCCTCAGTTCCTGCCCCCATCTCTGGTTTTGTTCAGGATCTGCCTCCTTAGGCAGCAAAAATGATTTTTCCAAAGTTTTCTCCCTATCCCTGGTGTTTCCCTCTCCAGAAAGGTCTTTACTTTTACTTGCTGCTTTGTGTAATTTGATTTATAAGCTCAAGGGGTCCTTCTAAAAACCTGGAGTCCTTCTTGTACTTAATTGCTACAATAAACTGAAAACTTGGTGCTTTAGGAGCAGCAGTCTGGGAGGAAATGGTTTGATGGATGGAAGTAGACAATAGGTCCTTCTTGGGAATGTCACCAAAAGGACACAGAGGAGAAGTGGCTTTATAAATAACTGCAAAATTCAGAAAGTCCACAAGCTTGGGGAGACTAGAGCTCTATTAAGCATGAACAGCTTGCAGGGCAATTCCCAACATCTGCAAAAATTCTCTCAGCCCCTGCAATTCCCAACAGCCTTGGCTGCATCCACCGGCATTCACTCCCTGGGGCTGACAGTCTGGGATGCCATGGAAAGGGATGCCTGGAGTTTGCATCCCAAAATGCAAATAAACCAGTGAAAGAAAAGATGATTAAAAAGTCAAAGCTTTTATTCACGTTGTGAGGAAGGTGCTTTTCCTTTTCCTTTTGGAAATTAATTTATAAAAAGTTGTTCTTGATGTTTTAAAAGCTGTTTTTCCTAGTGGGTGCAGGATTGGTGGAGCATGAAGTGGGCATGGATGGAGTTCCTGCATGTTCCAAGCAATGCCATTGTTACAGTTCTGCGTGCTTTATCTCGGCCGAGGTCAGGATGAAAGACACGAGAGATGTAAAGTCAAGTTCAGTCTTGGTTGTTTATTATATCTTATCTATTTACAGTATTTACAGGCTCACAAAGCATGAGCTCCAACTTGATAGTTAGAGAAAAATGAAGTGCTTCTGACTTACCAAGGCTATTTAAGAGATAATTACTCAATACCAAGGTGACATCTATATTATTTATGCTTTTGACCCAATAATGACCATCAAAGGTCCACAATGTGAACATTTTTCACCCAATTAGAGAAAACCACCCAAATCCATGAAGAAGAAGGAAGAAGAAGGTGAAGAAGAAGGACTTAGACAACACTCAAAATCCTCCATCTTGACTCATATGTATTACTATATACTAAAATCTTAAATCTAAGTTTCTAGCATTCCAACATTTTTTCCTCCTGTTTGAACCATGAAGACTGCTTTGATTGCTTAATTTTTCTTGACTTACCATTCCCCAGAGTGGTATAAAGAAATGTCCTTGACCAAAGATGGATCTTTTCTTGCATAGCTAAATTTGGCACAAAAAAAAAAAAAAAAAAAAAAAAAAAAAAAAAAAAATCACGCTTACAGAATTAGAGATGTCTAATTCTTCAGGTTCAAAAGATGCCTTGGGAAGGTGAGGAATTCACTAGTCTCATGCATCTACTGGCATGCTAATTAAACAAGTGGAAGGTGTCCCTTCCAGGACTGCACAGGAGAGACACACGACCTCCAAATCCAATGCACCAGCCAAAGCCTTAGGCTGTCTAACTGGCAAATTTGCATCACTAAAAACAAGCAAGTTGCTAAAAGCAGGGAAGCAAAAGCATAAACACAACACTCAATAGAACCCCATATTTCTCTCAAACCATCATCCAACAAAGGAATCTTACACCACTGGTCCCCAAACTTTGGTCTTTGGCTGATTGACAGACAAGGTTCCACTGCTGAAGGCAAACAAAACAAGATATGCACATGATACCTGATTTAACTTCATGAGGATTTTTTTTTCCTTTGGTTAATTTTTTGATTTGAGGCATTTTCTTTTTTTATTCGTAATTTCCAAGCAAATCTTCTAGCACACTCCTTTTTTTGTTTTTTTCCCAAATTTGTTCTGGAACCACCCAGAGATATGGCACTAAATTGCTTTGTTTGCGTTCAGCTCTACATATTTGAATATCTTTTGATTCTCTCAAAATTTCTCTTCTACATTCCTCCCTAAGAGCAGGAAGATGAGGACTGTTTTCTTCTTCATGACCCACTGTAATTCAAAATTCAATGGCTTTATACTTTGTTTGGGCTTCTAAATCATAACATGATGTACACCATGCTTGTGCTAATAGAGCTGTATGATACCAACAATTCTCACACTTTTTACATTGACACAAACCCTAAGGTTCTCAGTTCCCACATGTGGGACAAGAGATGTCCGCCATCAGTCACAGTCTCTGTGCAGTTCATGTTTGTGTGCTTGCTTCTCTGTTCTCGGAGTTGTCAGAGTTTTTCTGTGCCTGATATGACCTCAGGTCCTTTGCTGGAATCCACCTGGGCTCTGCACCTGCAGAAACACAAGGAAGCTCTTTGCCACAGATTAATAGAGAAAGTGTACCTTGATGGAAAAATGCATAACTCTTGTTAAAAACTGAAATCAAATAGAGAAAAATTCAGATATAACGACTAAGAATATTTCAAATGACAAGCATAATTAATGACTGTTAACAACAACACATATGAAGTTGAATGATTGTTCATTACTAAAATACTGTACCATTGTCCCAGAATCTGCAACAGCTGAAAAACCCTTTTCCAGTGAAGACCTGAATATCCTTTCCTGGGCAAGGTTCTCAGGTTCACTCCAAAAGTAAGTCCAGCTGTCATATTTATAAGGTCAAATTGTCAAGTCGAAGTGACTCATATGTAGTTTTATTGCAGAAAACATCTGGGCTCTTTGGTAAAAACATCTGTCCAGATAGAGTTGAGGGCCTGGCCAGGACCCAAGCTCTGAGCTGGAGTGATGTCCCTTAGTATATTTTTAAAACAAGGCTTATAACAATAGCAGTTATGAGATGCTTAAGCAGCTAGAAAGTAAAAAAAAGAAGGATCCTGAAATGATATGTATCTTTTGGATAATTACAGAAAGAGATGTTAAAGCATTTAAGAAGTAAACTATAAATATAGAAAATCAACAAATTCACATCATGTAATCAATATATCAGCACTAGTCATCTTAAGAAGTTGAGACAACACCTTTCCTAAACTATTATGTATTTATGACCTTAAGATAAAACACAAAAACCCCACCAAAACAGCTTACAACCAATAACAACCATGATGTAAAAATTGCATCTTCTTCCATCCACAGACAAGCTTTTCAGTGTTTCATCACAGCTGTCTCAGCCAAAGCCGTCTTATTTCTAAGAAAAAACAACTACATTTTGCAAATTAGATAAGCATATTTTAACAAAATTTAGGATAATTTAAAACCACATAAAAATAAGTACATAAAATAAAACTTTAAATTATTAAGATATAAATCTATTATCACTTAAACTTTATAAATCTTAATCTCAGATTTAACTTGTACTTAACAGGGCCTAAACTTAAAATAAACCATACAAAAATTACTCTTGATATTAACAGAATACTAAAACATAACTCAGACCTAAATATAGTAAATTACTCCAATTAAAAATCCACTTCTATTTTCATTCCCCATTGTGATAGAATGTCTCTTCCCCACACTGTGATGGGTTTCTGTACAACGAAGGGACAGACAATCGCTGTCTTCCCCTCTGGTCCTGTAATAATGATTGAATTTTCACTTTGCATGCATAATGTAGCTCCTCTAATTCCTGAGAGAGATTTCAGAGGTGTTAAATTCCACTCTTTGGGCCAAAAGATATAAGAAATAACTGTTACACCTGCCCCTGTATCTAGCATGCCTGTGATGTGATCATTTTGTTGACTAGCATCAAGTTGCAAGTTATCTTTGGTCTATCTCAGCCTATTAGCTTTACCCAGCAGACATGAGTCTCCATGTCCTCATCTTCAACTGCTGTCTGTTGACTCGCTATTAGCATGGCTTGCTGTTCTATTGCATTGGGAGGTAAAGCAATGGCCTTAGCTATCGGAGTATTCTCTGGAATAACCAATGGAGCTCGCAAGGCTTGAGCCAAAACTGTCAATTCCTCATTTTGATTTACTGAGATGATTGTTGGATACATGATGAGTCCCAAAATATTACTTCTGTCCTTGCCTATAATTGAGAATTCTTGTCTCTTCCATGATGTTCCAGTGACTCCTGTGGATATCACTGCATGATTTTCATTCATGAAATATGTTTATTTGGAAGTTGCCTATTCACATTTCTCCCCTGGGGTCAGCAATTCTGGGTTGCTGGGGAAGCGGCAGATGGTCCTGCGTAGTGAGTCTGATTGTGGTTCCCTGAATACTGTGTGTCTTGAGAGGTCTCCTGCTGATGAGTCATTGCCACTACTTGTGTTGAAGCGCATTGGTGTGTCACACTCTTCTTGGAGTTTCCCGTGAGAGGTAGAGGTCTTCCATCTACATCCACTTTGGAACGACACTGATTTGCAAAATGTTTCCCTTTCCTGCATCTTGGGCAAAGACTCTGTGCTTTCGTATTTCCCGCAGTTTCTGTGCAAAACTTTTTAATATGTGCAAATTTCCCACACTTGAAACATGGTCTTTTGGCGAATTCTGTTGCCATCACTCCCATAGAGTTGTCCTGTTGATCTGTAGTTTCTTGGTGTTTTCCAAATTGTTCTCCCATGATGTTTGTTTGGATTGCTGCTACATGTCCAGAAGTACCTATTTTGCTGCAAGCTTCTATCATTTGAGGCAAAGTTTGTCGCAGCGTCCGAATCGCGTGCTGATCACGCAGCCACAGCTAGCTCAGTCCAGTAGATGTCACTGCAGCAGCGTGTTAGGGCGAAGTGGCTGGCTGGGCTAGCCACCTTCTGCCTGAGGGCTCGGTATTCCTCCGCCGGAGACGGGCACGATGACGCAGCAACTTCGGCAGTTGGAAGAAAGGCGGAGTCTTTTGAGCAGGGTAATAACAAGGTTTATTGAACGGGAGAGAGCCCGGGGGCTCTGCACCTGTGACCTGCTGCCCAGAAGAGACTTTTAAAGCTTTTTAAAGTGGGGTGGAAACGGGTGGCGACAACCGGTCAGCCAGTCAGCAAAATGGGGGGGGGGGGGAATAACTAGGGGTGTAAACCCTAAAACTGGGAACCAACCACACAACGATGGGAGGGGGTCTCCCGGTGCTCCAGCCTATCACTCGACCCCCTCCCTGGAGCTTTCCAGAAGCCAGGGAAGGGTCTCTGAAGTGACAGACAGGTCGACCACGAGGAGTGGGGGAAGGGATTGACAGAGACAGGTGCAGGGAAGGATTGATTGACAGAAAACGTCTGTTTAAGCAACCTAACTCATAAGGGGAAAACCAGTACAGAACACAGGGGTATACAGTGAACTAAATCATTACAAAAGTAACTCAAAAATCTTACAAAAATAACTTAATAACTTAATAAAACAATTTTCACACCACTACAAAAGTTGGCTGTGTACCAGGTAAGGCTTACATTCTTCATTGGCATTCACAGAAGCCAGGCTTCAAATCAAATGTGGTTGTGCTGCTTCATCACTGCATTGCCTCTCAACTGCTTGAGTGAGACGATCTATGAATGAGGTGAATGGCTAATTTACTCCTTGCCTTACTTCTGTGTAACTGCCCTCTGGAGCTCCTGTAGGTTGAATTTGTATAATGGCTTTTCAAGCTGCTTCTTTGATATCTGTGAGCACATCTCGAGGCAAACCCGTAGCTTGATCTTGGGGTTTATCATGAGGCGGATCGCCTGCTTGTTGAGCTAATGTAAAGTCTGCATTTGGGCCTCTAGTATAAGATTCTCGCAATGTGATGAGAGCTCTTCTCCATTTGATTTCCCATAATATGTATTGAGAGTCTGTTAAAATTGTAGTGACAATGTATTTGCAATCATAAGGCACTAAATCATAACTACCAAAGATGCCTTTCAATAGCTGTTTGAAGTACAAAGAACCCAAGCCACTTTCCTTAAGTGCTTGTCTCAAGTCTTTAATTACATCGTGTGGCAGTGGCATCCATCTGGGATTTGTATTTTGTGGACCAAATCTCACTGGCATGGCCATTATTTGTGTTGGTGCCATGTCGAGATTTTCTTTTGCATTGTTATTTGAAATTACTTTTGTAACAGGACGATATAGAACTAATTCTCTGTTTGTATTTTGTAAATTTGTATTTTGTAGAAATACTCGTCTTTCAAACTTCATTGCTGTTTGCCTTCCTTCTCCTGTGTAGAGAGCTGGCGATTGCATGTGTTGTACAAGTATTGGGAGGTGTAATAATCGAAGCAGCCAATGGTGGTGCTGCAGCGTGAGGTTGAACGCCTTGTTGATAACAAAATGGTGCTGGCGGACATACGTAAGCGTTGTTTACGGAAGTGGCTAGTGCGCCACCATCTTGTTGTACGGAAAAGGTGTGCAGCGTGCTGTCATTTTGTGGAGCATACGATTCCTGCACTGGACTGATGGGTCCTGCAGGAGTTCTTGCGGAATTGTGCTATGGTACGTGACTGAACGCTCAAAGGGAGTAGTAATCGGAATTGCCAAAACTCCTGGGGGAACCCAGAGCCCTGGAAACCCCTGCACTATACTCTGGGGATCTGCCAGCATTTGCATGAAAGTGAGTGGCTGCGTGTAGTCTCACATCGCGGCTCTCGGCACCAGAGAGCTGCCACCTGCACCTCCCAAGTCTGAGTTTAAAACCTCTATTTCGGCATCTGACTCGGTCTCCCCCTCTCTTGTTTCATGTGATTCCTGCCCTCCTGCAAGCCCCTCCTGTCCCTGGCTTGCCCCTTCCGGGGTCTGATGGGTGGGTGAAGCCACAGCCGTCTTTTGTGGGTTTAAAATTGGTTGCGAAGGTGTCGGAGCAGCTGCGCTTGCTTCTCGTGGTGCTTGTGCGTTTGGGGCGGGGGGGGGGGTCAATCCACCCGCTCCACCTACTCCGCTCAGTCCAGGCAGAAGCACGCCGGATACCCCGTGAGGGAGGGTGTCCTGGATTAGGGCAAATTTGGGAGAAAACACCTTGTAATACATGATATAAATAAATTCATACTGAAACCAAAGTAATCTCGTCTGAAAAAAAAAATAAACCGGCATGAATAGTTGTCTGGAAGGATTGCATTCCAAAGGGGCGTTGTGATAAAGAGAGAGACATGTCCCAACATGTAAGAGAAGACAAGACCACCAAAAAAGAAGGGACCCCTCAAAAAAACTTGAGAGCATATAAAAGAGACCCTGTTATAATAGTGTTATAGAGAATTTGTAGCCAATTTAATATAAGGTAATTTTATTTTGCCATTTAAAAGCAATCTGGGACAGCCACAATAAAAGACAACTCTGATCGAAGCTGGATGAATGCAGGGACAGCCACAAATGAACCAATCCCTCCCTGTTCACAAACTCCTAGGTTCAGGGAGCAGTTTTTATACAGTTTTTCTTGAGGCAATTCTATTGTTAGCTTTTGTCTACTGTGCATATTCATATACTTTCTTTCTCTTGCTGCTTGGTTTTGAATGCCTTTCCTGGCAAAGTCGAGGACTTGAATTGGGTTCTGAGAACTTGGCATTGGGATGCTGATACTCGACATCTCCACATCTCCTGGTTTCCCCCTCCTAGATCCATATCATGTGTTGATTACCAAGGCAGCGGACCCTCCCTTGATGGATGAGGCATCTTCTGTCCAGCCAGTCCTTTTCTGTTGTAAATTTGGACTTTGCCCTGCAATTGTCTGGAATCCTTACAGTTGCAAATTAGTTTCGGCAGCCAGAAATGTCCCCACAGTTTTTGAAAACCCTAGCTTGTAACACAGTTTTTATTTTATAACATATAACACACTTGAAACACAAATTTATTTCAAAACATATATCACAATAGTATTTCATGAAACACCGTGAAGCGGTGCCTTAGAGCCCTTCCCTGTCTCACCCAGTACTATTCACCAGGGGCAGTGCTGAACTTATTTTTGCTTGTGGCTTTTTATGATTGCATTTTTACTATGGAATAAATTCTTTATATTAATCAAATTGGCTATCAATTTATAACAGACTGGTGACTCCGACGTGATAGTAACTTCAGGTCTGCAACTCCTCTCCGATCAGGGGGCTCCCCACTATTAATTAGTGGCCTGACGGTGTGGAAGACCAGCAACCCCATTGCATCCGAACATTGAAATTAAAATAAAAGCCATAAGCAAAAGAGAGAGACGAGCTCATTGCTCCCAGGGGGCCCATAGAGGACCCAAAGGGGGGTTCCTCAGATCGCGGTAATTTATACTCGTAATTCTAGGTGCACAAAGATACACGTGGGAAACAGGAGACCGTAAGTACTGCTGGTTGAGTAAGGGTGACTGAGCATGTGAAGGGAGATGTGACGTAGTCACGAAGCGAGTGTAGACTCCTGATACTCCACATTTCCCATATCCCACGAAGGATAGGGTCGGCAAAAGGAGGAAGCGATTTTGAAGGGGCTCATTTCGTATGTAAAATCCGAATTTCAGGGAAAGGGGTTCAGACATTGGTCATGGAGGGGGCTAAAAGGAAAGGTACGCTCTCAGGAAATCGAGGGACAGGTAAGCCTTTTAGCCTGAGACCGAGAGGGTCAAAGAGAGAGAGGGAAGGAGGTAAATAAAAGGGAGCACATTACGGGTCAGAACTCCACGGGACGGTCCCCCGTCAGCTGGAAGATCAGTAGCTCAGCTAATCAAGCAAAGTAAGTACCAATTAAAATTGAAAATCAGCGCACAACTGAGTAAGACACAATGAAAATTGCAGGAGAATTGTAGATCCTTTAGAGGTGTGTTTCCAGTACCCTGCGAAGGGCCTGGACGCTGAAGGAGAGGTGATTAAGAATCAGACTGAAACATCCAGTAAAATGGGGCAGAGAAAAAGTCATGTTCAGAGAGGATTCCAAGAAAAGTCTTTGGGAGAAAAGAGGAGGGAAATCTCAGAAATTCCATCGGATAGCCCACTGGGATTTATGTTAGAAAAGTGGGAAGATTGGCCCTCAAAGGAAGGAAAAGCTAAAGAAAGGGTGATTCACTACTGTATGGAAGCTTGGGGGGCGGGGAAGAGATTAGAAACCATTTGATCTGGCCCATGTTTGGGTCTTTTGAGAATTGGGTGTGTCAAGATCTAAATACTTATGTAAATAGTAAGGAATCATCAGATCAAGAGGAAAAGGACTATGCAAGGATATGGACAGGATCAGCAGTTGGATTATTTACTGTTAAGACTAAAAAAAACAACAGGGACCAAGAATGAGGCTTGGGATTCCCTCGACCATCTACTACCCCATACCCAGCCCTGCTGCCCCAGCCCAGCCAGCCTCCACAACCCCCAGCCCAACCCATGTACCCGACACGTCAGCCTCAGCCCATTCAATCTTCACAATTGCCACCCCAACCCTCACCCCAGCCAGTGCAAACCACGAGACCAACGGCTCCCCCTGCAGTAACTTGTTCTCCCCCTTCAAGGAGGACACGGAGAAAAATAAAAGAAAAAATCAGTAGTGAGAATAGCGAGAGTGACGAGGATAGGGAAAAGGGACACAACCTCCTCCCTTTGAGGGAAGCACCAACAGGCTGGGAGTAATTGGATATGTTAATGTCCCCCTTAATACAGGAGATGTCTGAGCCTTTAAAAAGTAGATGGGTAAGCTGATGGATGATCCCCTGGAGGTGTCAGACAGCTTAGACCAGATTTTGGGACCCAGTATGTACACATGGGATGATATGCAGGCTATACTAAGGACATTGTTTTCTACTGAGGAGAGAGAGATGATAAGACAAGCAGGAATGAGAAGATGGGAACACCGAAATCCACAAGGGGTACCTGGGGACCAGAAGCAGCCGAATCAAAGACCTGGGTGGGATGCCCAAATGAAAGGGGGTTGTCGAAATATGACAGACCTAAGGGAAATGATAATACAAGGGGCTCGGGAGGCTGTTCCCCGAGGACAGAACATTAGCAAAGTATTCAGAGAATGTCAAGGGAGAGCTGAATCTCCTACAGATTAGCTCGAGAGATTACAAAAAAGCCTGCAAATGTACTCAGGGGTGGATCTGAATTCCCCAATAGGAGAGGTGTGTCTGGTTCCGTCCCGCACCGGGCGGGAGATGACCTCTGGCTAGCTCGGGTCAACCCAGGCACAGAAGGTCCCAGTTCGTTTCGGCTTCGCGGCTTAGCAGCTGAACCCCAAAAATGTGACAGCAAAGCAGCAGAAGAGAAAAGGCTGGCTCTCAGCTGAGCAAGTTAAAAGATGTTTATTAGCTCCAGAGTTGAGGAGCAGAGAGGTTGAGAGCGAGGTACTGAGAGACTGAGAGCGAGGTGCTGAGAGATTTTTCCTCCCTCCTACCCCCTATATGTGGGGGAGGGGTTCCTGAGAGGATACTGCAAGACCACGAATCAGGGGTTTCAGGGGGTAACAGGGTGTGCCCACCCCAAGCCTTGGACCACTAAAATCCAGAGCTAAAGGAATTCCCCCCAGGGGGCCTATCACCTGAAGCCCTCTCCCTGAGATTTCGCAATCTTGGGAGGGCTCCTGGAGAGACAGGCTGCCCCAGAGCAAGGGGGGGGGGAGGACTGACAAAAAACACCTTATTATACAGACAACACAGAAGGGATACAGAATTGGGGATACAGTGAAATGAATCATAACATAAACTTCTTATAAAAACCTAATAAAACAGTTCTGCACCACCACATCTCCCCCTTTTTTGTTTTAATAAGGGGAGAAGGGCTGGAATGGAGGAGGATGATATTCAAAGTCCGGGTAACTCTCGGCGAGCCACTCTGGCTGAGTGGGCCAATCCATCTGAGGTTCCTCTTCTGGGTGTCTCCTGTCTTCTGGGTCTTCCTCCAGTTCCACGTTCTCCTCCCATCCAGGCGCGGATGTTACAGCAACTTTGTTCACAGAGGGGGCATGTGTGGTGCTAGAAATTAATCTACCTAACATTTTTTTGATGATGCCAAATCCAATTAAAATTAACAGAATAACAAACAAAAATAACAAAACTGATTTCAAAATTGAACCCACCCAGCCCGAAATTCCCCAGTCCCCAAACAATCCATTCAGCCAGTCACCAGTCTCTCTTTTGATGTCATTCACCATGTCTCGGATGCTCTGGCTGGCTTTGTGGCCTGCCCCATTGCCCTGGTGGCTTTGGGCTGGGGCACCAACCATCTGGAGACAGGTGCAGTGAGACTGGCAAGCAGGAGGATGCTGAGGAGCAGGTGGAACTTCCTCAGCACAGGTGACTGGCACTGGACAGGTTCTGTCAGGACTAAAAGAACTAAAACAAACAATTAACATTCAAGAAGGGGTCATTCAGGAAAGCGAAACCGTCCTGGGAAAAATCTTCCCTCCTTTTCCTCCTAAAAGCTGCCTGAGTAACCTGTGGCAGTTTCTTTTTCTCCCCTGAGACCTTCGGGACATAGGGCCTCACCCATTTTGATGGTAACCATCTCGGCCCCATGGGGGTGGACATGCAAGCGTACCCATGACCCCACGTGACTAAATCATGAGGTCCCTCTGTCCTTCCAGTCTCAGGGTCCCAGACCATGACTGGCGGCCTCTCCTTGATGTTTAGTTGAGGGTTTGCCCCGAAATGACGAACGATCGGTGGGTTTAAAAACTCAAAGGTGCTGTTTAAAAAATTCAGTGTGAATAGAGCCCTGGCCAATCGGGTCTGCGGTGTTTCTGTTTTCAACACCGGTTGTTGTTGGTTGAGGACCCTTTTGATTTCTCTGTGGGTCCTCTCCACTACAGCTTGGCCTGTTGGGGAATGAGGGATGCCGGTTTTATGTCCCACTCCCCATTGTTGCAGGAAGCTGCAGAATTCCCTGGAACGGTACACTGGGCCATTATCAGTTTTTAATTCTTTTGGGATGCCCATGAAGGAGAAAGCCTGGATGAGGTGTTTAATTGCATCCGAGGTTTTCTCCCCTGCGTGGGCGGAAGAAAAAACTGCACCAGAGAAGGTGTCCACCGACACGTGCACATATTTACATCGGCCGAATTGGGGGATATGTGTCACGTCAGTTTGCCACAGCTCACAGCTGTTCAGACCTCTGGGGTTCACTCCCGCACTTAAGGTGGGGAGGGCATGCTGATTACATGAGGGACACGTAGCCACAATTGCCTTAGCCTGTTCCCGAGTGATGTGAAACCGGCGAACAAGGCCAAACGCGTTCTGATGGTGAAGCTGATGGCTGAGCTTTGCCTGCTCAAAAATGCTTGGCAATGGGGCTATCACTGCAGGAGCAGCAAGAGCATCAGCCCTTCTGTTCCCCTCAGCTACGAATCCCAGCAAATTGGTGTGTGATCTTGTATGCATCACAAAGAATGGCTGCTCTCTGTGGGAGACAAGCTTAACAAGCTTAGAAAGCAGCTCAAACAGTGCTGTGTTAGACACTTCCTGCAGTATTGCCTGATCTGCCCTCAATACCACCCCCGCTACATAAGCGGAGTCCGTTACTAAATTGAAGGGTTCGGGGAACCTTTCGAAAGCCCTGACAACAGCGGCCAACTCAGCAACCTGAGGTGATCCCTCCACCTCGGCAACATCTGCCTCCCACTGCTGAGTCTGAGGGTCCTTCCAAGTCATAACTGACTTGTGGGACCTTCCGGACGCGTCCGTGAAAACTGTCAGGGCCTCTAAAGGCCTCCTGCTCCGAACATCTTTCAAATTCCGTGTGAATTTGGCATCCTGATTAAAAATTTTGTGGGCTGGCCGATGAATTGAGATTTGCCCGGTAAAGGAATCCAGATCAAACTGCGGTGCTTCATTTTCCTGAAGCAGGTGTTCTAACATTGCCTTTGTAATTTGGCCCGATCTTAATCCAATTGGAATGTGAATGCATTCAAAATCACACCCTGCCAATTCCCTGATCCGGACTCTGGCTTTTCGGATCAGTTCAGCCACCAGTTCCTGTGGACGTGTCATTCTCTTGGACCTTTGATGGCTAAGACCCATTCTATGATTAGAAGTGGGTCCTCTCTGCCCTGGTCCTTTTTGATGTTATTTCTCCACTGGAAAATGACTCCATGGAGGTGTGGCAATTTCCCCATTATTATGAATTTGAAAGGCAGGTCTGGATCACACCGGTGGGCCTGCCGAGTGGACATGAGATGCTGTACCTTTTCCAGCGCCTCCTTTGCTTCCGGGGTTAGTTCCCTGGGAGAACACAGCTCCTCTACCCCTTTCAATAAATTGAAAAGAGGGGCTAGATCCTCAGTCGTGAGGCCCAGCCAGGGTCTCAGCCAATTCAATGCCCCACACAGCTGATGGACATCTGCGAGGGTCTGAATTTTGGGCCTGATTTCCAGTTTCTGCGGCACAATGGTCCGCTTGCCAATTTCCAGCCCAAGGTACCTCCAAGGTGGCATCCTTTGAACCTTGTCTTCCTGCAGCTCGAACCCTGCAACAACCAATGCATTAATTGTCAGGTCAAGCGCGTGTGACAAGACATCATCGGTGGGGGCACACACAAGCACATCATCCATGTAATGATGAATGATTGCTTTCTCTGCAGCTATGCGGACCAGGGACAGCAAGGAAGCCACATACCACTGGCAGATCATAGGTGACACCTTCATCCCTTGGGGAAGAACACGCCAATGGCAGCGTTTCCTCGGGGCCTCTCGGTTAATGGTGGGAACCGAGAATGCAAAACGTGGTGCATCGTCCGGATGTAGAGGAATATGGAAGAAACAATCTTTTATATCTATAACAGCCAATTTTCAATTTTGTGGGAGCATGGTCGGGGTAGGCATCCCGGGTTGAAGAGAGCCCATATCTTCTATCACATTGTTAATTTGCCTGAGATCCTGGAGGAGCCTCCACTTGTCCTTCCCCAGCTTCCGGATAACGAAAACCGGCGAATTCCAAGGGCTGGTGGTCTCTACAATGTGACCCTTAGCTAACTGCTCCTCCACGAGCTCTTCGAGCGCCTTCAATTTCTGTTTTGAAAGCGGCCACTGTTCTACCCACACTGGTGAATCTGTTTTCCAATTCAGCTTGTGGGTAGGGCGCTCCTCAGCGACCGCCGCCCAGAAATCTTGTGGGGGGTCTGGGATGTCAATTGTGACTCCCCACTGGGCCATCAGGTCTCTCCCCAACAAGGGTTCCCTATAATCCAAAACAAAAGGGCGTAAACTGGCCAACTGCCCTTTTGGCCCCTTAATTTGAACCACACTCTTTGATTGTTTGGCCAATTGCATCCCCCCTATTCCTTGCACGTGTCCTGCCATGTTTTCCAAGGCCCAACGTGACGGCCAGTGCTTGGCTGGGATCACAGTCACATTCGCGCCCGTGTCTAGGAGGCCTGTGATGTTAATGGCCTCATCACCCACCTGTAACTCACATCCCACCTGGGGTTTCACTTCTGTGATTTTGCGCACTGGGCAAGCAGTTGGTATGTTGTCTTCTTCCAGGCGTTCCCAGGTGGGTATGATCTGGGCAACTATCTGCCCTTTAGGTAGGAATGTTGGTGGGTGAGTGCAGCGTAGCCAGAGAACGAATCTTCCAGGATTGCTATCAAGTGTTCCTGGGAGAATTACGATCTCTTTTGGGGTGTGTTTGCAGTCCCCCACAACGATGAGCTTACCTTTGACCCTTGGCCAGGTACCCTGCTCAATGTTGTCAACTGACACAAAATTCCAGTCGTTGTCTTTCAGGTGCAAACCCTCTGTGAGCTGCAGCCTGTAGGGGGTATATTTAGAATTAGTTGTCAAAATTGGCTGTGCCATGTCATGGCCCGTATAAGTAATTTCCAGTGTGTTATTTTTGCTGCCGCCCTGAATGGGGCAATGCAGCTTCCCCTTCTTTTTCCCTTGGCTCCCCTTCCCCTCCCCTCCTGCCCGGCCCACCCCATTTTTTTCTTCACGCATGGTGGACCTGTGCTCTTTCACCAGTTTTTTTGTGAGGGTTTAAACCCTCTCCCCTTTTCCCCTTCCCCGACCCCTTTTTTGTTTTTGAGGTCCTCTAATTCTTTCTTGAGGGGGCATTTGGAAACCCAGTGCCCCAAATTCCCGCACAAAAAACACTTCTGGGAGCTTTGAGCAGAAAGCTTCTTCCCGGTGTTCGGTGTTTTTCGGGAATCTTCAGCTTCCATGGCTGCAACTTGATGAGGTTTGGGCCATGGACCTGTGGATGAACTTATAAAAGGCAACTTTACCTGACGTACCTGAAGCATGTCTGGTAAGGTTGGTTTGGGGTTTAGAGGTAAACTTAAAATCGCAGCACGACATAAATCATTTGCATTCGAAAACGCAATCTCTGTTAAAATGTGTTCCCGAGCCATTTCGTTTTTGACCTGAGCTTCAATAGCTTGGGACAGTCTCTCCACAAAATCTGTGAAAGACTCCCTTTGGTCCTGTCTGATTTTTGAATATGAAATAGCAGGACCTTGTGTTTGCATGCTGAAGAATGCAGTCAGGGCTGTCTCTCTCACCACGTGGAGGCACTGGACAGGAATGACCACTTGGTCAGTGGCTTCTGCCCACTGCCCCTCACCAGCGAGGTGTTCTAGAGTGATGGGGTTTCCCTGAGCATCCACTCTAGTGTTAACATGGTTAACGTTGGGCACCAAATTCTGTGTCTGGTTCTGTCCCGCACCCGGCGGGAGATGACCTCTGGCTAGCTCGGGTCAACCCAGGCACAGAAGGTCCCAGTTCGTTTTGGCTTCTCGGCTTAGCAGCTGAACCCCTTAAAGTGTGACAGCAACAGCAGCAGAAGAGAAAAGGCTGGCTCTCAGCTTAGCAGATTAAAAGATGCTTATTAGCTCCAGAGTTGAGACTCTGAGGGCTTGAGAGAGAGATGCTGAGAGATTGAGAGCGAGGTACTGAGAGAGTTGCTGAGATGCTGAGAGGCTTTTTTCCTCCCTCCTGCCCCCTATAAGCGGGGGAGGGGTTCCTGGGAGGATACTACAAAACCACGAATCAGGGGTTTCAGGGGGTAACAAGGTGTGCCCACCCCCAAGCCTCGGACCACTAAAATCCAGAGCTAAAGGAATTCCCCCCAGGGGGCCTATCACCTGAAGCCCTCTCCCTGAGATTTCGCAATCTTGGGAGGGCCCCTGGAGGCTCAGGCTGCCCCAGAGCAAGGGGGGTGGGAGGACACAAAAACACCTTATTATACAGACAACACAAAAAGGGATACGGAATTGGGGATACAGTGAAATGAACCATAACATAAACTTCTTATAAAAATCTAATAAAACAGTTATGCACCACCACAGGAGCTACTGAGAAAATTCAGAATTACAATTTTGTAGTGAGAAAAAAACCTCCAAAAACAGCTGTCTGCTATGGTGCTCAACATGCTTTCATGTATCTTATACCTAGCTCTCTACATTTTCCCGCACATGGGGCAGTATTTTCTGGTCTTAATGCTCATGTGTAGACCAGGGTATGGTACCAAAATTACTTTATTGGTCTATTATGTTTATTGTATGATAATCTCTGAGGCAATGAGCATAATTCGGAATATATACTCTATTTTGTTTTCTTGTCCTGGTCCAGAATGCTACATCTGGGCTCTCAACAATCGCACCCAGCCCCTGTGGGGAGGGGTAAAGAATGATTTTTTTCCAGCCTTTTAGGCCTGGCACAGCAGTTTTTGAAAGTATTGAGTTCTCTCTAGGTGCCAAGGACAGCATAGTATTGTTGTTAGTTCTGCTTTGTCTTCTCTGCACGGCCTGCACCATGCTTAGAAATCAAACACTACATGGGGTGGTGCAGCGTCTCCTTGAGGAAGAGGGAAAAAGAAACAAATGCAAAACAACAGCATCCATGTCTGCACAAACTGTCATAGAGGGAACAGGAACCGCATCTACGCAGACTGTCACAGAGGAGAAAGGAACCAAAGACAAAGCAACAGTGTCAGTGTCTGCACAAGCTGTCACAGAGGAGAAAGAAACCAAAGGTGCCATCAGCAACTCCACACAAACTGTCACTGAAGCAGAACAACCTAAACCAGTGGCAGTTGCCCCTGTTCAGAAGAAGAAATCAAAGAGCAAATCAGTCCGCATAGTGACTGATGAGGATGTGTCAGGACCTTCGCACCCAGCAGAAGAGACAGAGCCAGAGATCATCACCTGCTCTCTATCCCTGGGTGAACTGCGTGACCTGTGGAGGGAATTCACCTGCCAGACAAACGAGTCCATCCTGACCTGGCTGCTCCGCATCTGGGATGCTGCAGCCAATGACACCATTCTGGACTGAAGTGAGGCCAGGCAACTGGGATCGCTGTCCTGGGATGTGGTCATTGACCAGGGGATTGGGAGAACCCAACAAACTCTCAGCCTCTGGCAGCGACTGCTAACAAGTGTAAGGGACAGATACCTTTGTAAAGAAGACCTCCAGGTGCACCAAGGAAAATGGAGCACAATGGAAGAAGGTATCCAATGCCTGAGGGAATTGGCTGTGCTGGAGATCATTTTCTCAGAAGACGAGAGATCTCCTAAAAGCCCAGATGATGTCCAGTGCACATTGCAGATGTGGTTGAGATTCGCATGGCTTGGACCAGAAATGTACTCCCATTACCTGACAACGCTGCAATGGAGGGAAGGCAAGGACAAGGTGGGTGTCTTGGTCAATAAACTAAGAATTTACGAGGACACTGTCACTGCCCCATTTCGTACCCATGTCTCATCCGTGGAAACAAGGCTGGCTGAACAAGTCCGGAGTTTGATTGAAGAGGGCCATCAGAAATTGAAAAAGGAACTTAAGGAAGAAATTTACCACATCTCACCAGAACCAACAAGAGTGTCTGCCATTAGGAGCAATGTCTTGGTTTAAAAAGACAGGTATCTGCTAGGGAGAGGCAGGCCTCTCTAGGAATGGGGAATTCCAATCCCTTCCCTCCGTGTTATTATAATTTGGAGGATTAAAAAAACCCTTTTCAGTCAGAGCTATGGGGAAAGGTATAACAGTCCTTTACTAGTAAATATAACAGGACAGACAAACAACAACAGCAATTATAATAATAATAAACAGAACCAAGAACCCTGAGGGGCTTTGTCTCACAAGTCCCGGGCAGTCTGATCCCTTGGGATCCCAAGAGCACCAAACCGAAACGGTGGAAACTCCGGGGCTGATGGCTGGAAAAGGTGGGTTGTCCCCAGCAGGCAGGGGGGTGTCCTGGCAGGCAAAGTGAGCAGTACTGAAGAAGCTGCTGCAGCTGGACCCGGGCTGACCCAAAATCCAGCAGGGCAGGTGAAAAACTCCAAATTCCTGGGCGCTCCAGCAGATGATAGAATTCTCAGGACCGAACCCCTCCGTTAACCGTGGAATCCACGCAGCTGACCATCCTCCCTGGAAAACCAAGAGCCGAAAAGAACCACTACCCTCAGCTCCCAGGAGCCTTTCCCTCCCGCTAAACTAAGTGATCCACTTCTTTTGTATGGGTTAAGCACCCTTTAACTATCAGTATTTAGTCTCCTAGCAACTTATGGGGGGAAAAATTCCACAGGAAAACTTAACCCCCAACAGAGCAGGTATCCGCCAGCCAGGGAGAGAGGATACGCTCCACGGGGTAACCCCTGGTCTTTTCTTCGGGAGCATGGAGAAGACATGAGGAAGTGGGATGGAAAACCCACCTCCTCCTTAGCAGCCCGGGTATGTGAACTGAAGAGAGAGACACCTAGCACAAAGAGCTCATCTAGAGTCAATGCTGCTCCAGTCTCTCAGGCACAGAACTCCAGATGGTATAGGAAGGATGATATGACTGATTGTCTTGAAGGGACCTCAGGAACATATGTACAGGAAGAGAGCAACGTGTACCATGACCAGGAATAGGTGGGCCCTGCCTCTAGCCAGGTAGAGGAAAGGGACAATCGGATCTATTGGACTGTGTGGATCCGATGGCCTGGCACATCTGACCCACAAAAATATACGGCTTTGGTTGACACTGGTGCCCAATGTACCCTGATGCCATCAAGGTATGTAGGAACAGAATCCATTTCTACTTCTGGGGTGACAGGAGATTCCCAGCAGCTGACTGTATTGGAGGCCGAAGTGAGTTTAACCGGGAATGGGTGGCAAAAACACCCCATTGTGACTGGCCCAGAGGCCCTGTGCATCCTCGGCATAGACTATCTCAGAAATGGATACTTCAAAGACCCAAAAGGATAGCTGCTGTAGAGACAGAAGACATCAGACAACTGAATACCTTGCCTGGTCTCTCAGATGACTCCTCTGCTGTGGGACTACTGAGAGTTGAAGAACAACAGGTACCAATCGCCACAGCAACAGTACACTGTCAGCAATACCGCACAGACAGAGACTGTGATTCCTATCCATGAGATGATTTGTAAACTGGAGAGCCGAGGGGTGGTCAGCAAGGCTCGTTCACCTTTCAACAGCCCTATATGGCCAGTGCGTAAGTCCAGTGGAAAATGGAGACTGACAGTAGATTACCGTGCTCTGAATGAAGTCACCCCACCACTAAGTGCTGCTGTGCCAGACATGTTGGAGCTTCAGTACGAGCTGGAGTCCAAGGCAGCAAAGTGGTATGCGACCATTGATATTGCCAATGCCTTCTTCTCCATTCCTTTGGCAACAGAGTGCAGGGCCCAGTTTGCCTTCACCTGGAAGGGCGTACAGTACACCTGGAACTGACTGCCCCAGGGGTGGAAACACAGCCCCACCATCTGCCATGGACTGATCCAGACTGCACTGGAAAAGGGTGAGGCTCCGGAACATCTACAGTACATTGATGACATCATTATATGGGGGAACACAGCAGGGGAAGTCTTTGAGAAAGGAGAGAAGATTATCCAGATTCTGCTGAAAGCTGGTTTTGCCATTAAGCGAAGTAAGGTTAAGGGACCAGCTCAAGAAATCCAGTTTCTGGGAGTCAAGTGGCAAGATGGAGGTCAGCAGACCCCCACAGAAGTAATCAACAAGATCACCGCAATGTCTCCACCTACCAACAAGAAGGAGACACAAGCTTTCCTAGGCGCCATAGGTTTCTGGAGGATGCACATTCCTGAGTACAGCCAGATTGTGAGCCCTCTCTACCTGGTCACCTGCAAGAAGAATGATTTCCACTGGGGCCCTGAACAGCAACAAGCCTTTGCCCAGATCAAGCAGGAGATCGCACATGCAGTAGCTCTTGGCCCAGTCAGGACGGGACCAGATGTGAAGAATGTGCTCTACTCTGCAGCCGGGAACAATGGCCTGTCCTGGAGCCTTTGGCAGAAGGTGCCTGGGGAGACTTGGGGCTGACCACTGGGTGTGGTAACTCTCCACGAAACTAGACGACCACCAATGGCAAAAGAAAAAACCTGCTCATTGTCCAGGGGGAAAATATTGCTTTATTCTCCAGTCCTGCCCTGCTTTGGCTGGAGATCTTCCCCGACTGCTTTCCAGGCCAGAGAGAGCTTGGCCCCGCCTGTCCGGGGGCTTTTTCCCCAGGGGCCAGGGGCCAGAGCCCAGAGACAGGGACAAGACATCATCCAATCAGGGAGAAGTGGGAGTGGAAGAGTTAGGTTATAGATGAGTAAGGGAAAACCATGATACAGATGACAAATCCAATAAAAGACAATATAAACCCAATTAATGCATTACAACATTTCCCCTTTTCTTATTAAATTAAGAAGAAGGAAGGCTCGGTTCGTGGGAGATGCTCAAAGTTCAGACTTTGAGTACCTTTAAAGTTGCAGAAGAAAAATGACCTTTAGTGCAAACAAACTGTTTAGAAAAACACTGTTAAGGAATAATTATAAGAAGGTTCGGCGCTTTCTCCTCCTCCAGGAAGCACTGGCCACTTGTGGGGCCTCTGCGACTGGTTTTGGAGTTTTAGGGATGAAAGGTTTCACCCACTCAGCTGGCACCCACTTGGGACCTGAGGGAGTGGACATGCAGGCATACCCACGACCCCAGGTGATCAGATCATGAGGACCCTCTGTTTCCCTGGTTGCTGGATGCTTTACCATTACCGGTGGCTTTGCTTTCAGCTGCAGTTGGCAGTTCTCTCTGAAATGGCGCACAATTGGTGGGTTAAGATTTTCAAACGTGCAATTTAAAAAGTTCATAGTGAACAAGGCTTTGGACAACTGGATTTGGGGTGTTTCTAGATTTAGAGACTGATGTTGTTGGCTGAGGACACTTTTGAGATTTTGGTGGGTCCTTTCCACTATGGCCTGACCTGTCGGGGAGTAGGGGATGCCTGTTTTGTGCTCTACTCCCCATTGCTGCAGGAAGCTTCTGAACTCCTTGGATGTGTACGTGGGTCCATTATTAGTTTTTATTGATTTGGGGATGCCCAGGAAGGAGAAAGCCTGTATTAGGTGTTTCATGGCATCACTAGATTTCTCCCCTGTGTGGGCAGAGGCATAGACAGCTCCAGAAAAGGTGTCCAGAGATACATGGACATACCTTTGTCTACCAAAGGACATGATGTGTGTCACATCTGTCTGCCATACCTCACAGCTGTTCAATCCCCTGGGGTTTGCTCTTGCACTTAGGGCTGGGAGTGCGTGTTGCTGGCACGAGGGGCACATTGACACAATTGCCCGAGCCTGTTCCCGAGTTAGGTGGAACTGGCGGACTAGGCCTGGTGCATTCTGGTGAAAAAGCTGATGGCTGATTTTGGCTTGTCCAGAGATGTTTGGGAGTGGGGCCGTCTCCACAGGCGCAGCAAGAGCATCAGCCCTTCTGTTGCCCTCAGCTATGAATCCTGGTAAATCGGTGTGTAATCTGATGTGCATCACATGTAATTGTTGCTCTCAGTAGGAGATCAGATTTACTAGTTTTGAGAGCAAGTGGAAAAGTGCAGAATTGGAGACCTCACTCAGTACAGCTTGTTCAGCTCTGGAAGCTACACCTGCTACATAGGCCGAATCTGTGATGAAATTGAAAGGTTCAGGAAACTTTTCAAAAGCTCTAACAACTGCAGCCGCCTGAGGTGATCCTTCCACCTCGACAATATCTTTTTCCCACTGCTGAGTTTGAAGATCTTTCCATATTATTACTGATTTATGAGATGTTCCAGATGCATCTGTAAAAATGGTTAAAACCTTTAAAGGCCTCCTGCTCTGAACACTTTTTAATGACAATTTGAACTGAATTTGTTCTCTAAATAATTTGTGAGCAGGCTGGTGAATTGAAATTTGACCTGTGTAGCTATCCAGAGCAAACTGCAAAGCTTCATTTTCATGAATCAGGTGCTCCAACATTGCTTTTGTGATTTGGCCCGAGTTTATCTCAGTTGGGATGTGAATACACTCTAAATCACATCCTGCCAACTCCCTGATCCAGGTCCTGGCTTTCCGGATCAATTCTGCTACCAATTCCTGTGGCCTGGTCATTCTTTTGGACCGGTGGTGACTGAGGAAAACCCACTCTATGATTAAGAGGCGATCCCTACAGTCTTTGTCCTTTTTTGATTTTTCTACTCTTTCCCACTGAAAAATCATCCTGTGTAGGTGTGGCAATTTGCCTAAAATGATGAATTTAAATGGCAAGTCTGATTTTCACCTGTTGGCCTGTCTGGTGGCCATACAGTCCTGTACCTTTTCTAGGGCTGCTCTTGCCTCTTGGGTGAGGGTCCTAGGAGAACTTAGCTCCTCTCCCCCTTTTAAAAGATTAAAGAGGGGGTCTAGGTCCTCAGTGGTCAGACCGAGCCAAGGTCTTACCCAATTCAAGGACCCACACAACTGCTGGACATCTGCTAACGTCCTGATGTTATTTTTGACAACCAATTTTTGCGGCACAGTGGTCCGCTTACCAATCTCCAGACCCAGGTACTTCCAAGGCGGCATCCTTTGAATCTTTCACTCCTGAAGCTCGAACCCTGCAGCAACCAAAGAATCGATTGTCCGGTCAAGCGCGTGGGACGGTAAGTCATCATTGGGGGCACACACGAGCACATCATCCATGTAGTGCAGGATGATGGCTTCTCCTACAGCTGTACGCACTGGGGACAGCAGGGAAGAGAGGTACCACTGACAAATAGATGGTGAGTTTTTCATCCCTTGGGGAAGAAATTTCCAGTGGTATCTTTTCCTTGGGGTTCTCGGTTGAGGGTAGGAACCGAGAAGGCAAAACGTGGGGCATCGTCAGGGTGCAGAGGGATCTGGAAAAAACAATCTTTGATATCAATAATTGCCAAATTCCAATTTTGGGTGAGCATTGCTGGGGATGGCATCCCTGGCTGGAGAGAACCCATGTCCTCAATGACATTATTAATTTGACAGAGATAGTGGAGGAGCCACCACTTGCCTTTGTTTGCCTTTTTTATAACAAAGACTAGGGAATTCCATGGAGACGTGGTTTCCACAATGTGGCCTTTAGCTAGCTGTTCATCAACTAGCTCCTGTAGCGCCTTCAAGTTTTCTTTACTGAGCGGCCACTGCTCTACCCAGACTGGTGAATCAGTTTTCCAATTGAGTTTCTGGGTAGGGGCTCTTCAGTGGCTGAAGCCCGAAAAACCAGGGGGGCATCTGGAATGCCAATCGTGACCCCTCCACTGGGCCATCAGGTCTCTCCCCCACAAGGGCTCTGAATAATCTAAAACAAATGGATGCAGTGTACCTAATTGTCCATTTCGCCCCTTAATTTGCACCACACTTTGATTGTTTTGCCCATTTCATCCCCCCTATACCTTCTACGTGCCCGGCCACATTTTGCAGTTCCCAATGTGAGGGCCACATCCTTTCTGGTACAATCATTACATGTGTGCCTGTGTCCAAAACTCCTTTGAGGTTTATTACTCGCCCACTGTGACAGACCTCACACCCTATTATGAGTTTGTCCCTCCCAACAACTCACGTGGGGCAAACCTCAAGGTGTTTGTCCCTTGTGCTGTTTTCTTCAGGGAACGGGTCAGGTGCTGGAATTGCCCCTTAGGCAGAAACAAAGGTGGGCAGACACAGCACAGCCAGAGGACTAGTTGTTTAGGGTTTGATGAGACGAGACCTGGAAGGATCTCGATCTCTCTTGGTGTGTACTTGGTGTCCCCAAGGATGACATACTTACTGCCAACATGTTGCCAGGAGCCTGGCATCTGTAGATCCATTGAACCTAAATGCCAGTCTGTGTCACTTAGGTGCAAGGATTCTGTCAGTTGCAACCTAAAAGGCTTTTGGAGACATTCTGTGGTTAGACAGGGTCTGCTTACATCATGATCTGAAAGGGTCATATCTGGTGACTTCTGCTGAAAGGTAGAACTGGTTATAACAGGATTATTTAATTTAACATTTGCATTTTCTAGTTTTTTCTCCCCCCCCCCCCCCCCTCAGATTTGCCATATTTATGTCAGCATGCTGGGCAAGTAAGCGCTGACATTTTAGTTTTTTGAAAAATTCCCTTTGAACTCTTGAGACCTCCCACCCCCATTGCCCCGAAAGTCCAGAAATTGCTTCTTTAAAGGGCATTGACTTGCCCCATGTCCAGCCTGATCACACAGGAGACATGTTGTTCTTCTCTTGGGTGGTGGCTGTGGCACAGGCTCAGGGGGCATGGCGTCTGCTGCGGCAGCTCTTTGCAGTGGTCTGAATGCATCTCTGGAACTGTGATTAAGGTGTGCTGTCATGAAAGGGACTTTCTGGGTGCATACATGCAGCATGTCATCTAAGGTTGGAGCTGGTTCCATGGGCAGGCTGAGGATAGCTGCCTTGCACTGTTCATTTGCATTGGTCAGCACCATCTCCTCCAGGACCTGTTCTTGGGCTCCTTCATTCTTAACCTGTAACTCGATAGCTCAGGTTAATCGCTCCACAAACGTTACAAAAGGTTCTGATAGAAGCTGCTTTATTTTACTGTAAGTTTGGAAGGACCCATCGGGCTGGATTGAAAAGAATGCTTTGAAAGCAGCATCTTTAATGCGTTCTAAAACAGCTAAAGGAATTTCTTGAGCTTGCTTGAGTGCTGCGACCCATTCACCATCACCACATAGATGTTCTAACCAAATTGGCAAATTATTATTATCAACAGCCATTTCAGGATTTTGCAAAAGCTCCAGGAGTAAATCTCTTAATCTTTTTTTCCATGTGGATTCCCAAAGCCTAAACTGTGTGGATGAAAGGAGGGAAGAAAAAAGCTGCCGGAGGTCAAAGGGAACAATAGGATTCCCTGCTAAATTTGCTTTTAAAAGGCTGCGAAAGTATTCACTTTTGCATCCAAATTTGGCTTGAGCTTTGCATAAATCCTGAATCGCTTGTTGGGGGAAGGGGTCCCAATTACTGTGGACAGCACCCCCCCTTTTTGACCATCGGTATGTGACAGGGGTGGCAGAAAAGCTGGGATAATTTCCTGCTTCCGGGTTCCCGGCTCCCCCCCCCCACCCCCTTCCCCCCCTTTCCCTGGGGCGTGGGAACTGGGACTGTGGGCGGGGAAACCGTGGGAACCAGGGGAAGGGAGGGGCTGGAGGCTTGAGTCACAAGGGGCGGAGTCGGAGGGCAGAGGTTTGAGGGTGGGGGGCAGAGTCAGAGGAGAGGGCAGTGCTGGGGGGGCACTGAAGAGAGGGAGGGGTCTGGGGGGAGGAAGGGATTGCGAAAGGGATTGTGGGAAGGAGGGACAGACAAAGAGAGAGGCTCCTCGTGACTCAAGAGCACATGGCTTCAGCCATTTTGGGGAACAAAGGAGTCCCCTCCATCTTGTGACCCCCCTTCTGAACTAAGACTAGCTTGGGATTCACTAAGATGGGGATTTTGTGCACTCGAATTTCCTGCAAAAGTAAACCTAACCTGGGGTTTACCAACTGGGGAAGAAGGGAATTTTGGGGAAAGTTTAGGGGTTTCTCGAGGAATATCCAATTTTGGGGAAGGGATTTTGGGGTCAGGATAGGGAGAAAACTGAGGAAACTGGGGAAAAGTCCACAAGGAACCGGCTTTTTTTTCTTTTCATTTTGTTTTTGCATTTCAAATAGAATCTGCAAGCTCCAAAGAGCAAAATTTGCTTGTTCTTTATCATTAGGGGAGCTTGATTGAGACAATTTTTTTAAAACAGTTTCCCAAAATTCTGGGGAGCTTATTTTCTCAGATGATACATCTGGAAATCGAGCAAATAACCACCGAAGGAAATTTTTTAATTGCTTCTTGGAAAAATGGGTTTTCCCATCCTCTGAGATACTTAAAGTTTGATAATAGGCTCTTATTTGAGACATAGACAGCCTAGCACCCATTTTTGGCTCAGATTTTAAGTTTCTATGTCTCCTTTTATCTGTGACTGAGAAACCAAAAGGAAAAAAAAAAACAAACTCCTGGAGAGAGAAACAAAAAACAAAAAGGGGAAACAGTTTCCTTTTCCACCCTCCCCCAGGTTGCCAAAAGAAAGCACTTTGAAGGTTTACTCTGAAAGCAAAAACCTTCCGGAAAAGAAGAAACTCTTTTCTGTGAGGTTTTAATGCCCCTTAAAAAGATTTTCCCTTAAAAAACTGAAAGTGGTACTCACCGAAAATCCAGCGTTCCTTTCTCTTCTTTCCCAATCACTCCTTTTGGCCTGTGACTGACCCTTTTGGTGCAAAAAAGAGCTTCCAGTCTCGGTTCCCAGGGTTAGTTTTGCCACGAACACGTGATCACCTTCCCTGGGAGCAGCCTGCCGTTCGGGGGGCTTCTTTGCAGCACTCCGATGGGTTTTTTGAGTCCAAAGGAGAAAACTGCAGCCCTGGCCTGTAGAATCCTGTGTTTTGGAGACCCAGTGGTGAACACCAAGCCTGACGGGTCTGTCTCTGCGTGGGATTCCTTGGCCATGTGCTCCCTGAGTGGTTCTTCCAGCTTTTTGGGAACCTTTTGTGGCTTCAAGCCACACTTAAGGTGCCAGTTGTGGTAACTCTCCACAAGACTAGATGACCGCCAATGGCAAAAGAAAGAACCTGCTCTTTGTCCGGGGGGAAAATATTTGCTTTACTCTCCAGTCCTGCTCTACTTTGGCTGGAGATCTTCCCTGATCGCTTTCTGGGCCAGAGAGAGCTCGGCCCTGCCTGTCCGGGGGCTTTTTCCCCAGGGAGCAGGGCCCAGAGACAGGGACAAGACATCATCCAATCAGGGAGAATTGGGAGTGGAAGAGTTAGGTTACAGATGAGTAAGGGAAAAACACGATGCAGATTACAAATCCGATAAAAACACAATATACACCCAAATTAATGCATTACAAACAACTGGGATTCTGGAGCCGAAGCTACAGAGGATCCGAAGCCAACTACATTCCCACAGAGAAGGAAATCTTAGCCGCCTATGAAGGACTTCAAGCTGCCTCAGAAGTAATTGGCACTGAAATGCAGCTGCTTTTGGCACCCCGACTACCGGTGCTGGGGTGGATGTTCAAGGGAAAGGTTCCTTCTATGCATCATGCCACTGACACCACATGGAGCAAATGGATTGCCCTCATCACACAGTGCATCCATATTGGGAAACCCGACTCGCCCTGGGATTCTGGAAATTATAACTAACTGGACTGAAGGTGAGACTTTTGGATTATCTTCTGAAGAAGAGGAGGGACAAGTGACACGTGCCGAGGAAGCCCCACTGTATAACGAGCTACCGGAGACTGAAAGATAATATGCCCCTCTTCACTGATGGTTCCTGCCAAATTGTAGGCGCTAACCGGAAATGGAAAGCTGCACTATGGAGCCCCACACGATGAGTTGCACAAGCTACCGAGGGACAAGGTGGATCAAGTCAGGTTGCAGAACTTAAAGCCATCCAGCTGGCTTTGGATATTGCTGAACGAGACAAGTGGCCAAGACTCTATCTCTACACTGACTCGTGGATGGTAGCTAATGCTCTGTGGGGATGGCTGAATCGCTGGAAAAAGGCCAACTGGCAGCGCAGAGGGAAACCCATCTTGGCTGCTGAGATTTGCAAGGACATTGCCGCCCGAGTAGAGAAGCTGACTGTGAAGGTTCGACACGTGGGACGCACATGTGTCCCCAAGAGTCGGGCTAATGAAGAGCAACACAACAACGAGCGGGTGGGACAAAGCTGCCAAAGTGAAAGTATCTCAGGTGGATCTAGACTGGCAACACAAGGGAGAAAGTATTCCTAGCCCGTTGGGCCCATGATGCATCTGGTCATCAGGGAGAGATGCAACATACTGATGGGCCCCGTGACCGAGGGGTGGACCTTACTATGGGACAACATCTCACAGGTCATCCACAACTGTGAGACCTGCGCTACAATCAAACAGGCCAAGCGGGTAAAGCCTCTGTGGTACTGTGGCCGATGGTTGAAGTACAGGTATGGGGAAGCCTGGCAGATTGACTACATCACCCTTCCCCAAACCCACCAAGGCAAGTGCTATGTGCTGACCATGGTGGAAGCCACCACTGGATGGTTGGAGACCTACCCTGTGCCTCATGCTACTGCTCGGAATTACTATCTTAGGCCTTGAAAAGCAGGTCCTGTGGAGACATGGCACCCCCTGAGAGAATCAAGTCAGACAATGGAACCATTTCAAGAACAGCCTTAAAAACACCTGGGCTAGAGAACATGGCATTGAATGGATATATCACATCCCTTATCATGCACCAGCTGCCGGGAAAGTTGAACACCAGCTGCCGGGAAAGTTGAACAGTGCAATGGGTTATTTAAGACTACCCTGAAGGCACTTGGTGGGGGACTTTCAAAAATCGGGAAGTGAACTTAGTGAAGGCAACCTGGATGGTCAACACTCGAGGGTCAATCAATCGAGCTAGTCCTGCCCAGTCTGAACCCTTGCACACAGTGAATGGAGATAAAGTCCCAGTGGTACACATGAAAGGCATTTTAGGAAAAACTGTTTGGATTAATCCCACCTCAGGCAAAGGCAGACCCATCCGTGGGATTGTTTTTGCTCAAGGACCTGGTTCCACTTGGTGGGTAATGCAGAAAGATGGGGAAACCCGTTGTGTACCACAGGGAGACCTAATTTTAAGTGAGAACTGGGTGTAAGGTTTCATTCTGTATATGTGTATGTATAAGCATGTGTATATCTATCTAGCTGTAAGAATGTATTAATTTGGGTATGATGTAGATGGTCATAGAATAAGGGGTGGATTATGTCCTAGGTAACAGTGTAAGATGTGCCCAAAGTATGTATTCTATCACCATCTACGTGAGGTGTTGAAATTAGGTTGGGCAGTGTTTCCCTTGCCCCCTTCCTCCAGACTATCTTCTGTTAATGGCCTATCAATGCCCTGCTGCATGACTCATAGATAATTTCCTCCAGGAGCTATCTCTGTTTAATGGGCAATCAAGGACCCATTACAAGACTGATAAAATTATATCAGCCCATTGTGAGATGCTCCGCCCAGGGGGAGGAGCCAAGCATTCCCACTTGGATATAATCTGGGATTTGGGACAGCACAGGCAGCCTTACCCACTGGATTCCCAGAGGACAAGAGCCACCAGACCTTTCTGCAGGAACACTGCTTCAACAAGACCGCTTGTCCTAGGGTAACTTTATAATGCTTGTATCCCCAATCGTCTGTTCTGTTTGTGCTGTATATTGAGTCCTGTGCCTTTAAGACTAGTTCTAAGAGCAAGGAGAAGCGCGGAGTTTGTTTTGAGAAAACTGCCTGACTCCTCCACATTCTTCGGCAGACGGGGTGTTCAGCGAAGGCTTAGAGAGACTGCAAGACAGAGATTTTTTTTGCTTTTAGTTAGTTTCAGCTAGCTAAGGCAGAGAAGTTCCCTAGACTGTTTTTTTTTTCCTTTTTCTTGAAACTGTTTAAACCTGCTCTAAACTGAAAACCCAGGGGAGCACTGAGGGCTGCACCTGCAGCCCACCGGGGCCTAGACCTCGGCATTTTCCAGCAGCGCCAGAGAGACTGGGACTGAAGAGAAACTGAGAGAGAGAGCCGAGCTCCACCCACGGCAAGGACTTTCTCAATTTGCCATCTCACTTCAGAAGGAGAAGTTTTATTGTTTCATATTATTCATTCTTTATACTTGTATGCACATTTGTTTAGTAAAATAGTTTTTTCCACTTTTCTCCAAAGAAGTTTTTTTTTTTTACCAGACTGGTTAGAGAGAGGGGCCACCTGAGTTTGCTTCCTTAGAAGGATCCTATACAGAGGTTTTCTCCCAAATTTGCCCCAATCCAAAACACCGCTTCATCTGGACTGCTACCACCACGGTTTCAGGTTGTATTCTGACTCTGTCAGTGATCTTTTATACTATTGCATGTGTTTTAATTTATTTCATTCTACCTTTTTTTTTTCTCTCCTTTTAAATTGTTTTTTCTGACTTGGAGTCTCTTGCTGGTTTTGCCTTCAAGCCAGCACACAGTCATATAAGCTTCTCCTTACTTTCCAGTTGTCTGTTATCCTTGGGAGATTATTTGGGTCATCCCAGTTCATTACTACCCAATCCCCGTTTAAGAGTATGTTTGTATCACTTGGTGCCAATGTTGTGGTCCACTCTTTAGGTTCTTCCACAGGTCCTTTGATCCTGCTGGCGTGGATCCATCCTCTTTCCTTCGTCCGGGTCACTGCTTCAGTCATTAGCAGTACCTGAAAAGGACCTTTCCATTGTGGAGTTAAGGATTGCTCTTTCCATGTTTTAACCAATACCCATTCTCCAGGATGGACACTATGAATTTTAAATTCTAGGGGTGCGGTTTGAGGAATTATCCTTTTCAACTGCGAATTTTCAAGAGTTCTTGCAGTTGGGGTGACATATTTTCTATCACTTGCTTCCCCTTCTTCATAAGTAGCAGTTTCATGTTGGGTGGTCAATAAGGGCAACCCAAACATCATTTCATAGGGTGATGTTGCCAGGTCGGATCTGGGTTGTGTCCGGACCCTTAGTAGGGCCAAAGGTAAACACTTTACCCATGTCATCTGGGTTTCAATCATCCGTTTATTTAAGGTCCTTTTAAAAGTCTGGTTCATCTTCTCTACCTGTCCTGAACTCTGTGGGTGCCATGGAGTATGTAATTCCCATTCTATTCCCAGGACTTGAGTTATTTGCTGTAAGACTCTTGACGTAAAATGTGTTCCTCTATCTGAGTCTATCTTGTTAAGCATTCCATACCTGGGAATAATTTGTTCCAAAAGGGTTTTACATACCACATTGGCTGTAGCTCTAACAGTTGGGACAGCCTCTACCCAATGAGTTAAATGGTCTATTATTACTAATAAAAACTTCCATCTCTGCACTTGGGGAAGTTCAGTAATGTCTACTTGGATGCTTTGGAATGGTCACAGGGCTAACTCACGACTTCCTGGTGTTGTTCTTCTCATAACATTTTTATTTACCCTTTGGCAAGTTATACATTTCTTAGTTACTTGCTTTGCTAATCCAAAGATCCCAAAGCACCCGTAATTCCTGTCGTGGTTTAACATAGCTTAGGCTAAGAAACTGCGTGCTTCTTCTCCCCCCCCCCCCCCCCCCCCCCCCTTTGCTCTCGGATCTAGTTTTAAAGGTGCAGAACTCAATATCCAGCATAAACAGAACAGATGACTGGGGATACAGGCATCATAAAGTCACCCTAGGACATTCCTTAAAAAACTGCTCACACAAAGCCTGAGTGTGCCAATGAGTCTTTTGATGTATGTCCTCTAATATTTTCCTAGTAGGGGGCTTATTAAGTAACTGCCTCCCATTAGGGAGTTTCCATTTCCTAGATTGATCTCTCTGTCCCCATCTTACTTAGCTCCTTCTCTTCTGCTTCACTAAATTTTGGAATTTCCACTTCTTCCTTGCTTGGAGTCAACATAATTTTTTCACTCCCATTTTCTGCTGCATTTCTAGCCTCTTGATCTGCCAAATTATTCCCTCTTATTTCTGAAGTCATTCCCTTTTGGAGTCCTTTAAGATGTACTACAGCGATTTCTTCAGGCAGTTTTAATGTTTCTAAAACCTCTAGAATGAGTCCTTCATGAATCAGCCCTCTTCCTTTTGCATTTATTAACCCCCTTTCTTCCCAGTTTTTTTCAAAAGTGTGTGCTACCCCAAAGGCATATTTCGAACCAGTATATATGGTTCCTTTCTTATGTGCTAAATATTCTAGTGCTCTCTTTAGAGCATATAATTTGCAAGACTGAGCAGACGAATTTGAAAGTAATTTTCCTTTTTCAATGGTCTGCATATTTTTCCCATTGACTAAAGCATATCCTGACATCCTTTTCCCTTGTAAGCATCTAGATGAACCATCAACAGATATTCTTTCCCTTTCCAGGAGGGCCTGTTCTGCTAGATCTTCCCAAACTTTCATTTGGTACTGTATAACTTCTAAACAATTATGTGTTAAGTCACTCTTTGGTTCTCCATATAAAAATTGTGCAGGGTTCAGACTTTTGTCTACCTCCAGGGTCAAGTCATCACTGTTTATCAGATTTGCTTCATATTTTAACATCCTGGAATCTGTTAACAGGTTTTCAGCTTTTTGATTTAACACATTTCAGACTGCATGAGGTGTGTACACAATTAGTTTACTTCCAAAAGTAAGTTTACGGTTCTCCTCTACTAGGATGGCAGTAGCTGCTATGGCTTGAGCACATCTTGGCCAGCCACAGCTCACTGGATCTAGCAATTTAGATAAATAGGCTACCGGCCTCTTTACTCCTCCCCATTCTTGGACTAAAACTCCATGAGCTTGACCAGCAGGGGCTGATGGAGCAGCGGGAGGGTTGAAAAGGTAATGCCTCTGGCAGTTCCCACCTCTTTTCCTTCTTTTCTTCTGCTCACTCTGTCTCTGGGGCTTCTGATACCGCAAAAATGTTTACCCCCTTGGGCAAAATTTCTCCTGTCCAGCAGAAGCCTTATTTGCTTTCCTCAGAGTCAAAAAGATCTTTTGCATTTGCAAATATGTTTAAAGCTTGACAAATCCAACCCTCAAAAGACCCGTAGCTAGGCCAATAGAGTTGATCAAACCTTAATTCCTTTTTTGTCCACTCTTTCATACAATACTGAATCATTTTGACTTTATCTTTTCCTTTTGTACATGGATTGCTATCCCAGTTAGCTAACTTAATTCCCAGTGGACTATCCTGGGGTATATCTGCTGGGGCCTTTCTGCTCCTCTTTTTCCTCAGACCTGACTTATTTATTCCTTGTCCCATCTTCCTGGGACCTGACCTGCTTGTCCCTGATCCTTATTTCTTTGCTCTAACTCACTCCTCTGGCAGCTGGGACACCACCCACTCCTTGCAGTTGTTCCTCACACTAAGCACAAAAAATCTTTCCTCTCCAGTAATACAATCTACCTCCTTCCAATCAACAATTAATATAACATATACTCATTCACTCGTAGTCACTCGCTTTGTGTCTATGACACGTTTCATTCACCCTCACTCATTCCACTACCATAACAAAGTGACAATGCACCAATAAGGTACCTTTATTTTCAAATCTCTTGTTAACATTCATGTATTACTTATCACATAAAATGCTTTAATTTGGGGCATAGGATCTCTGCCCCCTTCTGTGTACTAAAGGACAGCAGAACTCTTCCTAAACTTTTAGGGTAGCTATCTAGAGATCTGCTTTTCCCGAGATCTGACAGCTGAGCAGGAAGTCTTATCGATAAAACCTCAAATGTTGTTGGCCAACGCCAGATGCTCTTGGGTATAGGATCCCTGAGATATTTTCCTCTTAACCTCCATGGATCCCAACCCTCAGTCTGGCACTCCTTTTGGGATTGGGCACTCTCACTCTATTCCCTTATTTCCTAGTGGATTGCCTAGGAAATCCTTTGCTCCTGTTCCTCCCTGATAGATTTAGGGGTTTTTTTCTTGCATTTTCCCTGATTTGGGGAATTTTTATTGTCATCTGTAATGAAAGAAAAAAATCTGAAAGCTGATAACTTGTCATAGAGCAGAAATATACTTGTCCAGGCATCTTAAAGCACATATTTTACTGACTTTCTGAAAAGAGTAATTAAATGTTTAATTTCCTTTTTAAACTTTGAAAATATTATTGTTTCAACAGGAGTAGATACATAGTTGTTCTTCAGCTAAAGGTCAGGTAGTGATTTCAAATATACCCTGAAAGATGAAGAGTTTGAATTTATAATTATAGGTACTAATTAATAGCAACGCTGAAGTAACATAAGTTCAGGTTTAGAAGTTCCACAAAGATAACAGGAAGACCTCCATTTAATATGAAGTTTTTCAAGTGTATTACAAAAGCCTTAGACTTTTCTGAAGTATTTCACTTAATGCCATGTTACTGATAAGTAAGGCTTTATAAAAGAGAGGCCTTGTAAAATCATGGTTCAGGCCTGTTACTTTGGCTAAGTAAAAAAAGGACTACGGGAAAGAGACTCAGCTGAATTAGG
Organism: Delichon dasypus; assembly: GCA_037837765.1. Classification (NCBI taxonomy): domain Eukaryota; kingdom Metazoa; phylum Chordata; class Aves; order Passeriformes; family Hirundinidae; genus Delichon; species Delichon dasypus. The sequence continues at coordinate 20,169,737 of JBBAXF010000012.1, forward strand.
GTTAGAAAAACATGCTACAAAAACATCATGTGTTCACACTGTGGTGTATGGTAGTTGGTTGAATTATGTTTGTTATGACTTAAAAGTATGTAACTGATAACCAGCTAATGGCTTAAAAAGGCTAGGTTTTTAGAATAAAGTGGTTCTCCTTTGAACCTGCTGGGGGACCCTGCATAACTTCAAACCCTCACCTCACAATGCCACACATTGTTCAGAATGAAAAAAATAGCACTGTACTGTTATCATTAAATGCTATGTTATGGGTTAACCACAGTCAACAACTAAGTACCACACTGCTTCTCACTTACTCCTTTGCAGAGGGAAAAGGGAGAGAAGTGGAAGGACAAGAGTGAGAAAAGTCATCGGTTGAGATAATAACCAAAGGGAGGGAAAAACCCAAGCCCACAAACAAGTGATGCAAAAGCAAACACTCACCACCAGTTGACTGATGCCCAGCCAATCCCCAAGCAATGCCATCCTGTGGTAGCGGCACGCAAAGCGATAACATGGAGACAAGAGGTCTGCAGTGCAGAGTTGCTCCCCAAGCCCAGAGAGAGAGCCTGTTTATTTCTTTCATTTTTATACATTTGTGGGTCTGGTTGTGGATTGGTTTCTTTCTGGGGCTACTAGCCCTTCACCCCACTGGCCAGACTAGCTGTCAATCAACATTATTTTCAGGCTAGAAATATGTAAACAAAGGACAGGAAATGAAAACCAAAAGGTTTGTTTATGTTCCCATGCGTAAGAAAAGCGAAACACTGCTCCTAATATTGTGCAGAAATTAAAGAAACTGACTCCATCTTATGAACAAGTAGAAAGCTTTAAAAAAACTCAGAAAAACCTGGGTGCCATCTCATTCTTTTAACTTTACAAAAAAGAAAACAGAAAAAGAAAAATGAACAAATTTACAAAAGAAATATATACAAATTTAATCACTGTCTGTGGAGGAATTGTCAGGGTGACCACTCATATCATCAGCATCTGAGTCATCACTCAAGGATTCATCCACTTGGCGACCTTCAAGTTGATCACAGCTTCCACCTTGCCTGTCAGCCGAATTCTGCTTCTGTGGTCGCAGGTCAGGACGGACACACTTTGAAGGTAGCCAGCGTGTCCCAGTATCTCTGGACACGCATGCATACCCATGCCCGATAGCGATTAGGTCATAGGGTCCTTCCCATTGCTTGGTGACTAAATTTCGGACCCGAACCTTTGCTTGAGGCCGATGCGCATCGTCCAAGGCCTGCAACGAGAGGTGATGGTTCAAAATGACAGGATTATTTGAGTTCTGTGGCACCATAAGGTGATTGATGGTGTACAAAGCCTTTGCCAACTGACTGTGCGGGGTTTCGCCCTGCATTCTCTGTTTGTGTTTTTGAAGAACACGCTTGAGTGTACCGTGAGCGCATTCTACAATCGCCTGTCCTGTTGGAGGATGAGGGATACTAAAATTGTGTGACACACCCCACGACTGTGGGAACTGCCATACCTTCTGTGAGGCATAAGCAGGACCATTGTCAGTTTTCACAGCGGAAGGTATGCCGAGAACGGCAAAAGCCTACCTCCAGTGGGCAATGACATCACGGGCTTTCTCTCCTGTGTGAGCAGAAGCCCACATCGCAGAAGAGAACGTGTCCACTGTGACATGCACATACTTGAGCCGGCCAAACTCGGCGACCTGGGTGACATCAGTCTGCCAAAGCTCCAAGGCTTTAAGGCCCCTGGGGTTAACCCCTGCCGGCAATGGCGCACCAAAGGCGTGACAGTCGTCACATGACTCGACAATCTCATGAGCCTCAGTGGCCATCACTTGGAACTGCTTCTGCAGCTTATGCGCATTTTGGTGGAAAAACCCATGCGATGCCTTGGCCTGCGCGAGCACATCAGGCTGAGGGGCTACCCACGCTGGGTTAGCCAACTTGGCAGCCCTTGCGTTACCTTCCGCTACAAACCCTGGCAAGTTAGTGTGACTCCGTACATGCAGAACATAGTATGGATGAACTCTGGCCTGAATTGCACACCACAGGGCCTTCAGTAAATCAAACAAGGCAGGGTTACTGACCTCCTTCAAAACTGAATAACCCAATCGCTGTGCAATGTCGGCAACATAGGCTGAATCCGTGATCAAATTGAAAGGTTTCTGGGAAAATGTCTCAAATGCCATGACAGCAGCCCTTAGTTCAACCAGTTGGGCTGACCCATCCTCATGGCCTTCCAAAACCTGCCAATCAGATCCATCCTGCCAGGTAACAATGGCTTTTCCTGTCTTGCCCAAACCGTCAGTGAAGACGGTGGGTCCTTGCACTGGCTCTTGGCTATTTTTGGGTCGTAGAGAAAATTGAGTATTTTTGCCATTTGTGTAATGGTTTTAATTTAATAAAACCAGGCAGAAACACTAATTAATGTAGGGGTTTTAGTGTTAATACTTTTGTGGGAGGAAGAGACCAGGAGAAAAAATAAACAAAGCAGGCTTAAGCTTAAAAATGAACAAACATAGTTTTATTAACATATATTAAAAGACTGAGAAAATAAAAAAAAAGTTGAGAAACAAGAAAAACTTAAACTAAAACAGAATGATACCTTAAAACACGCTTCTTTCCTCTTACAAACTATTAACTTTCTTATTGAACAACATAGAAAGACATAACTTAGGGTTTTCAGTCAGTTTCACCACTTAGACATAAATACTCATTTCTTAGGAGAAGAGTACTTCTAAGATCTTTTTATGAAGATGTTTGCTACAAGACAAAATAGTCCAGTGCTCTCTGTCACACATTTGCTGCTGCCCGGAGTTTTCGCAGACTGTGATGTTCTATCAGCAAAGCTTCTCAGTGTATCTGGGGTATTATTTACGAATACTTCTTCTGATCTAAATTTATCTTTGTCTCAAAAGGCTGAGACCTCCTTTTTGACCCAGTGTCACGATCCGCTCGTACAAGCGGGGGTCGTGATGGTTTGTTTACTGATCTCAGAGTGCAAAACACAACACAGAGGGGATTTCAGCATTAAAACAAATGCACCTTTTATTGATTGACCATAGCAAATGCGATAGAGGGATTAAGAGTGAGAGAAAGAGATAGAGGAAAGAGGTAGAGGAAAGGGGGGATATAGCTACCAAACATGGAGATGGAGTCCTCGTGGTCCTGTCGATGTGTCCGCCTGTCACGTCGGGGAGAGTCTCTCCAAACCTCTGGTTAACTCAGGGGTTTTTATTATAGTCCTCAATCACGGGGGGAACAGGTAAATCTATTGAAGCTCCCGAGGGGGAACAGGTAGTTTATGTTCTTAGCAGTAAGCGAGAGCCATTGTCTTCTTGGTCCAACGATCACGCCTCCAGGCAAACATCCCACTTTGGCTGAGTCAGCCCCAGCCCCCTATATTGGGGTTGTTGGGGTCTGATGTCTCAGTCCTTGAGAGGGGCTTCATATAGGGGTCTCAATCTCAGTCCTCGGAAGGGGGTTTTGATCTCTGTCTGTCATGGTGGTTGCAAAGCAGATGAAGGATTTTCTGTGGGGGACCACCAAAGTTACCCCAGAAAGTTCCCTTGGCCAAGAGGTGGGGAAATTCATAGACTATTGTTGTGAAGCAGGGACTGTGAAGCAAATGTAATCTTCAGGTACAGAACTACCATTACACTGCTCAAAGCCCGTGTACCGTGGCGTGGTGACACAGGAAAATGCACCTGCAGACGATTGGCAAGCATCCACCTCAAGCAGGCCAGAACTGCAGTGGGGTCCTCAGGGTCCTTATGACGATCGTGAGGCAAATGATGGGAACTTCGGACAGACTCTTACACCCAGGAGCGGGGGTTTCAAAGTTCCCAAATAAATCTCTATTACACTAGTCCTTAATTTTGATTAGAATAGTATTTTACCCAAATAATACTAAGATGCTGCAAAGAACAGTTCATTTCTTCATAATTTACCTTAGAAGAGTCCGGTTAAAAATGTCCACTTCATCAGTCCTACTTCAATTTTATTAGTTCTTTCACTTCTCATCTAACTGACTTCATGCAGTGTCTGTTCCATGTACCTTCTGTTTTTTTTTTTTTTCTCTCTTCTTTCTCTTGAGAAAGAATTGTGCTTTAAAAGTTCTGGGTTGCTAAGAAAGGGTTAAAATCTGCCCAAGCTTACAAAGGACACGTGCATGCGCCGGGCTGCAGGGCTGAAGAAAAAAAAAAAATGCAAGGCCGTGCAAGTAGAAGAAGCTGATAGATGTCTTTTTTTCCACCCCTTGGCCTCATCCAGGGCGGTCCAGCTCGAAGCTATCACTAAGCTATTAAAAGGCTTCACCCAGGCTGCTCTCATGCGGGCAGCAGCTCTCAAAGGCTCGGCTGGGCCCGGCCCAGCCACCCAGCCGGCAATGGGGGCCCGACTTGGGCCTCCCCCGCTCTCTATGCAGGCAGCAGCTTCTGGAAGCCTGGCCGGGCCTGGCCCGGCTGCCCAGAGGGGCAGCAGAGCCCGACCCGGGCTGGGCCTGGCCCGACTGTGATGTTACCTCATGGCAGATCACTGAAGTGAGAGAGTGGGCTGTCAGCAGCAGATTAGTTTTAAATGTTCCTTCCAAAGTCGCACTGACAGTTCTCATTGGTCAACTTAGCTACCAATATCCCAGCCTGCTTTTGATAGGTCCTTGTCCTCCTCCCCTCAACCCACGCTACGGTTAGGGCAAGGAAAAACATTTTACATTTCTCTATATCTAGAAAACAAAATTGTGCCAACCCATGATAACTTGCAATAGCTTGTGGCTAGGCAGATGATAAGTGATCTGCCCTGAAAAACCCTCGCGAGCACTTTGCAGCGAAACATTGTTCGCATAGCTCCAATCAAATTCCTCCCTCTGAACCGGGAGTATAATCTTTGAGGGATCTGCACCCATCAATTGCAAACAGCGTTGCCGGCACTTGATTATCAAGTGTGCAATCAATTCAAACAGTGCAGTTGCTGTCTTATGCGGCCGATGAGGCAGGAAGACCCATTCCAAGATGTACAGAGGATCAGTCCAATCATCATTCCATTGGCCAATGATACCTGTAGGATGTAAATCAGGAGTGGTAATGAACAAAGTGACATCAGTGGAAGGTTCAATGCGGTACACCTGGTGAGCCGAAACAGCTTGCTGAACCTCCTCCAGCACATTTCGTGCCTCAGGGGTCAATTCACAAGGCGACTTTAAATCAGTGTCCCCTTTCAACAATTCAAACAAGGGAGAGAGTTGTGCTGTGGTCAGTCCCAAGTAAGGACGTAACCAAGTGATGACACCTACCAGCTTCTGAGCATCATTCAGTGTCTTCACCGATTGCACAAATTGCACCTCCTGGTGACGGATTGTCGGTTCCAGAATTTTGACCCCCAAATATTTCCAGGGAGGTTGTTGTTGTACCTTTCCTGGAGCCACCTGCAGTCCATGTGAATGCAGAGCATCCAACAACTGAGGCTGTATCCTCAGCAGCTCATCCTGGGTGGGTGCAGCCACCAAAATGTCGTCCACATAATGATAGACGTGCCAGGCAAGGCACAGGCTACATACCATTGGCATAACACTGGGGAATTTTGCATGCCCTGAGGTAAAACTTTCCATTGATATCGCTGTGTGGGCTTGGCATTATTTATTGTTGGTACCGTGAAGGCAAATTTTGGTCTGTCATCGGGATGCAGAGGGATCATAAAAAAACAATCCTTCAGATCCACAATGAGGACCGGCCAGTCCGCGGGAAGCATGGTAGGCAATGGCATACCAGCCTGCAATGTCCCCATGCCTTCCATCACAGCATTGATCTTTCGGAGGTCTTGTAGCAACCTCCATTTCCCAGACTTCTTTTTGATACAAAAGACAGGAGTGTTCCAGGGACTGGTAGATGGTTCCAAATGCCCCTGATCCAACTGCTCCTGTACGAGTTCACGAAGGGCGACTAGCTTGTCATGAGGGAGGGGCCACTGGTTCTCCCAGATGGGTCTGTCCACCAGCCACCGTAAAGGAGGCGTGGGACACTCTGTGCCCTTCATCACAGTGGCCCCAGTCAAAAATCTGTTCCCATTCGCACCCCCCACGAGGCCAAAACATCCCTTCCCCAGAGGTTCTGAGCAATCGCAGCAACATGAGGCCAAATTATGGCTGTCTGTCCCTCCGGGTTCGTGATGGCCACGGGATTCTGGCTCACGTAGCATTGCTTCATTCCTCCTAAGCCCACGATCGATGTCTTTGCCAGGCTCAAGGGCCACTGCGGGGGCCAAGCAGCCAGGGAGAGAATGCTCACGTCAGCCCCAGTATCTAGGAGGCCACGAAGGTGAATCTCCGATGGCGTGGCACCAGCCATGGACACAGAACAAAGCATCTCAAGATGGTCTTTGGTCAGGACAGCAGTCCAGTGCACTTGAGGCGACCCAGTAGAACCAAAGCCGCCATCACCTCGCGACCGGTCCTTAGTCCTAGAAACAGAAGACTTAAAAGGAACAAGTTGAGCAATTCGTGTGCCTTTTGGGATAGTCAGAGGAGGGGTGGGTGTGGAGACCATTGCGTGAATCTGTCCTGAAAAATCCGCATCAATCAGTCCCAGGTGCACCATGATACCCTGAATGGTGGCACTAGATGTCCCCATCAAGAAAGCACTCATGCCATCACCCAAGGGACCAAAGGCATCCAGGGGAACCTTATGTATTTTTTCCGAATCAATCACGACAGACTCGGCTGTGCAGACATCAACACCTGCTGAACCGCAGGTACTGGCTGCAAGCCTGCTGAGCAGATCTCCATTGGTTGGGGCTGAGGCAGAGACATTTGTGTCGGCACGCGTCTTGCCTTCGGGCTCCATGTCGTGTTTCCCAAACCGAGTAACGCACGACCATTCACGTGCACCATTGCCTTACACGCATCCGCAGCATGATTCAGCCTTCCACATTGTGCAAAATGAAACAAGACAGCTGTAGGCTTCTGTGCCTTTCCGCCCTGTTTCTTCCCGGCCCAAGCTTGCCTTGGGGAACGATCCAGGCAGGCTGCACAGCAGCAGCCACAGCCGGCTGCACAGCTGTAGGCACGGCTGGTTGGACCGCCGTAGACATCGTCGGTTGGACAACCGTAGCCACAGCTGGCTGTACAGCTGTAGCTATGGCAAACATCTTTTGGCTGGAAGGGGTTACCCTCGCACAGGCCTCAACCATCTGCGACATGGGCGGATCCTCAGGAAGCGCCTCAATGATCCCCCTGCAAACAGCATTGTCGTTGCTTCAAGCAAGGAACTGAATCATGAGCTTCCTTGCTGCAGGATCACTCACCTGCTTCTCAACCGTAGCAGTCAGCCGTCCTGCAAAGCGCAGGAAGGGCTCATCAACTCCCTGGACGACTGTTACAAAGGTCTCCTCTTCGGCCCTGGTATAATTGCCTGTTCCCATTAGCACATCGATATTAACCGTACGCCTAGGATCACCTGGACCCAGTGTCACATTCCGTTCCACCGCTCTGACTGCCAGCTGAGTCCATTTATACTCAAAGAAGTCATATTCAACCGGTGGGAAAAGGGGTCGAGCCAAGCTCCGAATGTCAAAGGGCGTCAAAAGACTGGCATTAAAATAACGGGGAACCTGCATCACCTCAGCTGAGCCTAGACCATACTTCCTGACTGCATCACACAGCTCTGGCAAGGCCTGCCAAGCCAATAGTTGATAGGTGTTATGAGTAGTACCCTGAAGGACAGGGAAGGCCTGAAGACCCTCAGATGAGGCAGCAGCACCTGCTATATCCTGCCCTGTGGATCCCACAGGGTCAGAGGCAGGCACTCGGCTGGGGACCGGCTGAACAGCAGACACCGCAGGTCCAGCAACAGCATCAGCAGAATCGCTCAGTCCTTCAACCTTAGCTTTCACCTCCCCCCAAAATCGCCCGCTGTCTCTCAGGCGTACGGTCACCTGACAAGGGGGAGTGTCCACCAGGCTGTGGGGGAAGAGCCAACAGCGTGGGGCCCTTTAGTCCTGTCAAAGACCGGCCGCATTCCGGCTGTGTTCCCGTTCGTGCTGAACATAAACAGCCCGGTGCCCACAGCCGCCATAGTGCTCGCAGCAGGAAGCGGAGGCAGAGCCGGACTGCCGGGGCCGCCCCATCCGCAGCGGGGCTGGAGCCCGCCAGCAGCGCTGCAGCACCGGCCGCCAGAGTCTGATCAAGGGCTCTGCGGCAGGCACACATCCCAGTGCAGCCAGGAAGCCCGGGCTGCATTCAGGCGGAGACGGCGGCAGCAATTCGGCCGGGGTTGCGCCGGCTCCTGCCGGCAGCCCATCAGAGCTGGCCGCTCCGGAGTCTCTGCCCACCCCACGAGCACCGCCCTCCGCCCAGGCCCGCAGGGCCGGCGCGGGGAGGGAAGTGTCTGGGACCGCCCTGAGAAGAGTCCCAGCGGGAGGGCCGAGGCCCACAGCAGGCACTACCACGCCCAAGTGGAGTGGAGCTGTCCGCTCTCCCACGGGTGCAGGGTCCAGTGGAAAACCGAGTGAGACCCCGCCTGTGGCGGCGTCCAAGCCCCACGTGCCCTCAACAGGCGGCGCGGGCGCAGAAGTGGCCAACGCACCCCCCTCCGGGCCCGGCCTGGACGGCAGGGCAGGGTGCGCCACTCCAACTGGCCCCATCAGATAGGTGATGGACATGCTGCAGCAGGGACATCACACAGTGATTGAATCCCGGTCAAACAACAGTGGGGGCCGCGACCCCGCATCGTCCTCCTCCACCAACGTTGGAAAGGCATTGAGGGAAGGCGGCCCTGCCCTGTTCTGGCAGCCCCGCTGTGCGGGGACAGGCGGGACCGGCCCCGGGCTCGCCAGGGCCCTGACCCTCCGCTGCCTGAGCAGCGCTGATGGGCTCGGGACGCGCTCCACCCCCACCCCAGAGACCAGCGCCGGAGCCCGAGAGGGAAAGAGCCTCTGGCGTAGCGACCAGGGAGGGAGGGGGAGAGTCCGTCTCACAAGGGAGCTGAAGTTCGGGCTCAGACAATACTTCTGGGTCTGATATAACGACCCCGCCCTCCTCCAGCCCCCCGTCCAGCTTCGAAACAGGGGAGGCAGCCCGCGAGGTCTGCAAGCTGGGGGGGGGTGTCGACATCAACACAGCCCCCTCAAATAATTTCCACTGCTCCAACAAGCGTGCAACCTCCACATCATATTCTGTTTTGAGTGCCTCTATCAGGCATTCCCCCAGGAGGAACCACGCCTCCCGACAGAGCACGTCATCTGGCATGGGAAAGAATCCACGCTCTCTGCCCCACGCAAACAGATGCTGAAGGCCCTCCTGAGAGACCTGAGCGTGTTTCTGCTCCAAGAGGTTCCCCCAAAGCTCCAACACCAGAGCGTCCTGCATAGCAGGCACACAACAGGGAAAGAGGGGAAGGAAAATCTCACCAGACTGTTTCTCTCACACAGACAGGTCACCAATTGTGGTAGGGGCACGCAAAGCGATAACATGGAGACAAGAGGTCTGCAGTGCAGAGTTGCTCCCCAAGCCCAGAGAGAGAGCCTGTTTATTTCTTTCATTTTTATACATTTGTGGGTCTGGTTGTGGATTGGCTTCTGGGGCTACTACCCCTTCACCCCACTGGCCAGACTAGCTGTCAATCAACATTATTTTCAGGCTAGAAATATGTAAACAAAGGACAGGGAATTAAAAACAAAAGGTTTGTTCATGTTCCCATGCGTGAGAAAAGCGAAACACTGCTCCTAATATTGTGCAGAAACTAAAGAAACTGACTCCATCTTATGAACAAGTAGAAGGCTTTAAAAAAACACAGAAAAACCAGGGTGAAACCCTCCCTGTAAAAATCCCCCTAGCTTTAATGGCTGAACATGAGGTTATATGTCACGGAATATCCCTTTGGTCAATTCACATCAGCGACCAGAGCGGCATTTGCTCCCAGCCTCTTGCCTGCTCCCATCCTACTTGCTGTAGGGCAGAGTTACAAACAGAGGAGGCCTTGACACTTGTAGTGGTTTCATGTTCGCTAAATTTTGGTTGCCAAATTTAGTGTAGCGGTCTTAGGGTTTATTCTCTTTTTGTGGGAGAAAGATTAGGAGAAAAAGCAAAGCAGGCTCAAGCTTAAAAATAAACAAATAGTTTTATTAACACACACTGAAAGGATGGAAAAAAGAAAGTTGGGGAAAAAAAACTAAAACAAAACAGAATGAAACTCCAAAACACTCTTCCCTCCCCCTGAAAACTGTTAACCTTCTTACAAAACAACATAGAGAGACACAACCTGTGATTTTCAGTCAATTTCAGCATTTAAACATGATCTTTCATCACTTTGGGAGAGGAGTCTCTCTAGAGTCCCATGGAGACACTCGCCACAAGACTACAACAGTCTAGTGGCTCCCAATGTCAAAAATCTGCAACTGCCTGGAATTTTTGCAGATTGTGCAGTCCCACCTATTAGCAGCCTTTCTCCTGGCTACTCATGGGCCTCTCAGCATATTTGGGGTACTGTTTAAGAATGCTTCTTCTAGTACAAAACAAGGATTCTCTTCTTCTTTCTCTAAAATTGTCTCTATCTCAAAAGAAATAGAGACCTTCTTTTACCCCAGGAGCCGAGGGCTTCAAATCACTTTCTCTCTAAAATCATCTTTGTCTCAAAGGCAGAGACCTCCTTTTAACCCAGAAGCGAGGGCTTTGAGAGTCTCACTTAAATCTCAATCATATCAGTCCCCAATTTTGAATATAACCAGCATCTCCCCAAACAACATTAAGATGTTACAAGGAACAGTCCATCTCTCCATAGTTTACCCCAGAGTAGTCTGGTTAAAAATGTCCACTTCCTCGATCCCTCTGCCCAATAATATTATCAGTTCTTTCACTTCTGATCCACTGAATTAATGTGGTGTCTTTTCTACTTACATTCTCTCTTTCTTCTCTCTCTCAGGGAAGGGTTAGGCCTTGGAAGCTTCATGTTGCCAGGAAAGGGTTAAATCTACCCAGGCCTGCAGTGGCCGTGTGATTCTCTGCCCCGGGCTGCAGGGCTGTAGAGATGAAAAGCTGTGCTGATGGGTGTGGGAGATTAGGGACAGGCGGTCGGAAGATATCGCGTTGTACGGGCAGACAGAACCCCTCCCTCAATTCTTAGTTGGTCAGTGTCCTTGATAAGGTAAGCAACACCTAACTTGTAACATAAGAAGACGGATGTGATGTAGCAAACAGAGGTTTTATAACTCTATGTAACCAGTTAATAAACGCCATTAGCTGTCCACCACACTGGTGTCTGTGAGCTGGTGGTCCAAGCAGCCTGGGTGTGGCTGCCGTGTCGTTCCTGGAACCAGGTCACTACGCCTCAGCAGAGGTAACAAGTGGTGCCGAAGCCCCGGGAGTTGCCCGGGAGAACGGGAGTCGCCTGGACAGGTGAACGACGGCCGAGCGGCTGGCCCAGCTCAGTGAGGGGGACGCCCCAGGACCCGCAAGGAGGATGGAAGCCCTCATGAAGGTCGTATCTCAGATTCATAAGCAGTGGGGAATTGATTGTAAAGCAAAAGATTTTATCCTCACAGTGACGAGGCTTTGGCAACTTAGTATCATTGATAGTCCGGTGGATATCCTCCACCCAGATGTTTGGGATCAATGTACTAAGGCTCTTGCCGAAGACACAATGTCTTCCGGCTCAGGGAAAACTCTTAAGGCATGGGGAAGGGTCGTAGATGCATTACAGAAAGCTTTGCATGAACAGGAGACCTGGAGAGCTGCCCGAAATTGTTTAAAGGTTTCCCCCCAATTGGGTATTGCAGCAGCGACGCAAACTTTCTCAGAGGGAACTGTTGTTGAGAATTTTCAGAGTGGTAAAGAATGCAGCCTGAATGTTAGTGATAGTGTTCAGAGTGTTGATGAGGTCAGTTCGGCCGAATGCATAGGCTCAGGCTCGGAAAATCAAGAGCTCGCTTCAAAGCCTCCAAGCTCAAGGTCGCTCACCGAGGAGATAAAACAGATGTGGTCATTTTACAACGGTCTAGCTGAAGAAGCTAGGAATGCTGAAAAAGCGGGGGAGGGACCTCCACCTTATGCGCCTCAAGATAGCACTCAATCCAAGAGGGAAAGCAACAACTATACTACAGAAAACAAAGAAGGTCACTTAGATAGTGGGCTCGTTGCCAACAAAAACAAAGAGAGCTCGTTTGCTAACGCGAGGGCGCGCGAGCAGAAAAAGGGAGGAGAGCACAAAGAGAGAACTGAAGCTAATCTTTCCAAAAAGCACGTTTTTCTAAGGCGAGAAGCTCCCACAGCAGGAGGCGGGGGGAGAGCAGGTGCAGGGGGCGGCTCAGCCCCGAGAGAAAGGGGCGGGGGCCAAAGGAGAAGGAGTGGCCCAGCCCTGAGGGAAAGGGGCGGGGTCGGAGCCCGACCAAAAAGCTCCGGAGCCTGGAAACAGCCAGTCAGTCGACTTCTGACTCTGATTCAGACTTCAGCTGCGACTGGGATAGCCAGTCTTCTGCTGTCGGCTCTGGCTCCGGCTCTGACAAAGAAGAAGTAACAGTATATAAAATCAGCAACAACAATGTTTCTACTTGGGTTGAGGGGAAGTCAGAAAAAGAACGAACTCCTCTCACAGACTAGAAGAAGATAAAAATGGCATGCTTTAAGTGCAGCCAGGCATTTAAATTGGGCAAATGTACAAATTATCAGACTCCCATCTTCAGTGCCCCAGGCATTCAAACCCTATCAGAATCTTGCAGCACGCAGACAAAAGAGGGAGGCCACACTTAGCACCTCTTCTTCATTCAGTCCTTTAGCCATTTACCAAAAACTTAAGTCAGCTCCTTACAATCTGTTTCTTAGTGTGTTAAATGCTACCTTTTTGTCGTTGAACCAATCCAATCCAAACTTTACAAAATCATGCTGGTTATGTTATAATGCAGAACCTCCTTTTTATGAGGGTGTCACCCTTGATGCTCCTTTCGAATATTCTGCAGCAAACAATCCACACAACTGTAAGTGGGACACCCCCCAGAGGGAAATTACCCTGAGTCAAGTCACAGGCCGAGGCAAGTGCTTTAGCAGTGTGTTGGGGAGGAGGAAGCCAAGAAACCCTATAAATATGATTGCCTGTATTCTGAGAATGAGAAACCTGTATGTGAGATAGAATTGAAAGTAAGTTTTGATGTTTGAGATGTGTTAAGATACTGGATGTCTGGGAAAACAGTTAGGTGACCATCTGAAGGTTACCTGCAACCAGATCCAGAGGTCAAATGGAATGTTCTGTCTCACCCCTCAATGTATGGTTCATCCCACACCTGTACCCCTCCCCTGAAGTATCAGGTATCTGTAAACCCATTGGCACAAGTCCTGTTCCAGCCCACCTCGAGACCCCTTATCAGGGGGCTGCGAGGTGGCTCGGCCTCTTTTGCTCTTTGCTCTTCGCTCTTCGCTCTTCACTCTTCACTCTTCACTCTTTGCTCTTGGCTTTTGCCTCTTCGCTCTTTGCTCTTTTGCTCTTTGCTTCTTGCCTCTTCACCCTTTTGCTCTTGCCTCCTTTGCTCTTCACTCTTTGCTCTCTGCCTCTCTTCACTTGCACCCTTTCCCGAGGACTTTCCTCTCTTGGAATTTCCTCTCCCTACTTCTCCCTTCCCCCACTTTCCTAGGCCTTGCCACGAGCTGCAGCCTGGCAGCTCAGAGCAAGGCCCCCACATCCCTTACAATAAACCTCATCTCCTAAACCCAGCCTCAGAGATCTCTTGTCTACATTTATCTACACCGTCCTGGAGTCCTCAGCAGTAGGAGAAAGAAGCAATTTCTACAGCAGTGTAACCGTAGCAAAGCAAATGGGAAATATCTGTACTGAGTTCATCCAACCTAGTCGAAAGACTGACAAGTGGGCAGTTCCGTTCCTATCAGGAATGTGGGTCTGTCAACAAATCGGAATAACCCCCTGTGTGTACCTTGGTAAATTCAATAACCTTGCTGACTTTTGTGTCCAAGTTCTGATTGTTCCTAGAGTCCTGTATCACCAAGAAGAAGAAATGTATCACTTTTTAGAAGAAACCATCCAGCTCCACAAAAGAGAAGTAATAACAGGTATAACCATTGCAATGCTCCTTGGCCTAGGAGCCACTGGCACAGCCACAGGTGTTTCAGCTCTCGTGACCCAACATCAAAGACTTTCTCAGCTGCAAATGACAATTGATGAAGACTTAATGAGAATTGAAAAATCCATCTCCTCTCTGGAAAGATCTATCTCCTTGCTTTCGGAAGTCATCCTGCAGAACAGGCGAGGACTGGACCTCCTGCTCATGCAGCAAGGAGGCCTGTGTGCCGCCTTGAGAGAAGAATGCTGTTTTTATGCAGATCATACCGGAGTCGTGCGAGACTCCATGGCCGAGCTGAGAGAAAGACTGGCCCAGAGAAAGAGAGAGAGAGAGAGAGAGAGGCCCAACGAAGATGGTTCGAGTCATTGTTCAATCAGTCCCCATGGCTAGCCACCCTTGTTTCCACCCTAATAGGCCCTCTCACCATGATACTCCTGACATTGATTTTTGGGCCTTGCATTTTGAACAAGTTAGTGTCGTTTGTTAGAAGCCGTTTAGAGAAAGTCGACATCCTATTTGTCGAACGCATGCAATTACCGTGAAGTGCGCTTGTTACTAACATTTTATACCACTTTTGTATCCTATTATACTAACTTTAACAGCTTTTGCATTTTTATGACATTTATACTTTTATAACATTTATACTTTTATACTTTTTTACTTAGTCATGGGAGGGGGGGGAAATGTGGGAGATTAGGGACAAGCGGTCGGAAGATATCGCGTTGTACGGGCAGACAGAACCCCTCCCTCAATTCTTAGTTGGTCAGTGTCCTTGATAAGGTAAGCAACACGTAACTTGTAACGTAAGCAGACGGATGTGATGTAGCAAACAGAGGTGTTATAACTCCATGTGACCAGTTAATAAATGCCATTAGCCGTCCACCACACTGGTGTCTGTGAGCTGGTGGTCCGAGCAGCCTGGGAGTGGCTGCCGTGTTGTTCCTGGAACCAGGTCGCTACGCCTCAGTGGAGGTAACAGATGGGGGAGTGTTACCCTGGTTTTTCTGAGATTTTTATAGCCTTTTGATTTTTCATAAATGGAGTCAGATCTTTTAGCTCTGGTACAATATTAGAAGCAGTTTTACCTTTTTCCCACAGATGTAACATAAACAAATCCTTTGTTTTTCATTCTCTGTCCTTTGTTTGCATATTTCTAACCTGAAAACAATTGTAACTGACGGCTGGTCTGGCCAGTTGGCTTGAGAGGTGAAAAGTCTAAAAGCCAATCTTCGGCTAGACCCTCAAATGTATATAAAGTAAGAAATAAACAAGGAGGCTCTCTGTCCGCCTGGATTCAGCCTTGAGCCGGATCGGAGAAGGACCTCTGCCCTGCGAAACCTCTCTCTCCGTGTGACTGCTTTGTGTGTCTCGGTAACAACTGGTGATCCCGAGTGTAGAAGAACAGTCTGGTGAGGTTTTCCTTCCTTTTTTTCCCCCTGTTTTGTGTTTATTATGCAGGACTCTTTAGTATTGGAATTTTGGGGAGGCCTCTTGGAGCGGAGAAACGCTCAGATCTCCCGGGAGGGACTCCAGAGTCTATTCGCATTGGGCAGACGGCGTGAGTTTTTTCCCACGCCACATGCTGTGCTCAGTCGACAGGAATGGTATCTCCTGGGGGAATATCTGTTAGATACCCTCGAAATAGAATATGACGAAGAAACTGCAGATTTGTTCCTGCAGTGGAAGTTGTTTGAGAGGGCGGCGTTTAAGTCGACCCCTTCCAGCTCGCAGGCTAGCAGTCCCGGTCCGAAGCAGGACGGAGAGCTGGACGGGGGCGGGGTCATTATGTCAGACCCGGAATCTGAACTTCAGCTCCTTTGTGATGTGGATTCTTCCCCTTCCTCCCCCGTTCCTGCGCGGGGGGGTTTCCCCCCTCGGGTTCGGGCGTTGATCATGGGCAGAGCCCCGCTGAGCCCGGGACTGGTCCCGCCAGTCCCCGCGCCGCAGAGCCGCCGGAGCGGGGCGGGGCTGCCTCCTCTCCATGCCTTTCCAGCGTTGGTGGGTGGGGGCGGCCCGGGAATGCGGGCTCCACTTTCTTTTGGCCAAGATTCGGTCACTGTGCACTGTCCGTCCTGCCGCACGACCATCACGTATCCGATGGAATCGGGTGAAGCAGCGTTTCCCGCCCTGCTGCCTGGGCTGGGCCCGGAGGCAGCTGCGTTGGCCGCCTCAACCCCCACGCCGCCTGCCGATGCGGCGGCACGGGGCGGGGATGCGGCCGAAGGCAGGGCCCCGGTCAGCCCCTCAGCGGGTGCCGCCCCCATGCGCGGGCTGACAGCTCCGCCCTGCTCGGGGGTGGGGGGGGCTGCAGGCTTCCGTCCCCCCGCGGGACCCCCTCTCGGGGGGGTTCCGGACACTCTGCCTCCCGCGCCAGCCCCATGGGTTGCAGGCGGTGCTCGCGGGGCGGGGAGAGGCTCTGATGCGGCTAGTTCTAATGAGCTGCCAGCAGGGACCGACGCGGCCCCGCCAGTGACGGAAGTCTGGTCGCCGTCTCCGCCTGAACGCAGCCCAAGCTCCCCAGCCGAGCAGGCATGCGCGTCTGCCACGGAGCCATCTGACCGGTCTCCGGTGGCCGGCACGTGCTCCAACACCGCTGAGGATGCGGCAAGCCCGGCGCCAGCAGCTGGTCCGACCCCGCCCCCGCTTCCCGCTGCTGGTGTTGCAGCGGCTACGGGCGCTGAGGTGTTTAAGTTCAGCGTGAATGGGGACACGGCCGGAATGCGGCCGGTCTTTGGCAAGAGCAAAAGTTCCCGTGCTGTTGGCTCTTCACCCACAGCCTGGATGCTACCCCCTTGTCAGGTGACTGTACGCCCGAAAGACCACAGGCGGTTCTGGGGAGAAGTGAAAGCTAAGGTTGAAGGACTGAACGATGGTGCTGATGCTGGCGCTGGACCTGCGGTGTCTGATATTCAGCCGGTCCCCAGCCGAGTGTCTGCTTCTGACCCTGTGGGGTCCACAGGGCAGGATATAGCAGGTGCTGCTGCCTCATCTGAGGGTCTTCAGGCCTTCCCTGTCCTTCAGGGTGCTACTCATAACACCTATCAACCCTTGGCTTGGCAGGCTTTGACAGAACTGCGTGATGCAGTCGGGAAATATGGTTTGGGCTCAGCCGAGGTGATGCAGGTTCCCCGTTATTTTAATGCCAGTCTTTTGACGCCCTTTGACATTCGGAGCTTGGCTCGAGCCCTTTTCCCACCGGTTGAATATGACTTCTTTGAGCATAAATGGACTCAGTTGGCAGTCAGAGCGGTGGAACGGAATACAACACTGGGTCCAGGTGATCCTAGGCGTATGGTTAATATCGATGTGCTAATGGGAACAGGCAATTATACCAGGGCCGAAGGGCAGGCTGGTTATGAGCCCTTGGTCCAGGAGCAGTGCCAGCAGACAGGCATGGCAGCCCTGGTTCAGACCATACAGCTGGCTACTCCACAGCAGTCCTTTGCAACAATTGTCCAGGAAGTTGATGAGCCCTTCCTGTGCTTTGCAGGATGGCTGACTGCTGCGGTTGAGAAGCAGGTGAGTGATCCTGCGACAAGGAAGCTCATGATTCAGTCCCTTGCTCAGGGCAACTGTAATGCTGTTTGCAAGAGGATTATTGAGGCGCTTCCCAGGGAACCATCCATGTCGGACATGGTTGGGGCCTGTGCAAAGGTAACCCCTTCCAGCCAACAGATGGTTGCCGTGCCTACAGCTGTGCAGCCAGCTGTGGCTATGATTGTCCAACCGACGGTGACTACAGCGGTCCAGCCGGCCGTGCCTGCAGCCGTGCAACCGGCTGTGGCTGCTGCTGTGCAGCCTGCTTGGGTCGTTCCCCAGGGGGTGCACCAGCAGCAATGGGGTGCTCGGACCAGGAAGAAACAGGGCGGAAAGGCACAGAAGCCTACAGCTGTCTTGTTTTATTGTGCACAATGTGAAAGGCCAAATCACGCTGCGAATGCGTGTAAGGCAATGGTGCATGTGAACGGTCAGTCGTTGGGCAGTTCGGGAAACGCAATGCGGAGCGCGAAGGCGAGACGCGTGCCGACACAAATGTCTCTGCCTCAGCCCCAACCAATGGAGATCTGCTCAGCAGGCTTGCAGCCAGTACCCGCGGTTCAGCAGGTGTTGATGTCTGCACAGCCGAGTCTGTCGTGATTGATTCGGAAAAAATACACAAGGTTCCCCTGGATACCTTTGGTCCCTTGGGTGATGGCATGAGTGCTTTCTTGATGGGGACATCTAGTGCCACCATTCAGGGTATCATGGTGCACCTGGGACTGATTGATGCGGATTTTTCGAGACAGATTCACGCAATGGTCTCCACACCCACACCCCCTCTGACTATCCCAAAAGGCACACGAATTGCTCAACTTGTTCCTTTTACGTCTTCTTTTTCCAGAACTGAGGACCGGTCGCGAGGTGACGGTGGCTTCGGCTCTACTGGGCCGCCTCAAGTGCACTGGACTGCTGTCCTGACCAAAGACCATCCTGAGACACTGTGTACTGTGTCCATGGCTGGTGCCACGCCATCGGAGATTCACCTTCGTGGCCTCCTAGATACCGGGGCCGACGTGACCATTCTCTCCCTGGCTGCTTGGCCCCCACAATGGCCTTTGAGCCTGGCAAAGACATCGATCGTGGGCTTAGGAGGAATGAAGCAATGCTACGTGAGCCAGAATCCCATGGCCATCATGAACCCGGAGGGACAGACTGCCATAATTTGGCGTCATGTTACTGAGATTCCTCAGAACCTCTGGGGGAGGGATGTTTTGGCCTCGTGGGGGGTGCGATTTGGAACGGATTTTTGACTGGGGCCACTGTGATGAAGGGCACAGAGTGTCCCACGCCTCCTTTACGGTGGCTGGTGGACAGACTCATCTGGGAGAACCAGTGGCCCCTCCCTCATGACAAGCTGGTCGCCCTTCGTGAACTCGTACAGGAGCAGTTGGATCAGGGGCATTTGGAACTATCTACCAGTCCCTGGAATACTCCTGTCTTTTGTATCAAAAAGAAGTCTGGGAAATGGAGGTTGCTACAAGACCTCCGAAAGATCAATGCCGTGATGGAAGGCATGGGGACATTGCAGGCGGGCATGCCATTGCCTACCATGCTTCCCGCGGACTGGCCGGTCC
Source organism: Delichon dasypus (assembly GCA_037837765.1). Taxonomy (NCBI): domain Eukaryota; kingdom Metazoa; phylum Chordata; class Aves; order Passeriformes; family Hirundinidae; genus Delichon; species Delichon dasypus. Next base: position 20,188,878 of record JBBAXF010000012.1, read on the forward strand.
TCATTGTGGGTCTGAATGATTGTTTTTTTATGATCCCTCTGCATCCCGATGACAGACCAAAATTTGCCTTCATGGTACCAACAATAAATAATGCCGAGCCCACACAGCAGTATCAATGGAGAGTTTTGCCTCAAGGAATGCGGAATTCGCCAATGTTATGCCAATGGTATGCAGCCCGTGCCTTGTCTGGAGTTCGCAAGCAGTTTCCTGATGCTCACGTCTATCATTATATGGACGACATTTTGGTGGCTGCGCCCACCCAGGATGAGCTGCTGAGGGTACAGCCTCAGCTGTTGAATGCTCTGCATTCACATGGACTGCAGGTGGCTCCAGAAAAGGTACAACAACAACCTCCCTGGAAATATTTGGGGGTCAAAATTCTGGAACCAACAATCCGTCACCAGGAGGTGCAATTTGTGCAATCAGTGAAGACACTGAATGATGCTCAGAAGCTGGTAGGTATTATCAATTGGTTACGTCCTTACTTGGGACTGACCACAGCACAACTCTCTCCCTTGTTTGAATTGTTGAAAGGGGACACTGATTTAAAGTCACTTCGTGAATTGACCCCTGAGGCACGAAATGTGCTGGAGGAGGTTCAGCAAGCTGTTTTGGCTCACCAGGTGTACCGCATTGAACCTTCCATTGATGTCACTGTGTTCATTACCACTCCTGATTTACATCCTACAGGTATCATTGGCCAATGGAATGATGATTGGACTGATCCTCTGTACATCTTGGAATGGGTCTTCCTGCCTCATCAGCCGCATAAGACGGCGATGGCCCTGTTTGAATTGATTGCGCGCTTGATAATCAAGTGCCACCAATGCTGTTTGCAATTGATGGGTGCAGATCCCTCAAAGATCATACTCCCGGTTCCGGGGGAGGAATTTGACTGGAGCTATGTGAACAACATTTTTCTGCAAAGTGCTCTCGAGGGTTTTTCAGGGCAGGTCACTTATCTGCCTAGCCACAAGCTATTGCAAATGGCGAAAATACTCAATTTTCTCTACAACCCAAAAATAGCCAAGAGCCAGTGCAAGGACCCACCGTCTTCACTGACGGTTCAGGCAAAACAGGAAAAGCCATTGTTACCTGGCAGGATGGATCTGAGTGGCAGGTTTTGGAAAGCCATGAGGATGGGTCAGCCCAACTGGTTGAACTAAAGGCTGCTGTCATGGCATTTGAGACATTTTCCCAGGAACCTTTCAATTTGATCACGGATTCAGCCTATGTTGCCGACAATGCACAGCGATTGGGTTATTCAGTTTTGAAGGAGGTCAGTAACCCTGCCTTGTTTAATTTACTGAAGGCCCTGTGGTGTGCAATTCAGGCCAGAGTTCATCCATACTACGTTCCGCATGTATGGAGTCACACTGACTTGCCAGGATTTGTAGCGGAAGGTAACGCAAGGGCTGACAAGTTGGCTAACCCAGCGTGGGTAGCCCCTTATCCTGACATGCTCGCGCAGGCCAAGGCATCGCATGGGTTTTTCCACCAAAATGCGCATAAGCTCCAGAAACAGTTCCAACTGACAGCCACTGAGGCTCATGAAATTGTCGAATCATGTGATGACTGTCATGCCTTTGGTGCGCCATTGCCGGCAGGGGTTAACCCCAGGGGCCTTAAAGCCTTGGAGCTTTGGCAGACTGATGTCACCCAGGTCGCCGAGTTTGGCCGGCTCAAGTATGTGCATGTCACGGTGGACACGTTCTCTTCTGCGATGTGGGCTTCTGCTCACACAGGAGAGAAAGCCCGTGATGTCATTGCCCACTGGAGGCAGGCCTTTGCTGTTCTTGGCATACCTTCTGCTGTGAAAACCGACAATGGTCCTGCTTATGCCTCGCAGTAGGTACAGCAGTTCCTACAGTCATGGGGTGTGTCACATAACTTTGGCATCCCTCATTCTCCGACGGGACAGGCGATTGTAGAACACAATCACGGTACACTCAAGCGTGTTCTTCAAAAACAAAAGCGGAGAATGCAGGGTGAAACCCCACACAGTCGGTTAGCAAAGGCTTTGTACACCATCAATCACCTTACGGTGCCACAGAACTCAAATAATCCTGTCATTTTGAACCATCATCTCTCGTTGCAGGCTTCGGATGGTGAGCAACAGCCTCGAGCAAAGGTACGGGTCCGAAATTTAGTCACCAAGCAATGGGAAGGACCCTATGACCTAATCGCTATGGGGCGAGGGTATGCGTGTGTGTCCACGGACACTGGGACACGCTGGCTACCTTCAAAGTGTGTCCGTCCAGACCTGCGACCACAGAGGCAGAATTCGGCCGACAGGCAAGGTGGAAGCCGTGATCAACTTGAAAGCCACCAAGTGGATGAATCCTCGAGTGATCACTCTGATGATTCCTCCACAGACTGTGATTGAATTTGTATATATTCTCATTGTAAATTTGTTCATTTTTCTTTTTCTGTTGTTTTTTTTTTTTTTTTTTGTAAAGTTAAAAGGGTGAGATGTCACCCTGGTTTTTCTGAGTTTTTTTAAAGCCTTCTGATTGTTCATAAGACGGAGTCACTTTCTTTAGCTTCTGCACAATATTAGGAGCAGTTTTCCCTTTTCTCACACATGGTAACAAACAAACCTTTTGTTTTGCATTCCCTGTCCTTTGTTTACATATTTCTAACCTGAAAGCAATTGTAACTGACAGCTGGTCTGGCCACTGGGCTGAGAGGTGATAACCCCAGAAGCCAATCCACAACCAGACCCACAAATGTATAAAAAGTAAGAAATAAACAGGCAGAGAAGCTCTTGGCCTTGGCTCGGCCTTGGGCTCTCTCTGAGGAGCAACTGTGTGCACAGAATCTTTGCATACCACAAGCTGTGCAGGGCTTTATGATTGTCTTGGTTTGGAAAAGACAGGTGTCTGCCAGGGAAAGCTGTATCTTCCCTTGGAATGGAGAATGTAAACCCCCTCCCTCCAAATTATTATAATTTTGCAATTAAGGGCCTTCAGGCAAAGATTTGGGAATAGGAATAACAGTTCTTTACTAGGAATATTAAAAATACAAATGTAGTAAAGCAAACAAACAATCAAAAAAAATCCTAGAAACACTGATAGAGTCAGAATATGACCTGACACCCTCATCAGGGTGTTGGGAGTAGCCCATATAAGTCCTCCTGTAGTAACAGGTGTGGTTCTGTTGGAGTAGAGATGATCCTGTAGAAGGGTCCAGTGGTGCTGAGATGAGTTCAGTCTTTCCTCTGGGAATCCAGTGGAAAACCAGCTGCTTTGGTGTTTCTGAATTCAGCTTTTATCTAGATAGGAATACTTGGCTCCTCCCACTGGGTGGAGCATCTCACACCTCCCGCTGGGTGGAGCATCTCACAATGGAATGATGTCATTTTATCAGTCATGTGGTGAGCCTTAATGGCTCATTAACAGAAGATAGCCCCCCTGGAGAGACGATGGGTTGTGGAAGAGATAAGGAACATTGCTCCACCTGGTTTTAACAGCTGGCCCATTAACGGAAAGCACCCGCCCCCTCCACCCTGGAGTTATGAGATAAAGAAAAAAGAACACTTCTTCAACCGGTTTCAACAGATTGGGAATAGAATACATGCTTTTGGTTATATATTGCAACCCAAGACAATGATACAAGTCACTTCTGATAATGATGCCATAAGTTTAAGCTTTCATATTCTTCAGATTCTGTACTGCATTAGTATATAACTCTGAACTTCATATAAAGTGCTAGCAAGTTCTCTTCACAGGGCAATTAGACAAAACAATCCTTTTCCAGCCTGAGAAGCAAGGACACTGTTGCAGCTTCAGGCCCAAAAAGTATAAATAACAATGAATTGAGGAGAGCAATCTAGGAGGATGGGACTTCATAAGCTGAAGCTGTAATTGGACAATTAACCACAATATGTAAATGGACCAAAACTTATAAAAGCATGAAAATTAGTTATTGGGTATCCATCATGGGTGCAGCCACGGCTGCCCTCTTGTACTGCCAAAGGTGTATTCTGTAAAGGCCTTTTAATAAATACCTACTTTATTCCTTTAACACTATCTAGCCTCTGTTCCAGGTCACCTCTTTAGGTGTCAGTTTTTGACAACTCTGCCGGAACAGCAAGGCACCTGGAAAGCCCCTGGACCAAAGGAACACCCAGGTCCTGCCCCTCCACTCTCACCAGCACTCCTAGGGGGGGCCCAGCTGCGGTCCAGAAGGTATCAGAGCTCAAGAATCCTCAGATCTGGCACAGAGTCGTCAAGTGTTGCTATTTACAACACTGGTACCTGCAATAGTCCCTCCTCTTTCCCAAACATGGGGGAACTGCACACTGGCTTGCAGTTGCTAGTATATTTCCTCTGTGTTGGGGAGGATGAAGCCAAAAAACCCTATAAATATGATTGCCTATATTCTGAGAATGTGAAACCTGTAGGTGAGACAGAATTGAAAGTAAGTTTTGACGTTTGAGATGTATTAGCTAATGGATGTCTGGGAAAACAGTTATGTGACCAGCTGAAGGTTACCTGCAGCCAGACCCAGGTCAAATGGAATGTTCTGTCTCACCCCCCAATGGTTCATCCCACACCTGTACTCCTTCCCTGAAGTATCAAGTATCTGTAACCCCATTGGCCCAAGCCCTGTTCCAGCCCACCTCGAGACCCCTTATCAGGGGGTTGAGAAGGTGGCTTGGTCTCTTTGCTCTTTGCTCTTCTTCTTTGCTCTTTGCTCTCCCCCACTCCCAACCTCTTCCTTCCCCCACTTTCCTAGGCCTTGCCACGAGCTGCAGCCTGGCAGCTCAGAGCAAGGCCCCCACATCCCTTACAATAAACCTCATCTTCTAAAACCTAACTTCAGAGATCTCTCGTCTACATTTATCTACACCGTCCTGGAGTCCACAGCAGCAACAGCAAAGCAATTTCTACACCTCTGAGCGGTTTTGTCAAGACTCTCCCCTCTTAGACTGTATTGTTTTTGGAAGTCTGGGGTTTTTTTTGTTCTACAAAGTAGGAACAAATAGACTAATAGCCCTCTAATCCAATTTAAGCAACCACTACATGTTGCATATAGGTAAAACCTAAAAAAAAGGAAGGTCTTGTAAAATCATGGCTCAGGCCCGTTACTTTGGCTAAGTAGAAAAGGACTATGGAAAAGTGACTCAGCTGAATTGGAGGTAGAAAAACAAGTTATATAAACATTGCATGTTCACATCATGGTGTATGGTGGTTGGTAGAATTATGTTTGTTATGATTTAAAACTATGTAACTGATAAAGGCCTAATTGCTTGAAAAGGCCTGTTTTTTTGCAATAATGCAGCTATCCTTTCCACCTGCATGGGGACTCTGCATCGCTTTGGCCCCTCACAGCTACAGAGAAGGAAACACACAAAAGGTTTCTACCCACCTCTAAACAGAAGTGGCCTGCTAAATGTTTACACAAAATGCTTAATTTAGAAAGATAATGAAATATATAATCCAGTCCTTTAAATATCCTCCAGAGACATAAAAAGGGCAACAGAATCAACAAACAAGCATCTACATTTTACAATTTGTCTATGATTTTAGAATTTGCTCCTACTCCAAAATAGGTCAAATCTCAATTTTCCAAAAATCTCAGACTCATGCTCTTAATGATGGGGATTCCAGATTTGGGGTCGAGTTTGCTGAACTAAGAAATATGGCTATATTTCAGGTAGAATTTAGGCTCAAGTCCAACTATGAATGTACAAACGGACATGATATATCAACTCCTCCTATCTTGAGGGGACACCTTTAGGTAAGCTTTGCACCTTGAACTGCATTTGAGCATACCCAGGAATATTTATCTACATATATATTACTAATAGACCTCTGTGACTATACGTTCTGTCGTGACACACATTAACATTCTGTAGTTATCACCGGCAATGCTAAACCTGCTTTACTATTGCTTCAATAAACCATATTATGCATGAATATGGATCATGCAGGTCCTTACTAAATGCAAACAGACCTATAGTACTGGCTTGCTCAATTGCATTATTAGTGCCTCTGTGCTTGTGCAAGGTCTTCCTAACCTGACCAGACTTATACTGCTGAATTGACTATAATCAAAAATTAAGCCGAAACATACCCAGCCCCTCCAAAGTGAAAACCAGCTGTGTTGCCATATTATGTGAGCTTTTGTGAGATGTTTAAAGTTTTGTAGCTGAGTTCTCACAGTTTGTACTATAAACAATCATGTTTTCCACATTCCTCTCTGATGAGAGTCAACTGATTGACTTCTAGTCTGGCCAGTGGGATGGAAAGGTGGTAACCTTGTTCTCCAATCCCTGGTTATTGTTCAGAATCTATATAAGCAAGGTCTTTGTAAACAATAAAGTTCTTTTTTTCAGCCTTCTTCTTGGAGTCCAGATATTCTGTGACTATCTCTTTGTGTCCTCTAGTGACACAGCTGGACTGCAAGGAGGTTTACATTCTGCCAATTTCCCTATACGCTTAAAGTAACACAGAGCAATCAGTATAATTGCACGATTTTATCTGCAAATTGACCAGTACATAAAAAAAAAGGATTCTATAAACAACAAAATCAATGACCAGTACATAATATTTATTCATTTTAGAACTGCTATCAGTGTTTGAACAATAATATTTAGAAGGGTTGTAGAATTTCTTTTCAAGGCTTAAATGAGAACCACTCCAGATCACAAATGTGTCCTGGTTTAGGGCAAATCTGAGAGAAAACCCCTGAATAGGGTCCCTCTGGAAAGCAAACCCAAACGGCCCCTCCTCCCAACCGGTCTGGGAAAGAACTTCCTTGGAGAAGAGTGGAAAAAAACTATTTTACTTAACAAAAAAAGTGCCTACAAGTACAAAGAAGGAATAACATGAAACAATAAAACCTCTCATTCTGGAGTGAGATGGCAAATTGAGAAAGTCTTTGCCATGGGTGTAGCTCAGCTCTCTCTCAGTCTTTTATCAGTCCCAGTCCCTCCGGTGCTGCTGGAAAATGCCGAGGTCCAGGCCCTGGTGGGGCACAGGTGCAAGCCCTCCAGTGCTCTCCTGGGTTTTTTTCAGTCCCAGGGTTTAAACAGTCCCAACAAAAAAAAAAAAAAAAAAAAAAAAAAAAAAGGGAAAAAAAAAGAAAAAAAAAAAAAACATTCCAGGGAACTTCTCTGCCCTAGCTAGCTAAAACTAACTAAAAGCAAAAAGATCTCTGTCCTGCAGTCTCTCCAAGCCTCAGCTGAACACCCAGTCTGGAGAAGAATGTGGAGGAGTCGGGCAGTTTTCTCAAAACAAACTCTGCGCTTCTTCTTGCTCCCCCCTTTGCTCCCAGAACCAGTCTTAAAGGCACAGAATATACAGCATAATATACAGCACAAATAGAACATACAATTGGGGATACAAGCATCATAAAGTCACCCTTGGACACAAATGGTAACTAAAAGACAGTCCAGAATTGTATGAATATTCACACTCTCTGTCTCTCTTAATGCTGTTTCACACTTTCTTTTCTGCCATGGGCATTCAAGGAAAAGTATGCACTATAATCACATTTCAGCAGTGTTCTAAAATGTAATGCTATCCTTATTGCATATAAACTCTTTAAAAATATGTTTCTGTCAAAAGACTGATTGACTTCTATGTACACTACTGTCACTGAGACACACAAAGCAATCACACACAGACAAGAGATTTTTGCAGAGGTTCTTCTGATCCAGCTCCCAGCTGAAAGAGCGGCGAGAAGAGAAACCCCTTTGTTTATTTTTTTTTACTTTTTATACATTTGTGGGTCTAGAAGAAGATTGGCTTTTTGGGGTTTCCACCCCTCAGCTTCAGTGGCCAGACGAATTGTCAGTTACAATTGTTTTCAGGTTAGAAATATGCAAACAAAGGACAGAGAATGAAAAACAAAGGATTTGTTTATATTACTTCTGTGGGAAAGGTAGAAAACTGCTCTAATATTCTACAGTAACTAAAAGATCTGACTCTATTTATGAAAATCAAAAGGCTAATAAAGAAACTCAGAAAAACCAGGGTAACACACTACAAAAATAAATTTTCACATAAATTGTATGTCATAATTTTATCTTTGTAACTGAAATAACACTGTCTCGGTTTGAGACAAATTTGGAGGAAACGTCCTGAAAGGGTGTCTCCTCTAAGGAAAGGTAGGTTTTGGCAGCCCCTCCCCCACAGGTTGGAAAGGAATTTCTTGGAGGAAAGTGGAAAAAATTCCCTGTTTATTCAACAAGCAGAGTGCACGCAGGCACAGGAAAAGAGGATGAATAATGTTAGATAATAAACCTTCTCATTGTGGAGAAAGCTGGTGGATTTTTAGAGTCCTGCTGGGCTTCTCCTGAGGTCCGGAGCAGGGATGGGGTGTCCCTGAAGCCTCCTCCCGCTGGACTGTGGCGTGGGGCTCCCAGTGATGGTCTGGTTTTTTGGACTGGAGCAAAGCGGAACAATTCCAGAAGAAGAAGCTACAGTCCCAGGAAAACTTCTTGCCTTAGCTAAGAAACAAGAAGCTAGCCGAAAAGCAAAGATGTACTCCCTCTGTCTGTGCTGACAACACAGCCAAGGGAACCCGGGGGAAGGATATGGGAAAACTGTGCCAAAAGAATTCCACCTGCTTTGCCTCCTCCCTCTCTCTGACCTAGCTTAAAGTTACAGGACCCATTCCTGGGCATAAAGCAGACAATAGGGGATACTGTATTGTACAGTCACCCCAAGACAGACACAAACCTACTTCTGTCAAAATAGACAGGTGATGAGATCCAGCTTGAATATTTTTTTCTTTTACCTCCTTATGCTGAAAGGTATGATGAGCCTTTAATATGTTATATACTCTTTCCTATTTAACATTAGTGAGCATTCTATACGAATAAAAATGCATTTAAAAGGAAAAACATCCCTGTCATAGTGTTTCCAATAGAAATAAGGTCCCTGCATTTTGTTTGGTATAAACTGTCATGACAAATACTGTAAAAAAACATTCTTATGATACAAAAATATAAATATCATTCACAATTAAAAAGGCTTTAAAATTTTCCAAAGCAAACCAAAATAAATGTTGTCAGCCACCAAGTTGTCTCTTTGTCAATGTGACTGTTGAAGTGTGAAGCAGCAGACAGGTCACCTACACATGACATGCAGGACAAGGAATCGGACAGGGGTAGAAAAATGATGGAGAAAGATAAAGAGAGAGAGAATGAGAACTTTTGTTCTAGTATTTTAAGTTAAGGTTCTCCGTCCTTATGGTTTGGTTTCAAACAGAACACAGAGATTGAAGCATTTTTTCAGGCCCTTCACTTGCAGCAGTCAATCTTAGACTAAAACATAACCAAAAAAAGCTAAATTAGTTTCACAAAGAGATCCCAATTTAGCTGTTTTAATTAAAAGTGACACTGCAGCATGAGAAAACCAATCAAAACAGCAGAGGAAAAGCGTCACTCATTAGTCCTGGATCCAACAGAAAGTCATTCATATTTAATGAGTAAAAATAGAAGGGTTATTTTTAATTCTTCCATTTGATTTTTCTCACTCTTATTAACTCTTTCCTGCGATTAAAATAAGGTGACAGAGGTTACTGCTTTGAATGCTATAAGGAGACAGCTGAGCTGTGGCTTGCCAAGAAAAAATTAGATTATTTAGCCTCTAATGCCACTCAGTTAACAGTATCAATATCAAAATAAGGCATATGCTCTTTGAATTTCTATAACCACCAGCACCTCTCAATGTTCAGCACATTTTGAAGTGAAAAAAGAATGATTATAGTGCTTGCACACACTTTGCACCATTTATGAAAAATGTCAAAACACTTTTGTGAACAGTAGTTAAGCCTCGCGACTCTCCTGGGAAGTAGAAAAGTACAATTATGCCCATTTTACTGACTGAGAAACTGGGGTACAGGGCAGTCGCACGACTTGACCAAAATCACGTGTACCAAGTCATTAATCAAGTGGGAAACTGAACCACACTCCCAAACTCTGACTTCCTGTCTTCTATTTTATCTTGGCCCTTTGATAATGGTATTCTATGGTACATGTTAGTTAACACCAGTGCAGTTTTCACTGGTGCCTATTAACAGGGAAAGGCAGACTCACACCAGCATCAGTGGGTTGATAAGTCGATTAAGGATTAGCATACAGTAAAAGAGAAACTACAGTACTCCAGAAACATACACACACTGACAGGCACACTTCGAGATGCACACATCAATACACACAGCAAAACAAAACCTGCACACAGCTAAAACTATTTAAGTCTCTAAGACTGACATATTTTACTTCCTATCTGCTTATTTTAAAAAAAAATTGTGCATAGCGTGTTTGAAAAATAACAGTAGCATTTCATGCTACCACAGTTTGTGATATGCAGATTTAAAATATTTTAAACAAACATTGTCTTGGTTTGAAAAGACAGGTATCTGCTAGGGAGAAATGGGGCCTCTCTAGGAATGGGGAATTCCAATCCCTTCCCTCCGTGTTATTATAATTTAGAAGACTGAAAAAACCCTTTTCAGTCAGGGCTATGGGGAAAGGAATAACAGTCCTTTACTAGTAAATATAACAGGACAGACAAACAACAACAGCAATTATAATAATAACAATGATAAACAGAACCAAGAACCCCGAGGGGCTTTGTCTCACAAGTCCCGGGCAGTCTGATCTCTTGGGACCCCAAGAGCATCAAGCCGAAACGGTGGAAACTCGGGACTGATGGCTGGAAACGGTGGGTTGTCCCAGCAGACAGGGGGGTGTCCCGGCAGGCAAAGTGAGCAGTGCTGAAGAAGCCGTGGCGGCTGGACCCGGGCTGACCCAGATCCAGTAGGGCAGGCGAAGAGCTCTGAACTCCCGGGCGCTCCAGCAGAAGGTAGAATTCCCAGGACCGGACTCCTCCGTTAAGCGTAGAATCCACGCAGCTAGCCGTTGCCCGACCGTCCTCCCCGGAAAACCGAGAGCAGAGCAACCCCCACCCTCAGCTCCCGGGAGCCTTTCTCTTGCCCCTAAACTAAGTGATCCACTTCTTTTGTACCGGTCAAGCACCCTTTAAGCATCAGTATTCAGTCTCCTAGCAACTTATGGGGGGAAAAATTCCACAGGAAAACTTAACCCCCAACAAACATGTACCTTTACAGAAAAAAATCCTATTACATAAGCAATATTTGTATTGAATTATACAAGTAAATCAAACAATATTTAAGCAGCAGAAACTTAAGCTGAAATTTAGAACTAGATAAAGTTGTGGCAAAGAGATGAAAGTACAATAAGTACAGAGCAAATCCAATATTGTCCTCACTCTATTAGGTGGAGGCAAACGAGTCCATATTATACTGCTTTATAGTGTTCTTTTGTATATTTCATATGTGTACCACTTTAAATATTTATAGAAATATTTTACAAAATAATACAATAAGTTGCAGTAACACTGAATTGCTGTCCTGATGCAGCATGTCCTTTCTCACCACTTTGAGCAGTACTTCTCTTCAAGCCATTCTGGAAATACAGCTTTCCATCTTTGGCCTCTTCTTTGCTTCAGTTATTACCCTTTACAAATACAGAGGGAAAAATCAAAACATTAATCAAAGTTCAAGAAAATGAAAGAAATCAAGCTAACCCAACACTCATATTGTGATTCTGTTATAAATTGCACGACTCAAGATTTAGTCCCAATTAGAATTTTTATTAATTACAGCAAGCGTGGCATAAGCAAATACAGCGCTGGGCGACAGGGGTCTGCACCCCACCAACTGCCGCGCGGTTACGGTCTTCCAGTTCCATTTTATACAGTTCTTTTCTTCTGTTATCATGTCGGTGTTATCTCATTGCTAGGAGACCGTCTTCTATCTTCCGAAAACAGCCACAGTTCCCTTTCCTGGAGCTCAAAAAGCATATGTGTCTTAAAAGTCCTGAGTCATCCTGAGTTTGCAAGTTTAAAGCTTCTCTTAAAAGTCATGAGTCATCCTGTGTTTGCAGGTTCAATGAACAAAGCATTAACTTGTTACAATTCTTGTGGTCACAGTTAGCAGTGAGGCATGATGTTTCACTTTTTCCAGTCACTGGGGACTTTGCCTGACTGCCATGGCTTTTCAAATATGTGTGGCTTGGCAACTACTTCGGTTAATTCCCTAGGGACCCTGGGATGCATCTCACCGGGTCCCATGGACTCGTATATGTTCAGGTTCCTCAGGTGGTCTTGAACCTGATCGTCTCCTACAATGGGTAGGACTTCCCTCAGTCACTGCCTTGAGATTCAGAGACTTGAGAGATGTGGGAAGAGACATTGCCAGTGAAAACGGAAGCAAAAAACTTGTTGAGGACCTCAGCCTCCTCCATGTAGATTGTCACCAGTTCCCCTATTTATCAGGGAAGATGCAATTTATTTTTCCTTCCTTTTCTGACTAACTGTCCTAGGGTGACTTTTTGATGCTTGTATCCCCGATCGTCTGTTCTGTTTGTGCTGTATATTGTGTTCTGTACCTTTAAGACTAGTTTTAAGAGTGCAGCGAAGAAAGAAGAAGCACCGAGTTTGTTTTGAGAAAAACAGCCTAACTCTTCCACATTCTTCTCCAAACTAGGTGTTCAGCTAAGACTCGAAGAGACTACAAGACAGAGATCTTTTTGCTTTTAGTTAGTTTTAGCTAGCTAGGGCAAAGAAGTTCCCTAGACTTTTTTTTTTTTTTTTTTTTCTTTTTCTTAGAACTGTTTAAACCTACTCTAAACTGAAAAACCCAGAAGAGCACCAGGGGCTTGTACCTGCAGCCCACCAGAGCCTAGACTTCAGCATTTTTCAGCAATGCCAGAAGGACTAAGACTAATAAAAAACTAAGAGAGAGCCGAGCTACACCCATGGCAAAGACTTTCTCAAGTTACCATCTCACTCCAAAACAAGAAGTTTTATTGTTTCATATTATTCATTCTTTGTGCTTGTAGGCACTTTGTTTATTAAATAAAATAGTTTTTCCCACTTTTCTCCAAAGAAGTTCTTTCCCAGACCAGTTAGAGACAGGGGCCGTTTTAGTTTGCTCCCCAGAGGGACCCCATTCAGGAGTTTTCTCCCAAATTTGCCTTAAACTAGGACACTAACATACCTGTAGAAGCCATCATCATCATCATCATCATTATTGTTATTGTTATTGCTATTGCTATTCACATCCCTTGCCAAATTTATCTCCAGCTGTGCTGGATTCCTGATCACATCCCTACACATCTGGGCAGCATCCCTATATTCTTCCCGGGATGTGTGCCCCTGCTTCTACTGCCCGTGCATTTCCCTCTTGTGTTTCAGTTTAACCAGGAGGTCCTTACTCAGACATGCCTTACTCCTGTCTTCCTTGCCTGATTTCTTGTAGATGGGAATTGATAGTTCTTGTGGTCTAAGAAAAATGTCTTTAAATAGCTTCCAGCTCTGTTCAGGTCTTTTATCCCTGAGAGCAGTTTCCCAGGGGGTCCCATCCACCAGTCCCTTGAACAACTGAAAATAATCCAAACATTAATTAAAGTTCAAGAAAAAGAAACAAATCAAGCTAAACCAACACATATTTCATGATTCTTGTGGTTACAGTTAGCAATTAGGCAGCGTGGACTCTTCTCCCCTCAGTCATAGACTTCTTGGTAACAAAATCCTGATGCCAATCAAAAAAATATTTAGATGCCTTGATTTCTGAATGCCACAAATTCAGTAAAACCCAATGGAAACGTCAAAGAGAAAAAAACCCTGTATCTGATATGGGACACAGTTAAGATTTTCATATTAGTCTGCTGTTCAGCTTGGAAAATCTGAGCCCAAGCATTTCTTTATTCTGAGGATACTATCACTTACTATATTCCTAGACTTTGAGTATAAATGAATTCAGGTTTATTTGTTCTTTGAGATGTTTGGAGAGAAATTTTATGAATCAGAAGGTGGTTTTATCAGGAATCACAAAAAAATTTCCATCAAAATTCTGCATGTATATGCATGTGTATCTGCATAGGTGTGTGTAAAATATTTCCGCAATCAAAATAAAATGCCTTGCTTTGGTCAAACTGGTGTCCGCCACTGAAAAGCTGTGAAAAGCAGAACAAGAAAATAGGGAACGAGAGCTAAGGAGTTAGCACCTCTGTTTTTTTCCCCTCAAATGAGGAAGAAAAAAGAAATTAAAATGATTAAATCAGTTTTCAACCACAAGCCCCAGAAAGCTTTAGGGACAAAAAAAGTCAATTTATGCCTCCCCTTTAAAGCATTCCCCATAAAATAAATTGATTCTTTTCCCAAGAAAATAAACAAACATCTTTAGTCTTCCTCAAACATCTAAAATCATAGAATCCGAGCAGTTTGGGCAGGAAGGGACCATAAAGGTCACCTAGTTCCAAAGCCTCTGCCATGGGCAGGGACACCTTACACTAGACCAGGTTGCTCAGGACCCTATCCAACATGGCCTTGAATCCTTCCAGGAATGGGGCAGCCACAAGGTCTCTGGGCAACCTGTGCCAGTGCCTCACCACCCTCTGAGTAAAGAATTTCTGCCTAATATCCAATCTAAACCTACTCTCTTTTAGTTTAAAGCCATTTCCCCTTTGTCCTGTCACTACGTGCCCTTGTAAAAAGTCCTTCTCCATCTTTCTTGTAGGCTCCCTTCAGGCACTAGAAGGTCACAATAAGGTCACCCCGGAGCCTTTTCTTTTCAAGGCTGAACAATCCCAGTGCTCTCAGCCTTTCCTCATAGAAGAGGCTCTCCATCCCTCTAATCATCTTCGTGGCCTTCCTGTGCTGGGGACCCCAGAGCTGGATGCAGTACTCCAGGTGGGGTCTCACCAGAGCAGAGTAGATAGGAAGAATCCTCTCCCTCGCCCTGATGCCCATGCTGCTTTTGATGCAGCCCAGGATATGATTGGCTTTCTGAGCCATGAGCGCACATTGCTGGCTCATGTCCAGCCTCTCTTCCACCAGCACTCCCAAGCCCTTCTTGCCAGGGCTCCTCTCAATCAGTTCATCCCCCAAGCCTGGATTGATACTGGGGGTTGCTCTGACCTAGGTGCAGCACCTTCCACTTGGATTTGTTAAATCTCATGAGATTCCCATGGGCGACTGTTGCTGTGTATTATTTGGGTTTATATTGCATTTCATTTTTATATTGGGTTTTGTAATGGCTTCTTCTGTACTCCCCTGTTCCCCTGGAAAATGTATCATCCCGAGGTTTGTCCCTGCCCCTTTTCCCCGCCCATTCTCCCACACTGGAATGTAATCCAACTCTGTTCCACTCCCACCTTATCCCTGATTGGGTAGTGGCTTGTCCCTGCCTTTAGCCCCTTCCCCTGGATATAAGCCAGAAAAAGCACATGGAAATCCCTCTCTTGGCTGGGGGACAGGGACCAGGCTCCTGACCCATGTGGGGGCAGGACCACAGGAGAAAGACTGAATAAAGCCCTGATTTCCCCCCAGATCAAGTGCAGACCTTCCTTTGCCATCAACGGGGACCTGCTCTCTCTGAAGGAAAAGGTTCACAGCTACTCCTGGGATTTTTGGGGCCCTGAGGAAAAAAATCCTTCCAACTGTGGTTTGTCTCTCAAGCTAGCCGAGGCAAAAACAGAGCCAGAGCTCTGAGAGAGAAACTGCCACAGGCAACTTGTTCTTGAGCTTGTCCAGGTCCCTCTGGACAGCATCCCATCCTTCAGGTACGTCAACTCCTCCACTGAGCTTGGTGTCATCTGCAAATTTGCTGAGGGTGCCCTCGATCCCTCTCTCTATGTCATTAATGAAGATATTAGATAACGCTGGTCCCAATATGGGCATGCCATGGTTTGACACTGTCCAAGTGCCAGGCACCCACAACAGCTGCTCACTCACCCTCCCCTGCTACAGCTGGACAGAGGAGAGGAAAAAAATTAAACAAAGCCTTCATGAGTTGAGATAGGGACAGGGAGGAAACACTCCAAGGACAAAACAGGCTCAATTTAGAAGTAAAAAGTGAATTTATTACTAACAAAGTCAGAGGAGGATAATGAGAAGTAAAATAAGCCCTTAAAAAACACCTTTTATCCCCCAACTCCTCCCTCCTTCTACCCCGACAGTGCAGGGAGACAGGGCATGGGGGTTTTGGTCAGTTTGTCACCCGAGATGATCTTCCACTGCTCAGGGAGAGAAGTCCTTCCCCTGCTATGCTGTGGGGTCCCTCCCATTGGAGACAGTTCTCCGTGAACTTCTCCAATGTGGTTCCAATCTCACGAGCAGCAGTTGTCCCAAAACTGCGACAATGTGAGTCCCTCCCAGGAGCAAACAGTCCTCCCAAAACTGCTGCGGCATGGGTCACTCTTCCACGGGGTGCAGTCCTCCAAGGACAGGCTGCTCCAGCTTGGAAGCAGGGGCCCCCTCTCTCAACCGGGTCTTCCACTGGACAGCAGCCTCCCCTGGGCATCCACCCACTCTGGCGTAGGCACCTCCCCCATGGGCTGCAGGTGGATCTCTGCATCCCCTGTGGATCCCCATGGGCTGCAGGGGGACAGCCTGCTTCACCGTGGTCTTCACCATGGCCTGCAGAGGAATCTCGGCTCCGGTGCCTGGAGCACCTCCACCACCTCCTTCTTCACTGACCTTGGTGTCTCCATGTTGTTTCCCTCACATGTTCTCACCTCCTCCTCTTCTCTGGCTAGAAAAAAACCTGTGCCCCCACTTTGTTTTGAGTTTCTTCCTAAATATGCTATCACAGAGGCATTACCATCGTGTCTAATTGGCCCAGCCTTGGCCAGCGGCATGTCCATCTTCAGAGACATCAGGGATTGGTTCTGCTGGACACAGAAGCCACCTCTGTGGCCCTCCCGCTACCAAAAACCAGGCCATGCAAAACCAACACAGGACCCCTGAGGGACACCACTGGTCACTGATGTCCATTGGAACTCTGAGCCGTTGACCGCTACCCTCTGGATGTGATCGTTCAACCAATTCCTTATCCACTGAACAGTCCACTCATCAGATCCATCTGCCTCCAATTTCTATTGCTAGCCTAAGGAGAGAGAATGATTTAAGTTTCAAAACATACAAATTCTTGGATGAACCAGCAGAATATTTTTTCACAGGAACATATTAAATGCCTCGTTAAGTCAGCTTTGATCTCTATGAATCCGTGATCGCCACTGCAACTGCCCCTGGCAAAACAGAGTGCTTGGCCCAAGGACTCCGCCAACCTGGCAGCTTTCTGGGCAGATATCTGAATACAGCACCACATCCCAAAAGCACAGGGGATACCCCACAATGCAACAACGCACTAGGCAAGGTGGAGCTTTCCCATCTCTCTCACTCAGCCCATCTCCCAGAGGGATTTACTCCTCACTATGGACTTCAAATTCTTTTGATGAATTTTATTCAATAAAGGACAATCCTTGAAGTAACTGGCAATTTTTACACTTTCACTGTCATTGCTGTGTGATGCTTTAGAAGATAGTGATCAGTGATCAGAGCACGGGGAAACAACTGAAAGTTGGCTTTCCTAAGGTTTAGGATCTTGACTATACTATTCGCCTGGCCTACATCCCTCAAGATCATGAATTCCACCAGGGCATGTTCACTGCAGCCCAGGCTACCTACTGATCTTGACCTCTCCAATGAGTTCCTCTGCACTGGTGAGCAAAAGGCCCAGTAATGCATTTCCTCTGGTTGGGCTTTCTATCACAGAATCACAGAACAGTTAGGGTTGGAAAGGACCTCTGGAGATCATCCAGTCCAACCCCTCTGCCAAGGCAGGGTCACCCAGAGCAGGTGACACAGGATCATGTCCAGGCGAGTTTTGAATGTCGCCAGAGAGGGAGACTCCACGACCTCCCTGGGCAGCTTGTTCCACTGCGCTGCTACCCTCAATGTAAAGAAGTTCTTCCTCATGTTGAGGAGCCATATCCACATGTTTCTTTAACACTTCCAGGGATGGTGACTCTACTAATTTCCTGGGAAGTCTGTTCCAATGCTTTACAACCCTTTCCATGAAGAATTTAGTATTGATCCCTGGGGAATGCCACTGACTATAGGCTTCCAACTGGATTCTACTCCTCTGATCATGACCCTCTGAGCTCTGCCACTCAGCCAGTTCTTGATTCACCTCACTGTCCATTCATCTAACCCACATTTCTTGAGGTTACCTACGATCATGTTATGGGAGACAGTGTCAAAAGCCTTGCTGAAGTTGAGGTAGACAACATCTGCTGCTCTTCTCTTGTTGACCCATCCTACCATGCCATGCCATCTGGCCTTCCATGCCATCACCTGGATTAGGAAGTTATCCTCAATGCACTCCAAAATGCTCCTAGACTGCTTGCATCTTGCTGTGACACTTTTCCAGTAGATGTCAGGGTGGTTGAAGTCCCCCAGCAGGATCAGAGCCTGCGATCGTGATGCTTCCTATAGTTGAAGCAAGAACGTTTCATCAACATCCTCCCCTTGATAATGCGGCCTGTAGTAAACACCAGCCACCAGGTTTTGTTCGTTGGCTTGGCCTCTAATTTTCACCCATAAGCTCTCAACCTGTGTACTGCTGGTTGTCAAAAAGAGCTCTGTGAAATTAATCAATTTTTTTCACATAGAGGGAAACCCTTCCCCCCTGCCCCTCCTTCCTGAACATGAGCCAGTGTGTGGCCAGGGATCCAAGAAGGCCAATGGCATCCTCGCTTGTATCAGAAATAGTGTGGCCAGCAGGACTAGGGAAGCGATCATTCTCCTGTACTCAGCACTGGTGAGGCCACACCTCAAATACTCTGTTCAGTTCTGGGCCCCTCACTACAAGAAAGACATTGAGGTGCTGGAGCAAGTCCAGAGAAGGGCAACAAAGCTGGTGAAAGGTCTGGAGCACAAGTCTTATGAGGAGTGGCTGAAGGAACTGGGGGTGTGTAGTCTGGAGAAAAGGAGGCTCATTGAGATCTTATTGCTCTCTACGAATACCCAAAAGGAGGTTGTAGTGAGGTGGGTGTCAGTCTCCTTCCCCAGATAACAAGTGACAGGACGAGAGGAAATCGCCTCAAGTTGCACCAGGGGAGGTTTAGATTGGATATTAGGAAACATTTATTCGTGGAAAGGGTTGTAAAGCATTGGGACAGACTGCCCAGGGAAGTGGTAGAGTCACCATCCCTGGAAGTGTTAAAAAATATGTGGATATGGCACTTGAGGACATGGCTTAGTGGTGCATGGGTTGGTGGTTCTAGGTCAGTGGTTGGACTTGATGAACTTAAAGGTGTTTTCCCACCTTAACAATTCTATGATTCCTTGCCTGGCCATCCTGAGCAGTTTATAGCCAACGATTGCAGTGCTCTAATCATGTGATCCATCCCACCAAGTTTCAGTGATAGCAATCAGATCATAGCTTTCCAGCTGCACAGTGGCTTCCAGATCCTCCTGTTTG
The DNA here is from genome assembly GCA_037837765.1 of Delichon dasypus. Lineage (NCBI taxonomy): Eukaryota > Metazoa > Chordata > Aves > Passeriformes > Hirundinidae > Delichon > Delichon dasypus. Next base: position 20,208,189 of record JBBAXF010000012.1, read on the forward strand.
TTACCCATGTTGTGTGCATTGCTATAGCAACACTTCAGTTGGACTGTCGACTGTCTTGTCTTTTTGGAGGGTTGGGGAGCATTCCTTACTACTCTGGTAGGTGTGCTTATCCACCCTATTGCTTGTGAGTACGTGAATTTTACAGCTTTGAACACCCCTCCACCCCCACCCCTCCACCCCTCCAAGTTCCTTAGTTTAAAGCACGATTTACTAAGTCAACCAATCTGCCAACAAGGATTCTTCTTCCTCTTCTATATAGGTGGATCCCATCTCTCCCCAATAGACTGCATTCATTGAAGAACATCCCGTGATCATAGAAGCCAAAACCCTGGTGACAACACTGGCCACCAAGCTAGGTGTTGATCTGCATGATGAGTCAACTTCTGCCCACACCCTTATCGCTGACTGGCAAGACAGAGGAGAAGATCACTTGGGCCCCTGTCTCCTTTGCTTGCACCCCCAGGGCTCTGAAGTCCTGTTTGCTCTTACCCAGACTATGCTTTACCATGTCATTGGTGCTCACATGGAAGAGAAGTAGCGGAGAGTAGTCTGTGCTTTTAGCCAGTTGTGGCAGCCTCTCTGTGGCATCCTGTATCTTGGCTCCTGACAAGCAGCAAACTTCCCTAGACTGTATATCAGGTCAGCTGAAGCGTGTGCCTCGGTGCCTCTCAGCAGACATTCACCTGCTACTAGCACTCGTTGCTTTCTTTCGCAGATTTTAGTGTGTGCAACTGGTGCAGTTTCTCCCTGTGAGAGTTGTCCATTGGCTCCACCCACTGCCAAGACTTTGTATCTGTTGCAGGTTGGTACATACAGGGAAATGGGGGAGAGTGATAGATATCCTGATGACACAAGTCACCAGAGACCATGGCACCTCCATCTCCAAGATGCTGTCAGCTCACTGTTGATGCTCTTTGTCTGGTAGTCCTTGGAGGTCAGTGCCACAGGGCCCTAGTATTTCTTGCAAAGTCTCAAATAATTATCTATTTCTTATTCCCCCTCCTTAATAGAGTGTAGCCTGCTAACTTCCTCCTTCAGCTCCTCCACCGGCTGCCTGAGTGACTCCACCTGAACATACTTTGCACAGGTGGAGCTTGCACCCTCTTCCACCCAGAAGTGTGGGGTACAGACTTTACAGCCCTCCACCTGGACAGCAGCTTCCCTGACAGGAAGCTCTGTCTGGATGGTCACTTCCATTCATCCCAGGCTGGCCTGAGTAGGTAGATGGTCCCTGGCTGCTGCAGAACACAGTCCTCACCGTATCTCTGCCACCATGCTTCCAACAATCCCAAAGCACTGCCTAGTAAGCCCTTCCAATCCCCTAGAGTCCTCAAGCTGCTGGGTATGTTTGCATAGCCAACAGCTAGTTGGGGTGACCATCAGGGCCACAGCCTGTGGGTGAGCAGATCAGGCAGCAGCCCGACAACTGGTAGAGTGTGCTGCCCTTCTCAGGTGCCCTTCCACACAAACTTCTGCACTGCTTCTCTCAGATGACACTCCCTGTTTGCAAGCCCTGCTTGCATCGCTCCTGGTTGCTGGAGCTCCCTAGGGGCTGGCTGTATGTGGCTTCCCAAGGTTTGAACTGGCCGTGGGGACAGCTGACACCACCCAGCATCTACATGTTGTAGATGAGGTACAGAGTTGGTCATATATAGCACTGCTAGCTAGTATGCTATATAGTTGGGCATAGTATAAGGCTGCTAGGTTTGAAGTAGAAAAAGTTGCAAAAACATTCATCTTGAGTGAAATAGGAATGTAGAAAAGCAGCACATGACTTAGCAGTGTTACTTTATACTGGTGCTGTTGGATACACTGGCAACTTTCCATCAGTTGAGTGCCTACTGTGTATAATATCTGATAGTGTGGATCCTCAGACCCGTGAGGAGAAATGCACTGTATCAGTCAACACTTCCATGTAAAGTGATAGAGAGACCTGATCCACTAGTAAATGCTACTGTGGATGTGACTGTGTGTGTGAGAAAAAGTTGCAAGTCCTTGGTCTGTTCCAAATGTATTCAGGAAAACCTGAATCGGTATTGGCTAGTTTTATAACAAAGTTCTCATGACAGTTGTGGAAACTATGCCCTCGTGAGAATGACAAGAAAAGCCCTATAATTTTTACACCTGGGGTACTTTTACTATAAAACGGATTCTTTGCGTGTGGAAACAAGCAAACTGAGAAACAAACGAAAAGCCTGATGATGCAGGCATGCATTATTTCCAAAAGTATTACTATGGCTCTGACTCTGTGATCAATGCTTACTCTGGTCATGTGACTTCAGCAGCAGCTATATGGTATGACTGCATGATCAGACCCTGTCCTGAAATCTAGCCTGCTATAGAGATACTTTAATGGACTGTAAATTGAAGTAATTAACTGGTGAAAAACTGCATACTAAGAGAGAGGCTGTTTGAAAGACTGCTCATGTCTCTCTAATGAAATGGATTTAATTGATTTACAGGCATTTTTAACTGCTGTAGGAGACAAGAACCGTAGGGCTGTCCTTGCATTGGAACATATGTTTGCACCAGTGTTGGATGGAGCTGTGTCCACTTCCTTTGGAGTGTTAATGCTTGCAGGATCAGAGTGTGATTTTATTGCCAGGTAAAGCATTTGTGTCTTGACTTTTTTTTTTTTTTTTTTAATAAAAATTCATATGCTTTTAATATTTAGACATTTCAGTGTATCTGTCATTTTATTACCGTGTATGGCGTGTCAAGCATGCTTTTACATCATGGTCCTGTTTTCCCAAGGAATTCTATTAATTCCTTGTCACATGCTGGACATAGTAGTATTTTCATTGCTGCTATTAAAATCTATTCCAGAAAAATGTGAGTCCCAGCATGAAAGGAAACAAAAATGACCCTCTTTAGCAAATTTTTCTACTTCTGAAATTAAGTCACTTTGAAACAGCTGGTATTGTTGAATATTAGCTGGATCTTACCTTTAACCTTCCAGATATAGGTCAGGCCTTCCAGATTTTTCATATGCACAATGATTTGCCTGGAAAGGACACATGGAAGGCCCTTTCTGGGCCTTCTCTTGCTATCTTTATATGAAGATTACAGCAACTTATAAATGGGTGAGGGAAAAGCCCTGTTTGGGAGCTAGGGAACTATAAGTATGAACACAGAACTTCATGTTAAAATTCTGTAAAGCAAAGTCCAAAGGCTCTTCTGTTTAGAACTACAAGCACCGTTTATTGTGGATTTAATTAAGACTGTGGATTTGTCAAGCATGAGAGGAGAGCAAATTTTTGAGAAGTACAATGAAACAGAACCTAAGCCATTCCAAGCAACCAGTGGAGCTCTGCAAAATCACTAATCTTAGAAGTAACACAGATTCTTTGTGGCAAACTGCAGCACAAAAAAAATCCAATTAAATCACAGCCCTAAAACAGAACTGAGGTAGAACTGGGCCAAATTAAAATGCTTTGAAAGATGACTTAACTGCTTAGGTAAGCATAAACTGCATAGGGAATCAGACTTAGCTGACATCCATTTGACAACAACTACAACAAAACATCAGCGGCAGTAAATGGGAGAAAGACTGCTAAATCTCATCAGGATATTTTGTTTATGTATGTAAGAGATTTCACAGAATCATTTAGGTTGGAAAAGACCTCCAAGATCAAGTCCAACCTCTGACCAATCACCACCTTGTCAACCAGACCAGAACACTGAGTGCCATGTCCAGTCATTCCTTGGACACCCCCAGGGATGGGGACTCCACTCCCTCTCTGGGCAGCCCATTCCAATGCTAACAACCCTTTCCATGAAGAAATTCTTCTTGATGTCCAACCTGAACCTCCCCTGGTTCAGCTTGAGGCTGTGTCCTCTTGTCCTGTCACTTGTTACCTGGGAGAAGAGACCACACCCCCCCCCACACCCCCCCCCACCCCACGGCTACAACCTCCATTCAGGGATTTATAAAGAGCAATAAGATCTCCCCCGAGCCTCCTTTTCTCCAGGCTAAACACCCCCACTCTGTCAGCTGCTCAGATTTGCAGAAAGCAGGGCTTACACTTAGGTCTAAATACATTAAACCTACATGGGGATTATTGCCATATAGATATTGCATGCCCTGAAATAGAACATTTTGGGGTTTTGTTTTTTTTTCAGATCAGTATATTATTTTATTTTATTTTATTTTATTTTATTTTATTTTATTTTATGTGAAGAAATAAGGTAGAATGATTGTTTTAGGACCTATCTTGTAAGGGATTTAGGGGATTGTCTCGGTTTGGAAGACAGATGTCTGCTAGGGAGGGGCAGGGCCTCTCTAGGAATGGGGGAATTCTAGTCCTCCCCGTCCTCCCCCCCAAGTTATTATAATTTAGAAAATTAAAGGAGCTTTTTCAGGCAGAGGTATGGGGAAAGGAATAACAGTTCTTTATTAGTAAATATAACAAGACAAACAAACAACAACAACTACAGCAATAATAATAAACAGAACTAAGAACCTCGAGGGGCTTTGTTTCACAAGCCCAGGGCAGTCTGATCTCTTGGGCCCTCCCCTAAGAGTACTAAGCTGGAACGGTGGAACACTCCGGGGCTGATGGCTGGAATGGTGGGTTGTCCCCAGCAGGCGGGGGGGGATGTCCCGGCAAAGTGAGCAGTGCTGAAGAAGCCGCGACGGCTAGACGGGGCTGGCCCAGCTTCAGCAGGGCAAGCGAAGGGGGCTCTGGATTCTTGGGCACACTAGTAGATGATGGATGGTGGTAGAATTTTTAGGATCAGACTTTCTGTCGACAGTGGACTCCTCCCGCAGCAAGCATTAGCCTGTTTTCTTTCAAAAAATGCCGAGAGCCGGAAAAGCACGCTTTGCTCCTGCAGCACTGTCCTTTTCCCTCCCCTAAACCTAAGTGATCTTTTTTTACTCTCGGCTACTTCTTTTGTGTGATTCAAGCACCTTCTAAGCATTAGTATTTAGTCATTTAGCAACTTATGGGGGGGGGGGGGGAAATTTTATAGGAAAAAAACCCCAAAACTAAACCTAACCCCTAACAGGGATAAACACACTGACATATAGGTTGTTCTTAGATTTAGCCTAAATTTTCAGGGGTATATGTGCTGTGCTACTTTCCTACTTAACAGATAAAAGATTTGGCAAATATGTTTTTTTATCATGGCAAATGGGAAACTATAGCAGCCCTTCATTCAAAATTTGGACTGGATATTCTCTTAGCATATGTGATATATGTCCTAAAGTTAATTCGTGTTACCTCATTTGTAATATATATTAAAGTAAATTCATGTTATCCCATTCAGAGAAGATATATATATATATGCTGTAGAGATATATGTTTAGTATAAGTTTTGTATGGTTTGCTCTGTTATAAGTTTAAGTTTTACTTGCTGGATAAAACGAGAGACTGCATAAAAAGAAGACTTCCCCAGCCTGGGGAAACACCCGGGAGACACAAAGAAAATGTGATTGGATTTACCAGAAAGGGGGGACAAGAGATCGCTGCTACCGGGAATCCCTGAAAGGATACAAAGAACGACGGAAACCAGAGATAGAAGTCCGGAGGCCAAGATGATTGCTTCAGATAGATATCTCTACGAGTCTCCGTTGAAATTTACATCTCCACGACACACCCGGGCCCGAACATCAGCAGTATTGTCTTCCTCTACCGGTCTATTCAAACTCCCAATACCAGAACCTGCATATGCCCCGGGGGGAAGACCGTCACACTCCCGGACCTCTCTCCGCGATCCAGTGTATAAAAAGAGACTGCTACAAACCAAAAATGTGAACTTGGGGGGATAACAGGCTGACAGAGTCTGCTATCCGTGTTCACCCAGCGCCGAAATCCCGGGCTCGACGCTGTCCTTTTAATTGTGGCTAACCGAGACTGTCATTTTTGTCTCTCAATAAATTCTAAATTTTTGATAACCGAATTTGGTCGATTTTATTTATAACAGCATATAAAATGAGCATTTCAACTTTTCAGCTTCTTTTATTTTACTTTTTTTGCCCATCAGGTTCTTGTTTTCAAACACAATCTGGCTTTAGTTTGCATTGTTTAGAAAATAAAATAAAATAAAATAATCAGAGACTGAGCATTGCTATAGTGGGTGAAGATGACCCCAAACTTCCATAAGGGATAGATTAGTCCAACACTGTAGAATATTAAGCAAATTAACAGAAATTGTACCAACTGTTAACATTAAACTCAACACCTCCAGGTATTTTTGATTGTTTACCTCTAGAGTAATTTCCTCATTTTTAAAGGTAATGGTTGCCTGTAATTGTTCTAATAGAGCTCTTGTTATTTATTTGGTATTCTTCTACCTTCTTATACCTTTTAGATATTTTTTAATAAGTATTGGTTTAGAGACTGAAATCAACACGCTACATACAAATGTAGATATTAGGTAAGCTTTTAAAACCCCAGTGTTATATGTCAATCTAAAACCAGGCTTTTCCCAAAGACATTGCAAAGGACACCTAATTTTGTATGCATGTCTTCTCTTTTTCCACCCATTGTCTCTGTTGCTTCCCTCAAAATATTCAACTGACTAGACCACCAAGAAGCCCTGTGTGGACCAACATTACACCAGTGGTGGTCTATAGACCACATCCTGATAATCATGTCCAGAAGTTTGCCAAAAGGTGCCTCTCACCACCCTATGCCTCTCTGTGGTACCCTCTTGGCTCAAGCAAAGATTTTAGTGGGTTGAAGGCTCAACCTGGTTGTTGAAGACTTTATAGTATAAAGCCCAAGTCCAGCAAAAAAGGATTCATAGTTATCAAATTTGTATTTGTTTATTCACTACCTTCAGATCAGTTAACACAGTTGTGTTATGTATAGATATATTTATCATGTATTATTAGAATCAGTAATGCTATGCAGCATGTTTTTATGTGTGTGTGTGCGCATGTGTATAAAAATAAAACACAAGATACATATACAGTGCTAGTAATATTGGGGATGTATTTATTTTGGTTCTTAGTATTTGTGGTGGGTTAACTTTGGCTAACAGCCAAATGCCCACTCAGCTGCTCATTCACTCCCTCTCCTCAGTGGAACAAAGGATAAAAAAGCTCATGGACTGATATAAAGACAGGGAGATTCCTTAGCAATTACTGTTTTGACCAAACCAGACTCAACTTAGGGAAAATAATTTAATGTATTGCCAATTATAAGAGATTCAGATAGTAAGAAACAAATACAAACACTGAAACTATGCCTTTCCTCCCCCTTTCCCATGCCCAACTTCGCTCCTTCATTGCAGATTCCCCTATGCCCATGCAAGCAGCAGACAAAGACAGGAGATTACTCTCAGGATATAGTGGTTTCTCTCTGCTCCTTCTCTCCTCTCACACTTTTGCCCTGCTCCTGTGTGAGCTCTCCCACAGGCTGCAGTCATTCAGGAAAAAAATAACTGCTCCAGCATTGGTCTTCCATAGGCTGCAATGAATATCTGCTCCAGTACCATGAAGCAACTTCTCTTCCTTCTCTGACCTTAGTACCATTCCTAAACCACAATGTTTTCCTCTGTGTCTGATGATTTCTGCACTCTCTTGGACATGTTTTCACAGAGGCACCACCAGATTTATTGATTTGCTTGGCTGTGGCCTGCAGTGAGGCGGTTGTGGAGCCAGCTGAAATTGGCTCTGTTCAACACATGGCACCTCTTCCCACAGAGGCCACCCCTGAAAACATCCTGTCCTGCTACAAAAACCTGGCCACATACACCGAATACAGTATTCACAGAATCACAGAATTTGCTGAGTTGGAAGAGACCCACCAGGATCATTGAGTCTAACTCATGGCCCTGCACAGCACCATCCCTAAGAGTCACACCATGTGCCTGACAGTGTTGTCCAAACACTTCTTGAACTATGTCAGGCTTGGTTCTGTGGCCATTTCCCTGAGGACCCTGTTCCAGTGCCCAACCACACTCTGGATAAAGAACCTTTTCTGAATATCCAAACTAAATCTCCCCTAACACAACTTCAGGCCCTTCCCTCTGGTCCTGCCACTGATCACCACAGAGATCAGTGCCTGCGCCTCCCCTTCCCTTCGCAAAGAAGTTGCAGACTGCAATGATGTGTCCCCTCAGTCTCTTCTTCTCCAGGCTGAACAAGCCAAATGACCTCAGCAGCTCCTCGTATGGCTTCCCCTCAAGGCCCTTCACCATCTTCATTGCCCTCCTTTGGACACTCCCTAATAGTTTAATTTCACCCAGTACTTGAGGTGAGGCCACACCAGCGCAGAGCAGAGCGGGACAATCACATCCCTTGACTGGCTGGCGATGCTTTGCTTGATGCACCCCAGAACACAGTTGGCCCTCCTGGCTGCCAGGGCACTGCTGACTGATATTCAATTTGCCATCAACCAGGACCCCCCAGGTCCCTTTCCATGGCACTGCTTTCCAGCCTCTCGTTCCCCAGTCTGTCCATACATCCAGGCTTGACCTGTCCCAGGTGCAGAATCCAGCACTTGCCATTGAACTTCATGTTTGGTGATTGCCCAGCCCTCTAATTTATCAAGGTCTCTGTCTTTGAGCTAGTCAGCAGCTCCTCCCAATTTTTTATTGTTAGGAAAATTAATCCACGAACACCAGAGGTTTATGTCCAAAAAGGAGACAGAGGAGTCCTTTTACTTTATTCGAATAAAGGGAGAGGCCATTGGGCATTTCCCCTGGGGTCTCTCAAATTTTCAGAGGACGCAGCCTCCTTTTTATTCTAATTTCCCGGCCGCATTTCCCTCTCTCTTTCCCCATAGGCTGAGGTACTTGAGAGGTACAGACTTCCTGAAATGCCTAAGACTTAAGATTCCCCTTTTAATGTATAACCCCCCTAATTTTTAATTTTTATGGGATTTATGGGTTTTCCCCATTAGTTACTTTCATTTTTTAATATTCAATTTCATTTACAAACAAACCTACAGTTTGTTTGTAAAGGCAAATTTCTTCTTTTCCATTCATCAATCAGTAGAATCCTTCCCATTGTTTCTCTTATCTCTCAGTGCTAGTTTTATCTACCAGCAGACCCAGAACTTGCTTGTAAAGACAAATCTTGTCATTCCTCTCAGTATCATCTGCAAACTTGCTTGGTATCCCTTCAAGTTCTCTGTCCAAGCCACTTATGAAAATGTTGAAGAGCACAGAGCCAAAGATGGAGCCCTGCAGAACCTCACTAGTGACCAGTCACCAGTCTGATGCCACCCTGTGATATATGTCCTAAAGTTAATTTGTGCTAAAAGATGTAAGATATAATGCAACCCCTATAAGTATAAGTTTTGTTTCTAATCCAGTATGCTAAGAGTTAACTCAGAGGATAGTGGCTCGGAGAAAGGTACAGGAATTTCTCTTGCCTGAAAAGACATGGGAGGGACACTAGACAACCATGATTGGAATTACCAGAAAAAGAGACACAAAGATGCCTCTGCCAGGAATTGTTAAGGAGAGAACAATGACAACGGAAAAAGGAGATGAGAACCCGGAGAACCAGATGATTACATCAGATCAATATCTCATCCGTCTCCTCCTGAAATTAACATCTCCACACCACACCTGGATCCGGCCATTAACGGCATTGTCCTCTCCCGCTGCCCTATTCAGACTCTTAGAACTGGAACATGAATGTTTCATGAGGCTGCCTTGGAAGGAGGACCCTCAAAGTCCCGAGTTTCTCTCAGCGATCCAGTGTATAAAAAGAGACTGCTGCAAGCCAGAAATGTGAACTTGGAGGGTAACATACTGGCTAAGTGTGTTGCCGTGTTCACCCAGCGCCGATCCCGAGCTCGACGCTGTCCTTTTAATTGTGGCTGTCCGAGACTGTCATTCTGTCTCTCAATAAAATTCCAAAATTTTGATTTATTGAATTTGGTGAATCGTATTTATTACACACCCCATTCATTAGAACCCTTTGTGCCTGACCGGTGAGCCAGTTCCTCACCCATCTGTCTTGGTTTAACACAGTCTGAGGGGAACACTCTAAAATGAGCTCTCCCCCTTTGTTTTAACCAATCCCTTTCCACCAATGAGGAGAAACAAAATATGAGTAAATATAAGTGTAAAAAATAGGTTTACTAACAAGTAAAGCAGCAACAGGCAAAAAATAACAGTAAATAATCACTAGACAAAAAATTACTAAATCTCACTGTGTGGAAAAATCACACTATGAAAAGCCAGTGTCCATAAAGAAGACATAGGAGTCCTGCAACTTTATTCAAATAAAGGGAGAGAGTCCACTGGGACATATGCCCATGAGGTTTTCTCTCGAGGTTTTGGAGGACACAGACTCCTTTTAAACTCCCGGCCACATATTGCCCTCTTCCTTTCCCCATTGGCTGAGGTACTAGGAAGGTACAGCCTTCCTGAACCACCTACCACATAGCCCCCCCTTGAACCTGTCATTTTCCCAAAAGTACAGAAACTCAGGCTTGTGTAGACCTATTTGTCTGTTTCAGGAGTCAAACTGTTCGGGTTTTGTGACAAACCTTCGCTTGAATTAGTAAAGACATTAAGACCCATTTCAAAGATGTTAATGCCCATACCCTCACCCATGGAATTGTTTGTAAAGACATTAGCACACATATTTCCTATCATCACGAACTCCATGGAAACCAAGAGGAACTTAAAATGGCAGAATATTCCTTCGGCCCCCACAAGATGCCTGCATTGCCCGAGAGACAAAGGGAAAGAGGTCTCAGGTCTTCTCCCCCTCTTATCTCTGGTGACAGCAACTCAGTTGGGAAAGGCAGCTGGCACTCAGTTAAGGGTCGAACTTGTGGAGGGAGTTTGCCTTTTCCTTGGCAGAAGCAGCAGACTGCAGCCACCTGGTGCCTTCTCACTTCGGTCAGGCATTTCTGGCAGGCTGGGGACCACATGGAATGGGGCCGCTCCAGTCTTTCCCGGTTTAGTGCCGCAACTGAGGGCAATCACTCCCGGAATTTGCCCCAAGGCAGTCCAAGACCACAGAACGTACCTTCTCCAAAAAGGGGAAAAACTCCAAAGAAAACTCAAAACTGAAACCTCTGCATGCACTTCCTCAGCTCTATGGCAAAAACCAAGAGAGAGACTCTTCCCGACTTGAAGACCACAGGGCCAGAAAGAGGTCGGCTGTAGTGCTCCGACTTTTTAGAGGGACCATGGCATGCCATCTGACCCTGTTTCTGGCTGCAGTCTTAAAGAGACAGCAATCATTTTTGGGAATAGATAGATATGGAATACAATAAGATTTTGGGTCACCCAGGGCACCATCACATGATGTGTTTATCCAGATGTGTGCTGGACATTTTGTCCAGAAGGATCCTGGGAGAGACAGGATTGAAAGCTTTAGTGAAATCCAAAAAGATGACATCACCTGGCTTCCCTTGATCAACCAAGTGGGTTACCTTGTCATAAAAGGTAATCAGGTTTGACAATCAGGACTTTCTCCTCATGAAACCATGCTGGCTGTAAACAGTGACTGCGTTGTCCTTTAGGTATTTTTCAATACCTCCCAAAATAATCTCCATAACTTTACCAGGCACTGAAGTGAGACTGACAGGCCTGTAGTTTCTGGATTCAGCCTTTTTGCCCTTTGTGACAATAAGGACAATGTTCACCAGCTTCCAGTCAGCCAGGAACTCTCCAAATTCCTAAGACTGTTCAAAAATCATTGAGAGAGGCCTCATGATGACATCAGACAGCTCTTTAAGTCTTCTCGGATGAAACCCATCAGGGCCTACAGATTTATAGGTATGGAGGTGGAGCAGCAGATCCTGCAAAAGTTCAGGGTCAACTGGGGGTTGATCATTCTCACAGCCATGGGCCTCCAGCTCAGGGCACTCGGATCCCCTTTAGTCCATCATCCATGTAGAAGACAGAGGCAAAGAAAGCATTAAACATCTCTGCATTGTCCATGTCCCTGTTTGTGAGGCGGCCATCCTCATCCTGAGATGGACCAATGTCATTGCTGCACTGCCGTTTGCTATTAATGTATTTAAAGAAACTCTATTGTTCCCCACATCACTGGCACCTCCAACTCCAATTGAGCATCGGCTGCATGAATTTTCTCCCTGCAGTGGTAGCAGAATCTCTGTATTCCTCCCATGTCAACTGACCTTGCTTCCACTGGCCATACACCTTCCTTTTTGGCCTTATTTCCAAGAGACGATCCCTGTTCAGCCAAGCTGGCCTTCTGCCTAGCCTGCTTGACTTCCGACATTTATTAATTGCCTGCTTCTGTGCCCTTTGGATGTGGAGCTTAAAAGGTGACCAGCAATGATGGACCCCAGCACCTGAAAAGGCATTTTCTCAGGGGACCTTACTAATTCCCTGAGCAGCCTGAAGTCTGCTCTCCTCATGTCCGGGGTTGAAGTTTTGCTGGCACTTTTCCTCCTGTCAACAGAGATTTTGAACTCGGTTGTATCAGGGTTGCTGTGGTCAAGTAAAATAAAACAGTTTTTAAATAAAATTATTTTGACAAAAGTGCATAACTGTAGTGGTGCAGAACTGTTTTATTAGGTTTTTATAAGAAGTTTATGTTATGGTTCATTTCACTGTATCCCCAATTCTGTATCCCTTTTGTGTTGTCTGTATAATAAGGTGTTTTGTGTCCTCCCACCCCCCTTGCTCTGGGACAGCCTGTTTCTCCAGGAGTCCTCCCAAGATTGCGAAATCTCAGGGAGAGGGCTTCAGGTGATAGGCACCCCGGGGGGAATTCCTTTAGCTTTGGATTTTAGTGGTCCGAGGCTTGGGGGTGGGCACACCTTGTTACCCCCTGAAACCCCTGATTCGTGGTTTTGTAGTATCCTCCCTGAAACCCCTCCCCCGCTTATGGGGGGCAGGAGGGAGGAAAAAACTCTCTCAGCACTCTCTCAGCCTCTCAGCAAGATCTCTCAGCACCTCGCTCTCAACCTCTCTGCTCCTCAACTCTGGAGCTAATAAACATCTTTTAATCTGCTAAGCTGAGAGCCAGCCTTTTCTATTCTGCTGCTTTGCTGTCACACTTTTGGGGGTTCAGCTGCCGAGCCGAGAAGACGAAACGAACTGGAACCATTCTGTGCCTGGGTTGACCCGAGCTAGCCAGAGGTCATCTCCCGCCCGGTGCGGGACGGAACCAGACACACATAACCTCTTATATTCCTATATATATATGGCCTGTCCCTTATTCAAACAACATATACATATATATGTGTATATATTGCAAGTATGTGTATCCATTTCTCTTTGCAGCTAGACACTGAACCATATTATACATACAAAATTGAGATTATATATGAAATCATGTGGCTTAAGGCCATGAAGATGGTCAGAAGGCTGGAGTACCTCTCCTATGAAGACAGGCTGAGAGAGCTGGGGCTGTTTAGCCTGGAGAAGAGAAGGTTCTAGAGGGGATCTTAGAGGACCCTTCCAGTACCTAAAGAGGCCTACAAGTGAGCTGGAGAGGGACTATTTTCAAGGGCATGTAGTGATAGGACATGGGGGAATGGCCTTAAGATGAAGGAGGGTAGATTTAGATTAAATGTTAGGAAGAAATTTGTTACTGTGAGGGTGTTGAGGCACTGGCACAGGTTACCCAGAGAAGCTGTGACTACCCCACCCCTGGAAGTGTTCAAGGCCAGGTTGGATGGGGATCTAAGCAACCTGCTCTAGTGGAAGGTGTCCCTGCGCATGGCAGGGGGGTTTGAACTAGACGATCTTTAGGTCCCTTCCAACCCAAACTATTCAACGATTCTGTGATTAATGTATGCTGAAGAGGAAGACAAGTCCACAAATTCATTCATTATTTATAAATGTAAGTGTGCATGTTTGTGTACAGATATGCACTTGCTGAGACAATGATACATAGAGAAATATGTATAATCCTATTTGCATACATCTCCTGAGATGGAGATCTTGTTTCTTTTTCTTTCATGATTTTTTTTTTCTTTTTTTTGTAATACAAGTGTTGATCAGAAAACTAGTGCTAATGTTCTCATGGCATGAAAAGGTGTATTTGGCCAAAGAACTTTTCTATTAAGTGCTAATAATAATAAGGGTAATGCTAACTGAATGATACTGAATACTTGTAATTATAATTATCACTGTCATTATCAAGTTTCTCCAGCCAGTAGACAAAACAAATTATCTACTCCATCTTCTGAGCCACCTCCCAGCATTATGAGGTTTGCACTGCCACTTGGGTGCAGAAATAATGGGTCAGATTCCTCTGATTCTGAGTACAGCTCTCAAAATGCAGGCATCAGTAAAGAGCTCCATGAGTATGAGGCTATTCAAGGCTCTCTGGCACCAGTCCATCAAGTAATAATAGAAGCCACTGAGAATCCTGTCTTTGCAAGATCCACTGTAAGTAGCTCACATTGACTGGAGGGAGGGCAAGAATATCTTTGTTTGGTTGGTGTTTTTGAATTTAAATCTATTTTTGAGGGAAGACTATAATATTTCTTTCATGTTGCCTGGCTGATTATGCTTTGTGACTATGCCAAAATATGGAGCACTTGTAGACAGGATGTGAAAGGTTTCCTTTAGAATCAAGTTGGGAGTAAAATTGTGGCACCAAAATTGAGGTCTTCAGCATATGTAATTGCTGTTGTATCATACTAGCACCAGCCACAAAAGAGAAATTTTAGTTTATTCAATGACTGCTGTGAGTGACCTTCAGGAAAGAACGTGGGAAGAAGTTTAAAATATCCAAATCTCTTCCACACAGTCCCATGTGTATCACCATCTCATACACCTCTTCTCTGGAAAGTTTACTTGGGGAGAAAGACTTATAGAGCCCAGTAAAAAAACCCAGTTTCAGGGTTATGTCAAATCTTGTATCTGTTCCATCTTGCTAATGAGTTGACATAACTGTGATTTCAAAAGAAAGTGTAAAAAGTTCAGTCTCCTGCTCCCCATGATGTTGCATGTTGAATTGCAGTGTCAATCTCTTTTTGTTCATCAGAGGCCTAAAAATAGGTGCAAGCACAGTCACATTTGAAGTTGGACACAGTTTGTTGATTGATGTGGCCCCTGTGCTCATGCTTTTTAAAGAGATACAGAAACAGATTCCTACAGTCTGTACAAAGTACCCCAGTAACTTACTGCATATGTACACTGCGTGGAGCCTTTTATGAATGTCTGCAGTTCTGCTTATTGAACAAGTTAAGATCAAGTGCTTGCTATCTGTGATATGTGACCTAAAGTTAATTCATGTTAAGTATTGTGATATGTAATATAAAGTTAATTCGCGTTCGGTCTAAATTAAGCTCTGTAAAATATAAAGTGTATTTAGGGTTAAAAACTGAACTGTGAGAGAGGGACACGAGGGTTGAGAGACAGGGAGGGTCCCTGCTGGGAAAAGCCTCAGGACAACCGTTAACTCAATGAATAGAAGAGATGGTGAGATAGACCATGTCTCCCCCGGAGATGGGCCTGCTAAAGACCGAGTGATTAAGAGAAGATTGATATCTTATCTGTTCCGGCCCGATTTAACATTCCCAAACCTTCTCCAGACCCGGCAATCATGGCATTGTTCTACTCCGAAAACCTATTCAACCGACCAGGGACCTGAACATGAATACCTAATGAAGCTACCACGAAGCAAGAGCGCTACGGTCGCCATCCACTTTCAGTGAAAGACTGTATAAAAATCAGCGGCTCTGGGCACACTGTGTGAACAGAGTGGATACGGAGCGATAGAGTCCGTTTCTGCGTTCACCCAATGCCGAAACCCCGGGGTTCGACGCTGTTCCTTTTAATTGTGGCTGTTAAGAGACTGAATTTAAGTCTCGAAATAAAATTCTAAAATTTTAATTTACGGAATTGGGCTTGTTCATTTATTACACTATCCATCCCTTTGAAAAGATGAAGCAGTATGTTGGAAGTGTAGCATATGTTTGCCTTGCTTTGTCAGAGGCATAACTATGTGTCTCTCTTTCAGGTGGTTCAGCCAGAGACAAGGTATCAGTCAAGTCCCAGAATTCAGTTGAATACAGAGGCTGGCATTCAACATTCACAGCATTAGGGCAGACAATCAAAATGGGAAACAAGGGAAGGGCTGCAATCACCTCCTTATTGCCATTGCAGTGACACTTTTGAAATTTCTGCTGAACAGCATACAGGACCTAGCAATAGGGATTGCTTGGGTCACAAGACTTTTTCAATAACATAAAAAGTCCAGTGTTTGGTGCCATGAGTGGCTCAGAACCAGTCTACTGCCAGTCTATTACTACTGTGACTGCCTCAGCTTCAGTGACTGTTGCTGTCCACTCTATCATCCACAACCAAAACTGGGGAGGGAGCTTTCCACTCTACAAGGGATACTATGAATCTGACCCTGGGCCATTTGAGGACCCCCATGTGCCTTTTGATGTGTGGTATGAAAGAAGAAATTCTAAAGTGCAAGTTATAGAACTGCAGGATCTTGAATGTGAAGAAAGTATACCTGACAACAACTCAAAATATGGTAGATCTGTCTCCTGTAGCCAGTAGATTCCCCTATCTTGGTTAATGATGTTGTTAATGACCTTTCTCTACCCTAGGCATCCTGTAGCAGTCTCAAGCTTTAAATCTGGAAAGGTAATTTATTTGAGTGGTACAGTGGTAGAAACAGCTCAAACTGGGTGCCTCCAGAGAGGGATCCTGAACAAAGAAATACCCGGGCTGTTATACGCTTACAATCTAAGTTTCCCAGTCCTCACATGACAGTTTGGTCCAATAATAGTATTTAGGTCTGGGGTCTTCTTGTTCTTCATTGGTTCTCTAAATTGTCTCTAGGCAGGCCATTTCTTCTCTAATCTGTGAGGTTGCAGCTTCTGCTGAAGGGGTAGTGGCCTTCCTTGCTTCCTTATCTTTCATCATGAACTGGCTCTGCAGCCTCCTTTTACTAAACTAGGTTAAAGTTCAGGGTATCTAGGCTTGCAGCCTAAGGCTTCAGAAAATTTAGCTACTAATGCCAAGCAAGTTATGCTTAACAAGTTCTTTATAAATAGTATACCAAGTTGCACAACTGTCTCCTCTTTTGATTTATAGGCATACTTGCTTTATAAGGGGTCATCAAGAAGCGTGTGTCTATATCCTTGTGTGTCTGTTTCCATCCCCGCACCGGGCGGGAGCTGACCTCCGGCTAGTTCTGGTCAGCACAGCCACAGAAGATCCCAGTTCGTTTCGGCTTCTCAGCTTAGCAGCTGGACCCAATAGTGTCGTGACAGCAACGGCAGCAGAAGAAAAGATTGGCTCTCAGCTTTGTAGGTTAAAGATGTTTATTCAGGCCGGGCTGCGGGAAGTCCGCAGCCGGTCCAAACCTCAGGCCAGAGAGGCCTGAGAGAGCAGAGCTGAAGAGAGTTTGAATCTCCCTCCTCCACCTTATAAGTGGGGGAGGGGTTCCAGGGAGGATACAACAAGATAACAAATCAGGGGATTCAGGGGGTAACAAGATGTGCCCACCCCCAAGCCTCGGACCACTAAAATCCAGAGTCAAAGGAATTCCCCCCAGGGGACCTATCACCTGAAGCCCTCTCCCTGAGATTTCGCAATCTGAGAGGGCTCCTGGAGTGACAGACAGGCTGCCCCCAAGTGGGGTGGGGCAGAGGGGATGGACAAAGATAGGTGGGGGGTGGGATGACTGACACAAAACACCTTATTATACAGAGAACACAAAAGGGAATGGACAGTTACAAAACTGGGGATACAGTGAAATGAACCATAACATAAACTTCTTATAAAAACCTAACAAAACACTTCTGGCACGGCCACATCCTTGCATGCTCCTAAGTATTACATTTCTTCAATAAGTCTGAACATGTTGAAAAACACAACACAGCAATAAGAGCATAACAACTACAGGAAGTAAAATCTTAATAGGAGTGGCTAATAGGCTTGATAACCAATAATTAATTCCCCAATTGCTGAACAGTGTTTCCCACCAATCTTTTGGGGTACCTGGCTGTAAATGGGAGACTAAATATTGAACAGTCAGCATTTGTTAACACCTTGCCTGTGTTATTAACATAGAAACATCAAGATTAATAGCTGCATAAGCACTCCCTTGACTGCTTAACAATAAATCTAAAGGCATTCAGCTTCAAAACACCATTTTAGTTGGTCTGATATTGCTTGTGTGAAAAACGCCAATCACTTGTTTTAAAATTTTGAAAGTTTAATAGTAAATAAGATGGTTATAAAAATAGAATTAGAGTTAAAAAATTGAACAATTTTAGAGTTAGGACAATACGAGACAATAAAAAAACAAAGTTACAGGCGTCTGGGTGCCTCTCCGAGAAAAAAAGCTCCTAAGAAGGACCCCTGTTAACAAAGGATTATCTCTTAAAAGCAATAGCCTGTTGAATATTCATACATTTCATACATGATGCATAAATTCCATTCAAACAAAGAATCGTCTCTGGTTAGTATCATTTTCTTCTTTTAATCTCCATGGCGTCAACAGGGCTGAGCAAGGCAGGAGAAATTGGTCTCTTCCGATAAGGAAGTAGTAAATTCTTTTTTTCTCTGAAAGATTTACGTTTTCCTGTGGTTGGTACATAAAAACTACATTTTAACTACAAAACTTCATTTACTATACTATCAAAATATTAATACAACACCAACAATTAACACAACACCACACATATAGTAAATATCTTACGTAGAGCCATATAATATGCACTTTTCACACTTGTATGGAGGCAATAGCCAGATAAGAGTTAGCTGCTGTACTATTAATAAAAAGTGTCAAACAATGGAAGAAACCCAGGAAGTATGCTATTCTGAGATTGGCCTATTAGGGTTTCCACCCATTCTGGATATACAAAGTATCACTAAAAAAGGATCCAAGGAGCATCAAGAGTATCAATATAACAAGTTTCCACATATAATCAATATAAAGGCTATACAATTAGAGCTAAACAGGCTGAGAACAATGAATCTATTTCATCTGAATGTTATTCTCAAATTATCAATTCCTTGCATTGTTGCACCAGTTTAGGTGTCTGGAGGCAGCTTCCCAACCGATAATTCCCTTACTCAAACCCTGTCAGTGTTATTCCCAATTACATTAAAATAATTATTAGAACACCTTCTACTATGACATGAAATGCAATTGTAACACAATAACCAAAGAATACCAAATAAATAACAAACGTAACATTTAACAAATATTTAAATTTAAACTAGATCAAGAATCTTAGAGTAAAAGTTTTTAAAATCCAAGAGAATTTTCAAAATAAGGAGTTTCTAAAGAAGGGGGTTGGTTGCAGGAGGAGACAGAATATTATTTCTTCTGTTCACCATTAATTTTACTAACCTCAGGGTATGGTCCAAAGAGAGAAAGAAGAACAGGAAGCAGCACCAATCCATTGAGAATGTCCAAAATGGTTAAGATCGTCAAAACAGCAAAAAATTACCTGAAATAGGGTTAAAGAGGGTGGGAGGGGGAAGACAAGAGGCACAAATATTGTAAGAATTGAGTGATTGATACTATTGCAAAACATATTAAAATACATAAACTAAATTAAATCTCAAATATTACAAATATTACACTAAATAATTACATACCTTTATATAGGATATTTCCTTGGATTTTTTACCTTTTAGATGAGAGAAGGCATATCACACAACTCAAAGTATTAGTTGATAAAAGAAAGAAAATCCAACTGTCTTTCCCTATAACTTTTACAACAAAGTAAGTTAGTAGCACAGTATATGGACTGTCCCATTTATGGCCCAACTTTGCTTTGCGAGAGTGGACTTTTATCATTACTGTATCCTCAGACTGGATGTCGTGTACTTGCATTCCTACTGGTATTGGTTGAAGCCATTGGGCTTGTGCTTTATTTTCTTGTAGATGTTTTTGTATTTCCATGTAAATTTGATAACCCGTTCATCTCCATCTAAGAGGCTGTCCCGGGTATAATTAAGTGCCTGCTAAATGCTGTTCCTGTTGAAGACAAGTTTAGAGGTTGGGGAGGGGTATTTCCAATATCCTGATATCCTACAGTACTATTCCTAAACTTCAGGCCTTTTTAAACCTATCTGACTACAAGTTTGAGTAATTTTATTATTTCTTTCCATTTCATTGAAGCCTTTGGTATGAGCTGGACAGTGCACCAAAGCAATTTCCCTTGGAAGTTTAATAGCTTCCAATAGCATTCAGATTTCAGTTCCACTAGAAATATTCTTTTCTGCTGAGGTAATGAACTCTCATTCTTTCCATAGCACAGATGCTGCATGACGGTCTCCAAAAGTGTATTTAGAATCAGCATAAATAGTCACTCATTGATTATGTCCCCAGCAGGGACATGCTGTTAATTCAGTGTATTCAGCTCCTTGGGCACTCACCAAGGATTGTAGAGGTTCTGTTACAAGTACCTCTAAGTTTCTCACCACTGCATAGTCCGTGTGCCATTTTTCCTTCCTGTAGTATGAAGATCCATTGGTGAGCAGGGTTAGACCCAAGTTCTCTAGAGGGTGATCTCACCAATCTTTTCATAGCTGGCTGGAGTGAAACACTACCTCAGCATAATCATGATGCAACTCACCATTGGAGGGAAGAGGTAATAAAATTGCTGAATTCAAAACAATGTGTCTTTTCAAAGTAATATTGTCTGCTTTTAAATTTTTAAATTCATAACGATGTGCTCTTTGTGGGGATGATGTTTGTGTAGCATGTGTTTTAAGAATCAGTTCTATTTCATGTGGGGGATGCACAGTGGTTGGGTGAACCAGAACCAATGGTTTGCTCCTCTTCATGATAGTTGCTGTTATTGCTGTCATGTTGACACAGGAATTATTCCCTGCTGCTACAGGATCCAGTTCAGTTGAGTAATAAGCCACAGAGCAGCAGTGCGAACCTAGCTTTTGAGTAAGGACTTGTAAGGCCCCAAACAACCTCACTCGACAAGACACTTAAAAGGGCTTATGGTTGTTCATGTACTCCCAGTTAGACGCATGGGTGAAATACTGACAAGATATTCTCAAGAGGTCAAAACAACAAAAAGAACTTTACTGGCAACTTTAAAAAAAACCAAAGGAAGTTTGGCAACAGGTTTAGAGTGGCATTCAATCAAAATGAAACACTTCTTAAAGCATTAACTTGGCCAATTTAACTTAGCAAACTCTAAGCCCGTTTGATTTTGAGTTACTCAAAAATTTCAAGAAGAGGGAATTAGAAGAAGGAGAAGACAGAAAAGAGATAGAAATCACACATAGAGCTATCAACTGCCAGATTCCAGCAGTGTTCAGATAGAAATTCCAAGAGGAGGTAGGGTAAAGACGTATGCTTGCCTTGTGTTCAGCCTTAAATACCCTTCCTGGGCCCTTCCCCCAGGTGGGACTTCTGGTCATTTGGCCACTCAGGAACTGGGTTAGGGGCTCCAGAGGCAGGTGTGGAGCATGGCCTCTGCTGTGCCAGTGATTGGCAGCCTGGGATACCGGCTCTAGGGGGATGGGGGATGTACAAGGCAGTGCTTCGCCTTGCCAGGGCAAGGCTCAACCCACCCCTTCCCGCACACACATGCACCCCCAAATGTCTCAAGACATCAATTTTCCCAGTTTCTCACAGGACTCTGCTGGCTATTCCTTTGTTCTCATGCACAAAAGGCTTGGAGTGCTGGAGCAGGAACTAAAGCTCCTTTTATAGCATGGAAAGTCTTTTCTTCCTCTGGAAGAAAACATATAGGCTCTGAAACAAGGGGGCTAAAAGTCAAAGGGCCATCAATTAAGAGTAATAGTCTAAACAATGTGTCCCGCTCAACATTTGCTGGGCTTTCAAGAGGAGGCAAGGCCATTGCTTGCAACAGCAAGATGAAAGGAATGCGAGGCTGGCAGATAAGAAAGAAACTGTGCTTGAAGCAGTGATAAGAAAGACTGTTATGACCAAGGCTAGCCTTGCAGCTTGAACTGTGACCAAGAAGCCAGTAAGCATGTGCAAGAGGACATGGTGAAAAGTTCAGATGAGAGGAAGACTTGTATTACTTCATCATGAAGACCACCAATGACCACCAGAGGGTATTGCGCAGGCGCAAAAGACTGATAAACTCATTTTAATACAAAGCGAGAAAAAGCGGGGTGAGATGATAAATATGTATAGACAACTTAATGCATATGCAACATCTTAGAGAATAAGTAGGGAAAGTTAACTCTTTGGAAGCGCACATGCCTTTGGGAAAGTTCCCGCATTGCGTCCGGTGCTGAGAGAAATACATACCTACTCTTCAACTAACTTAATAGTTGTAGAGTCTTTTTTTTTCTGCAAATCATTTTGGCGACCACAAAGAGACCCTTTTCTGCCCCTGTGGGACTGATCTGGGAATGGGCTCCCTTGGCGCACCCCGGGATTTCCTGGAGGGACCTCGGTCCTCCAGCTCACTCACTGCAGAGACAGACAATGGACCATGGGCACTGTGGACAAACGGTATGTATCAATCCTATAGAAATCCATAAGTTGTACGCAGGGCCAGAGGGCAGTTGGTAAGCCACTAGAGATGTCTAGTGCACGACATAGTCCCTAGGTACTAGCCCTTGAAAAAGACCACAAAGCGAAAAAAGAGAGGCTTAAGTGTTGCTGCTCAGCTCTAGCATTACTCAGAGATGTACAAGAAAAGATAAGCTATACCAGACAGTAACACAGGAAAAAGATCTAGATGACTTGCTTAGGCCTCCCCCTGGGGAACAGGAGGAGGATGAAGACTCGGAGGACACGTCAGCTCCAGTAGCTCCAACACAACCCTCGTCTAGTAGTCTGATTTCTTCTTGGACTAGAAAGCAAGTATTCCAAGCACCCCTACGGGAGGCAGTGAGGCCAGATGGAGAAAGAATGTCAGTTAAGGTGCCTTTTTCCACAATTAACCTAGAAACATGGGAAAAGGTTGCTAAAAATTACCAAAGTGACCCAATAGTCACTGCCAAACATTTAAGATATATAATAAAACAACATAACCCAGATTGGAGTGATATGCAATTATTATTAGATGTGTTGACTGAAACAGAAAAAAAATTAGTTTTACAAACAGCAGGAGGTTTGGCAGAAGACTATTACAGAACTCAGCAGTTGGATGTAAAGGACTATTTCCCACTTCAAGAACCAAAATGGAACCCAAATATAACAGCAGAAAGAGCAAAGCTGGAAAGCTATCAGGAATGGAGAGCAAAAGGGGTGGAAAGAGCCATTCCCAAAACTATAAACTGTTCAGCCTTATATACAATCAAACAGGGTCCCTCTGAGCCTCCCTCTGAATTCCTAGAGTATCTGAGAGATGCAATGCACCGTCACACCCAGATGGATCCTGGATCAGAGGTAGGAATACAACAGTCAGTTTATTTTTGGGACAGTCTACAAGAGACATTAGACATAAAATTCAGAAGCTTCGGGGAACGGACAGGCGGAACGTAGAAGCCCTATTAGATGAGGCATGGAGAGTATTTAGTAATCGAGAAGAGGGATACAAACCAGGAATGAAAATACTGGTGGTGGTTGTGAGTGAACAAGAAAAAGGTAGACGCAGGCAAAGACCACCCAGAAAAGGCCCAGCCTGTTTGAGTAGAAACCAGTGTACAATTTGTAAGAAGATGGGCCACTAGAAAAATCAGTGCCCAGAATGAAGATGGAATGACCTACAGGAAAGAGGGAACTGGGGGGAAAAGGGGGTGATCACACAGGTGAAAGAAGACTAAGGAGGACTGGAAGATTCCACCCCAGCAGATCCACTGGTTATAAAAATGGAGCTAAGGAAAGAAGGGAAGGAGCTGGAATTTTTAGTTGACACAAGAGCGACGTATTCAGTTTTAAACAAAGCTTTAGTGCCTGTGGGAAAAGATTTTGTTGTGGTTCAAGGGGCAACTGGCCAGTCTAAAAAGGCATACTTTTGTAAACCCTTAAAATACAAGCTTGGGAAGCAGTGGGGCATTCATAGGTTCCTATATATGCCCAAATCACTGCAATCGCTTTTGGGTAGAGCTCTATTAGAACAATTACAGGCAACCATTACCTTTAAAAATGAGGAAATTACTCTAGAGGTAAACAATCAAAAATACCTGGAGGTGTTGAGTTTAATGTTAACAGTTGGTACAATTTCTGTTAATTTGCTTAATATTCTACAGTGTTGGACTAATCTATCCCTTATGGAAGTTTGGGGTCATCTTCACCCACTATAGCAATGCTCAGTCTCTGATTATTTTATTTTATTTTATTTTCTAAACAATGCAAACTAAAGCCAGATTGTGTTTGAAAACAAGAACCTGATGGGCAAAAAAAGTAAAATAAAAGAAGCTGAAAAGTTGAAATGCTCATTTTATATGCTGTTATAAATAAAATCGACCAAATTCGGTTATCAAAAATTTAGAATTTATTGAGAGACAAAAATGACAGTCTCGGTTAGCCACAATTAAAAGGACAGCGTCGAGCCCGGGATTTCGGCGCTGGGTGAACACGGATAGCAGACTCTGTCAGCCTGTTATCCCCCCAAGTTCACATTTTTGGTTTGTAGCAGTCTCTTTTTATACACTGGATCGCGGAGAGAGGTCCGGGAGTGTGACGGTCTTCCCCCCGGGGCATATGCAGGTTCTGGTATTGGGAGTTTGAATAGACCGGTAGAGGAAGACAATACTGCTGATGTTCGGGCCCGGGTGTGTCGTGGAGATGTAAATTTCAACGGAGACTCGTAGAGATATCTATCTGAAGCAATCATCTTGGCCTCCGGACTTCTATCTCTGGTTTCCGTCGTTCTTTGTATCCTTTCAGGGATTCCCGGTAGCAGCGATCTCTTGTCCCCCCTTTCTGGTAAATCCAATCACATTTTCTTTGTGTCTCCCGGGTGTTTCCCCAGGCTGGGGAAGTCTTCTTTTTATGCAGTCTCTCGTTTTATCCAGCAAGTAAAACTTAAACTTATAACAGAGCAAACCATACAAAACTTATACTAAACATATATCTCTACAGCATATATATATATATCTTCTCTGAATGGGATAACATGAATTTACTTTAATATATATTACAAATGAGGTAACACGAATTAACTTTAGGACATATATCACATATGCTAAGAGAATATCCAGTCCAAATTTTGAATGAAGGGCTGCTATAGTTTCCCATTTGCCATGATAAAAAAACATATTTGCCAAATCTTTTATCTGTTAAGTAGGAAAGTAGCACAGCACATATACCCCTGAAAATTTAGGCTAAATCTAAGAACAACCTATATGTCAGTGTGTTTATCCCTGTTAGGGGTTAGGTTTAGTTTTGGGGTTTTTTTCCTATAAAATTTCCCCCCCCCCCCCCATAAGTTGCTAAATGACTAAATACTAATGCTTAGAAGGTGCTTGAATCACACAAAAGAAGTAGCCGAGAGTAAAAAAAGATCACTTAGGTTTAGGGGAGGGAAAAGGACAGTGCTGCAGGAGCAAAGCGTGCTTTTCCGGCTCTCGGCATTTTTTGAAAGAAAACAGGCTAATGCTTGCTGCGGGAGGAGTCCACTGTCGACAGAAAGTCTGATCCTAAAAATTCTACCACCATCCATCATCTACTAGTGTGCCCAAGAATCCAGAGCCCCCTTCGCTTGCCCTGCTGAAGCTGGGCCAGCCCCGTCTAGCCGTCGCGGCTTCTTCAGCACTGCTCACTTTGCCGGGACATCCCCCCCCGCCTGCTGGGGACAACCCACCATTCCAGCCATCAGCCCCGGAGTGTTCCACCGTTCCAGCTTAGTACTCTTAGGGGAGGGCCCAAGAGATCAGACTGCCCTGGGCTTGTGAAACAAAGCCCCTCGAGGTTCTTAGTTCTGTTTATTATTATTGCTGTAGTTGTTGTTGTTTGTTTGTCTTGTTATATTTACTAATAAAGAACTGTTATTCCTTTCCCCATACCTCTGCCTGAAAAAGCTCCTTTAATTTTCTAAATTATAATAACTTGGGGGGGAGGACGGGGAGGACTAGAATTCCCCCATTCCTAGAGAGGCCCTGCCCCTCCCTAGCAGACATCTGTCTTCCAAACCGAGACAATCCCCTAAATCCCTTACAAGATAGGTCCTAAAACAATCATTCTACCTTATTTCTTCACATAAAATAAAATAAAATAAAATAAAATAAAATAAAATAATATACTGATCTGAAAAAAAAAACAAAACCCCAAAATGTTCTATTTCAGGGCATGCAATATCTATATGGCAATAATCCCCATGTAGGTTTAATGTATTTAGACCTAAGTGTAAGCCCTGCTTTCTGCAAATCTGAGCAGCTGACAGAGTGGGGGTGTTTAGCCTGGAGAAAAGGAGGCTCGGGGGAGATCTTATTGCTCTTTATAAATCCCTGAATGGAGGTTGTAGCCGTGGGGTGGGGGGGGGTGTGGGGGGGGTGTGGTCTCTTCTCCCAGGTAACAAGTGACAGGACAAGAGGACACAGCCTCAAGCTGAACCAGGGGAGGTTCAGGTTGGACATCAAGAAGAATTTCTTCATGGAAAGGGTTGTTAGCATTGGAATGGGCTGCCCAGAGAGGGAGTGGAGTCCCCATCCCTGGGGGTGTCCAAGGAATGACTGGACATGGCACTCAGTGTTCTGGTCTGGTTGACAAGGTGGTGATTGGTCAGAGGTTGGACTTGATCTTGGAGGTCTTTTCCAACCTAAATGATTCTGTGAAATCTCTTACATACATAAACAAAATATCCTGATGAGATTTAGCAGTCTTTCTCCCATTTACTGCCGCTGATGTTTTGTTGTAGTTGTTGTCAAATGGATGTCAGCTAAGTCTGATTCCCTATGCAGTTTATGCTTACCTAAGCAGTTAAGTCATCTTTCAAAGCATTTTAATTTGGCCCAGTTCTACCTCAGTTCTGTTTTAGGGCTGTGATTTAATTGGATTTTTTTTGTGCTGCAGTTTGCCACAAAGAATCTGTGTTACTTCTAAGATTAGTGATTTTGCAGAGCTCCACTGGTTGCTTGGAATGGCTTAGGTTCTGTTTCATTGTACTTCTCAAAAATTTGCTCTCCTCTCATGCTTGACAAATCCACAGTCTTAATTAAATCCACAATAAACGGTGCTTGTAGTTCTAAACAGAAGAGCCTTTGGACTTTGCTTTACAGAATTTTAACATGAAGTTCTGTGTTCATACTTATAGTTCCCTAGCTCCCAAACAGGGCTTTTCCCTCACCCATTTATAAGTTGCTGTAATCTTCATATAAAGATAGCAAGAGAAGGCCCAGAAAGGGCCTTCCATGTGTCCTTTCCAGGCAAATCATTGTGCATATGAAAAATCTGGAAGGCCTGACCTATATCTGGAAGGTTAAAGGTAAGATCCAGCTAATATTCAACAATACCAGCTGTTTCAAAGTGACTTAATTTCAGAAGTAGAAAAATTTGCTAAAGAGGGTCATTTTTGTTTCCTTTCATGCTGGGACTCACATTTTTCTGGAATAGATTTTAATAGCAGCAATGAAAATACTACTATGTCCAGCATGTGACAAGGAATTAATAGAATTCCTTGGGAAAACAGGACCATGATGTAAAAGCATGCTTGACACGCCATACACGGTAATAAAATGACAGATACACTGAAATGTCTAAATATTAAAAGCATATGAATTTTTATTAAAAAAAAAAAAAAAAGTCAAGACACAAATGCTTTACCTGGCAATAAAATCACACTCTGATCCTGCAAGCATTAACACTCCAAAGGAAGTGGACACAGCTCCATCCAACACTGGTGCAAACATATGTTCCAATGCAAGGACAGCCCTACGGTTCTTGTCTCCTACAGCAGTTAAAAATGCCTGTAAATCAATGAAATCCATTTCATTAGAGAGACATGAGCAGTCTTTCAAACAGCCTCTCTCTTAGTATGCAGTTTTTCACCAGTTAATTACTTCAATTTACAGTCCATTAAAGTATCTCTATAGCAGGCTAGATTTCAGGACAGGGTCTGATCATGCAGTCATACC
Organism: Delichon dasypus; assembly: GCA_037837765.1. Lineage (NCBI taxonomy): Eukaryota > Metazoa > Chordata > Aves > Passeriformes > Hirundinidae > Delichon > Delichon dasypus. The sequence continues at coordinate 20,236,038 of JBBAXF010000012.1, forward strand.
ATATAGCTGCTGCTGAAGTCACATGACCAGAGTAAGCATTGATCACAGAGTCAGAGCCATAGTAATACTTTTGGAAATAATGCATGCCTGCATCATCAGGCTTTTCGTTTGTTTCTCAGTTTGCTTGTTTCCACACGCAAAGAATCCGTTTTATAGTAAAAGTACCCCAGGTGTAAAAATTATAGGGCTTTTCTTGTCATTCTCACGAGGGCATAGTTTCCACAACTGTCATGAGAACTTTGTTATAAAACTAGCCAATACCGATTCAGGTTTTCCTGAATACATTTGGAACAGACCAAGGACTTGCAACTTTTTCTCACACACACAGTCACATCCACAGTAGCATTTACTAGTGGATCAGGTCTCTCTATCACTTTACATGGAAGTGTTGACTGATACAGTGCATTTCTCCTCACGGGTCTGAGGATCCACACTATCAGATATTATACACAGTAGGCACTCAACTGATGGAAAGTTGCCAGTGTATCCAACAGCACCAGTATAAAGTAACACTGCTAAGTCATGTGCTGCTTTTCTACATTCCTATTTCACTCAAGATGAATGTTTTTGCAACTTTTTCTACTTCAAACCTAGCAGCCTTATACTATGCCCAACTATATAGCATACTAGCTAGCAGTGCTATATATGACCAACTCTGTACCTCATCTACAACATGTAGATGCTGGGTGGTGTCAGCTGTCCCCACGGCCAGTTCAAACCTTGGGAAGCCACATACAGCCAGCCCCTAGGGAGCTCCAGCAACCAGGAGCGATGCAAGCAGGGCTTGCAAACAGGGAGTGTCATCTGAGAGAAGCAGTGCAGAAGTTTGTGTGGAAGGGCACCTGAGAAGGGCAGCACACTCTACCAGTTGTCGGGCTGCTGCCTGATCTGCTCACCCACAGGCTGTGGCCCTGATGGTCACCCCAACTAGCTGTTGGCTATGCAAACATACCCAGCAGCTTGAGGACTCTAGGGGATTGGAAGGGCTTACTAGGCAGTGCTTTGGGATTGTTGGAAGCATGGTGGCAGAGATACGGTGAGGACTGTGTTCTGCAGCAGCCAGGGACCATCTACCTACTCAGGCCAGCCTGGGATGAATGGAAGTGACCATCCAGACAGAGCTTCCTGTCAGGGAAGCTGCTGTCCAGGTGGAGGGCTGTAAAGTCTGTACCCCACACTTCTGGGTGGAAGAGGGTGCAAGCTCCACCTGTGCAAAGTATGTTCAGGTGGAGTCACTCAGGCAGCCGGTGGAGGAGCTGAAGGAGGAAGTTAGCAGGCTACACTCTATTAAGGAGGGGGAATAAGAAATAGATAATTATTTGAGACTTTGCAAGAAATACTAGGGCCCTGTGGCACTGACCTCCAAGGACTACCAGACAAAGAGCATCAACAGTGAGCTGACAGCATCTTGGAGATGGAGGTGCCATGGTCTCTGGTGACTTGTGTCATCAGGATATCTATCACTCTCCCCCATTTCCCTGTATGTACCAACCTGCAACAGATACAAAGTCTTGGCAGTGGGTGGAGCCAATGGACAACTCTCACAGGGAGAAACTGCACCAGTTGCACACACTAAAATCTGCGAAAGAAAGCAACGAGTGCTAGTAGCAGGTGAATGTCTGCTGAGAGGCACCGAGGCACACGCTTCAGCTGACCTGATATACAGTCTAGGGAAGTTTGCTGCTTGTCAGGAGCCAAGATACAGGATGCCACAGAGAGGCTGCCACAACTGGCTAAAAGCACAGACTACTCTCCGCTACTTCTCTTCCATGTGAGCACCAATGACATGGTAAAGCATAGTCTGGGTAAGAGCAAACAGGACTTCAGAGCCCTGGGGGTGCAAGCAAAGGAGACAGGGGCCCAAGTGATCTTCTCCTCTGTCTTGCCAGTCAGCGATAAGGGTGTGGGCAGAAGTTGACTCATCATGCAGATCAACACCTAGCTTGGTGGCCAGTGTTGTCACCAGGGTTTTGGCTTCTATGATCACGGGATGTTCTTCAATGAATGCAGTCTATTGGGGAGAGATGGGATCCACCTATATAGAAGAGGAAGAAGAATCCTTGTTGGCAGATTGGTTGACTTAGTAAATCGTGCTTTAAACTAAGGAACTTGGAGGGGTGGAGGGGTGGGGGTGGAGGGGTGTTCAAAGCTGTAAAATTCACGTACTCACAAGCAATAGGGTGGATAAGCACACCTACCAGAGTAGTAAGGAATGCTCCCCAACCCTCCAAAAAGACAAGACAGTCGACAGTCCAACTGAAGTGTTGCTATAGCAATGCACACAACATGGGTAACAAACAGGAGGATCTGGAAGCCACTGTGCAGCTGGAAAGCTATGATCTGATTGCTATCACTGAAACTTGGTGGGATGGATCACATGATTAGAGCACTGCAATCGTTGGCTATAAACTGCTCAGGATGGCCAGGCAAGGAATCATAGAATTGTTAAGGTGGGAAAACACCTTTAAGTTCATCAAGTCCAACCACTGACCTAGAACCACCAACCCATGCACCACTAAGCCATGTCCTCAAGTGCCATATCCACATATTTTTTAACACTTCCAGGGATGGTGACTCTACCACTTCCCTGGGCAGTCTGTCCCAATGCTTTACAACCCTTTCCACGAATAAATGTTTCCTAATATCCAATCTAAACCTCCCCTGGTGCAACTTGAGGCGATTTCCTCTCGTCCTGTCACTTGTTATCTGGGGAAGGAGACTGACACCCACCTCACTACAACCTCCTTTTGGGTATTCGTAGAGAGCAATAAGATCTCAATGAGCCTCCTTTTCTCCAGACTACACACCCCCAGTTCCTTCAGCCACTCCTCATAAGACTTGTGCTCCAGACCTTTCACCAGCTTTGTTGCCCTTCTCTGGACTTGCTCCAGCACCTCAATGTCTTTCTTGTAGTGAGGGGCCCAGAACTGAACAGAGTATTTGAGGTGTGGCCTCACCAGTGCTGAGTACAGGAGAATGATCGCTTCCCTAGTCCTGCTGGCCACACTATTTCTGATACAAGCGAGGATGCCATTGGCCTTCTTGGATCCCTGGCCACACACTGGCTCATGTTCAGGAAGGAGGGGCAGGGGGGAAGGGTTTCCCTCTATGTGAAAAAAATTGATTAATTTCACAGAGCTCTTTTTGACAACCAGCAGTACACAGGTTGAGAGCTTATGGGTGAAAATTAGAGGCCAAGCCAACGAACAAAACCTGGTGGCTGGTGTTTACTACAGGCCGCATTATCAAGGGGAGGATGTTGATGAAACGTTCTTGCTTCAACTATAGGAAGCATCACGATCGCAGGCTCTGATCCTGCTGGGGGACTTCAACCACCCTGACATCTACTGGAAAAGTGTCACAGCAAGATGCAAGCAGTCTAGGAGCATTTTGGAGTGCATTGAGGATAACTTCCTAATCCAGGTGATGGCATGGAAGGCCAGATGGCATGGCATGGTAGGATGGGTCAACAAGAGAAGAGCAGCAGATGTTGTCTACCTCAACTTCAGCAAGGCTTTTGACACTGTCTCCCATAACATGATCGTAGGTAACCTCAAGAAATGTGGGTTAGATGAATGGACAGTGAGGTGAATCAAGAACTGGCTGAGTGGCAGAGCTCAGAGGGTCATGATCAGAGGAGTAGAATCCAGTTGGAAGCCTATAGTCAGTGGCATTCCCCAGGGATCAATACTAAATTCTTCATGGAAAGGGTTGTAAAGCATTGGAACAGACTTCCCAGGAAATTAGTAGAGTCACCATCCCTGGAAGTGTTAAAGAAACATGTGGATATGGCTCCTCAACATGAGGAAGAACTTCTTTACATTGAGGGTAGCAGCGCAGTGGAACAAGCTGCCCAGGGAGGTCGTGGAGTCTCCCTCTCTGGCGACATTCAAAACTCGCCTGGACATGATCCTGTGTCACCTGCTCTGGGTGACCCTGCCTTGGCAGAGGGGTTGGACTGGATGATCTCCAGAGGTCCTTTCCAACCCTAACTGTTCTGTGATTCTGTGATAGAAAGCCCAACCAGAGGAAATGCATTACTGGGCCTTTTGCTCACCAGTGCAGAGGAACTCATTGGAGAGGTCAAGATCAGTAGGTAGCCTGGGCTGCAGTGAACATGCCCTGGTGGAATTCATGATCTTGAGGGATGTAGGCCAGGCGAATAGTATAGTCAAGATCCTAAACCTTAGGAAAGCCAACTTTCAGTTGTTTCCCCGTGCTCTGATCACTGATCACTATCTTCTAAAGCATCACACAGCAATGACAGTGAAAGTGTAAAAATTGCCAGTTACTTCAAGGATTGTCCTTTATTGAATAAAATTCATCAAAAGAATTTGAAGTCCATAGTGAGGAGTAAATCCCTCTGGGAGATGGGCTGAGTGAGAGAGATGGGAAAGCTCCACCTTGCCTAGTGCGTTGTTGCATTGTGGGGTATCCCCTGTGCTTTTGGGATGTGGTGCTGTATTCAGATATCTGCCCAGAAAGCTGCCAGGTTGGCGGAGTCCTTGGGCCAAGCACTCTGTTTTGCCAGGGGCAGTTGCAGTGGCGATCACGGATTCATAGAGATCAAAGCTGACTTAACGAGGCATTTAATATGTTCCTGTGAAAAAATATTCTGCTGGTTCATCCAAGAATTTGTATGTTTTGAAACTTAAATCATTCTCTCTCCTTAGGCTAGCAATAGAAATTGGAGGCAGATGGATCTGATGAGTGGACTGTTCAGTGGATAAGGAATTGGTTGAACGATCACATCCAGAGGGTAGCGGTCAACGGCTCAGAGTTCCAATGGACATCAGTGACCAGTGGTGTCCCTCAGGGGTCCTGTGTTGGTTTTGCATGGCCTGGTTTTTGGTAGCGGGAGGGCCACAGAGGTGGCTTCTGTGTCCAGCAGAACCAATCCCTGATGTCTCTGAAGATGGACATGCCGCTGGCCAAGGCTGGGCCAATTAGACACGATGGTAATGCCTCTGTGATAGCATATTTAGGAAGAAACTCAAAACAAAGTGGGGGCACAGGTTTTTTTCTAGCCAGAGAAGAGGAGGAGGTGAGAACATGTGAGGGAAACAACATGGAGACACCAAGGTCAGTGAAGAAGGAGGTGGTGGAGGTGCTCCAGGCACCGGAGCCGAGATTCCTCTGCAGGCCATGGTGAAGACCACGGTGAAGCAGGCTGTCCCCCTGCAGCCCATGGGGATCCACAGGGGATGCAGAGATCCACCTGCAGCCCATGGGGGAGGTGCCTACGCCAGAGTGGGTGGATGCCCAGGGGAGGCTGCTGTCCAGTGGAAGACCCGGTTGAGAGAGGGGGCCCCTGCTTCCAAGCTGGAGCAGCCTGTCCTTGGAGGACTGCACCCCGTGGAAGAGTGACCCATGCCGCAGCAGTTTTGGGAGGACTGTTTGCTCCTGGGAGGGACTCACATTGTCGCAGTTTTGGGACAACTGCTGCTCGTGAGATTGGAACCACATTGGAGAAGTTCACGGAGAACTGTCTCCAATGGGAGGGACCCCACAGCATAGCAGGGGAAGGACTTCTCTCCCTGAGCAGTGGAAGATCATCTCGGGTGACAAACTGACCAAAACCCCCATGCCCTGTCTCCCTGCACTGTCGGGGTAGAAGGAGGGAGGAGTTGGGGGATAAAAGGTGTTTTTTAAGGGCTTATTTTACTTCTCATTATCCTCCTCTGACTTTGTTAGTAATAAATTCACTTTTTACTTCTAAATTGAGCCTGTTTTGTCCTTGGAGTGTTTCCTCCCTGTCCCTATCTCAACTCATGAAGGCTTTGTTTAATTTTTTTCCTCTCCTCTGTCCAGCTGTAGCAGGGGAGGGTGAGTGAGCAGCTGTTGTGGGTGCCTGGCACTTGGACAGTGTCAAACCATGGCATGCCCATATTGGGACCAGCGTTATCTAATATCTTCATTAATGACATAGAGAGAGGGATCGAGGGCACCCTCAGCAAATTTGCAGATGACACCAAGCTCAGTGGAGGAGTTGACGTACCTGAAGGATGGGATGCTGTCCAGAGGGACCTGGACAAGCTCAAGAACAAGTTGCCTGTGGCAGTTTCTCTCTCAGAGCTCTGGCTCTGTTTTTGCCTCGGCTAGCTTGAGAGACAAACCACAGTTGGAAGGATTTTTTTCCTCAGGGCCCCAAAAATCCCAGGAGTAGCTGTGAACCTTTTCCTTCAGAGAGAGCAGGTCCCCGTTGATGGCAAAGGAAGGTCTGCACTTGATCTGGGGGGAAATCAGGGCTTTATTCAGTCTTTCTCCTGTGGTCCTGCCCCCACATGGGTCAGGAGCCTGGTCCCTGTCCCCCAGCCAAGAGAGGGATTTCCATGTGCTTTTTCTGGCTTATATCCAGGGGAAGGGGCTAAAGGCGGGGACAAGCCACTACCCAATCAGGGATAAGGTGGGAGTGGAACAGAGTTGGATTACATTCCAGTGTGGGAGAATGGGCGGGGAAAAGGGGCAGGGACAAACCTCGGGATGATACATTTTCCAGGGGAACAGGGGAGTACAGAAGAAGCCATTACAAAACCCAATATAAAAATGAAATGCAATATAAACCCAAATAATACACAGCAACAGTCGCCCATGGGAATCTCATGAGATTTAACAAATCCAAGTGGAAGGTGCTGCACCTAGGTCAGAGCAACCCCCAGTATCAATCCAGGCTTGGGGGATGAACTGATTGAGAGGAGCCCTGGCAAGAAGGGCTTGGGAGTGCTGGTGGAAGAGAGGCTGGACATGAGCCAGCAATGTGCGCTCATGGCTCAGAAAGCCAATCATATCCTGGGCTGCATCAAAAGCAGCATGGGCATCAGGGCGAGGGAGAGGATTCTTCCTATCTACTCTGCTCTGGTGAGACCCCACCTGGAGTACTGCATCCAGCTCTGGGGTCCCCAGCACAGGAAGGCCACGAAGATGATTAGAGGGATGGAGAGCCTCTTCTATGAGGAAAGGCTGAGAGCACTGGGATTGTTCAGCCTTGAAAAGAAAAGGCTCCGGGGTGACCTTATTGTGACCTTCTAGTGCCTGAAGGGAGCCTACAAGAAAGATGGAGAAGGACTTTTTACAAGGGCACGTAGTGACAGGACAAAGGGGAAATGGCTTTAAACTAAAAGAGAGTAGGTTTAGATTGGATATTAGGCAGAAATTCTTTACTCAGAGGGTGGTGAGGCACTGGCACAGGTTGCCCAGAGACCTTGTGGCTGCCCCATTCCTGGAAGGATTCAAGGCCATGTTGGATAGGGTCCTGAGCAACCTGGTCTAGTGTAAGGTGTCCCTGCCCATGGCAGAGGCTTTGGAACTAGGTGACCTTTATGGTCCCTTCCTGCCCAAACTGCTCGGATTCTATGATTTTAGATGTTTGAGGAAGACTAAAGATGTTTGTTTATTTTCTTGGGAAAAGAATCAATTTATTTTATGGGGAATGCTTTAAAGGGGAGGCATAAATTGACTTTTTTTGTCCCTAAAGCTTTCTGGGGCTTGTGGTTGAAAACTGATTTAATCATTTTAATTTCTTTTTTCTTCCTCATTTGAGGGGAAAAAAACAGAGGTGCTAACTCCTTAGCTCTCGTTCCCTATTTTCTTGTTCTGCTTTTCACAGCTTTTCAGTGGCGGACACCAGTTTGACCAAAGCAAGGCATTTTATTTTGATTGCGGAAATATTTTACACACACCTATGCAGATACACATGCATATACATGCAGAATTTTGATGGAAATTTTTTTGTGATTCCTGATAAAACCACCTTCTGATTCATAAAATTTCTCTCCAAACATCTCAAAGAACAAATAAACCTGAATTCATTTATACTCAAAGTCTAGGAATATAGTAAGTGATAGTATCCTCAGAATAAAGAAATGCTTGGGCTCAGATTTTCCAAGCTGAACAGCAGACTAATATGAAAATCTTAACTGTGTCCCATATCAGATACAGGGTTTTTTTCTCTTTGACGTTTCCATTGGGTTTTACTGAATTTGTGGCATTCAGAAATCAAGGCATCTAAATATTTTTTTGATTGGCATCAGGATTTTGTTACCAAGAAGTCTATGACTGAGGGGAGAAGAGTCCACGCTGCCTAATTGCTAACTGTAACCACAAGAATCATGAAATATGTGTTGGTTTAGCTTGATTTGTTTCTTTTTCTTGAACTTTAATTAATGTTTGGATTATTTTCAGTTGTTCAAGGGACTGGTGGATGGGACCCCCTGGGAAACTGCTCTCAGGGATAAAAGACCTGAACAGAGCTGGAAGCTATTTAAAGACATTTTTCTTAGACCACAAGAACTATCAATTCCCATCTACAAGAAATCAGGCAAGGAAGACAGGAGTAAGGCATGTCTGAGTAAGGACCTCCTGGTTAAACTGAAACACAAGAGGGAAATGCACGGGCAGTAGAAGCAGGGGCACACATCCCGGGAAGAATATAGGGATGCTGCCCAGATGTGTAGGGATGTGATCAGGAATCCAGCACAGCTGGAGATAAATTTGGCAAGGGATGTGAATAGCAATAGCAATAACAATAACAATAATGATGATGATGATGATGATGGCTTCTACAGGTATGTTAGTGTCCTAGTTTAAGGCAAATTTGGGAGAAAACTCCTGAATGGGGTCCCTCTGGGGAGCAAACTAAAACGGCCCCTGTCTCTAACTGGTCTGGGAAAGAACTTCTTTGGAGAAAAGTGGGAAAAACTATTTTATTTAATAAACAAAGTGCCTACAAGCACAAAGAATGAATAATATGAAACAATAAAACTTCTTGTTTTGGAGTGAGATGGTAACTTGAGAAAGTCTTTGCCATGGGTGTAGCTCGGCTCTCTCTTAGTTTTTTATTAGTCTTAGTCCTTCTGGCATTGCTGAAAAATGCTGAAGTCTAGGCTCTGGTGGGCTGCAGGTACAAGCCCCTGGTGCTCTTCTGGGTTTTTCAGTTTAGAGTAGGTTTAAACAGTTCTAAGAAAAAGAAAAAAAAAAAAAAAAAAAAGTCTAGGGAACTTCTTTGCCCTAGCTAGCTAAAACTAACTAAAAGCAAAAAGATCTCTGTCTTGTAGTCTCTTCGAGTCTTAGCTGAACACCTAGTTTGGAGAAGAATGTGGAAGAGTTAGGCTGTTTTTCTCAAAACAAACTCGGTGCTTCTTCTTTCTTCGCTGCACTCTTAAAACTAGTCTTAAAGGTACAGAACACAATATACAGCACAAACAGAACAGACGATCGGGGATACAAGCATCAAAAAGTCACCCTAGGACAGTTAGTCAGAAAAGGAAGGAAAAATAAATTGCATCTTCCCTGATAAATAGGGGAACTGGTGACAATCTACATGGAGGAGGCTGAGGTCCTCAACAAGTTTTTTGCTTCCGTTTTCACTGGCAATGTCTCTTCCCACATCTCTCAAGTCTCTGAATCTCAAGGCAGTGACTGAGGGAAGTCCTACCCATTGTAGGAGACGATCAGGTTCAAGACCACCTGAGGAACCTGAACATATACGAGTCCATGGGACCCGGTGAGATGCATCCCAGGGTCCCTAGGGAATTAACCGAAGTAGTTGCCAAGCCACACATATTTGAAAAGCCATGGCAGTCAGGCAAAGTCCCCAGTGACTGGAAAAAGTGAAACATCATGCCTCACTGCTAACTGTGACCACAAGAATTGTAACAAGTTAATGCTTTGTTCATTGAACCTGCAAACACAGGATGACTCATGACTTTTAAGAGAAGCTTTAAACTTGCAAACTCAGGATGACTCAGGACTTTTAAGACACATATGCTTTTTGAGCTCCAGGAAAGGGAACTGTGGCTGTTTTCGGAAGATAGAAGACGGTCTCCTAGCAATGAGATAACACCGACATGATAACAGAAGAAAAGAACTGTATAAAATGGAACTGGAAGACCGTAACCGCGCGGCAGTTGGTGGGGTGCAGACCCCTGTCGCCCAGCGCTGTATTTGCTTATGCCACGCTTGCTGTAATTAATAAAAATTCTAATTGGGACTAAATCTTGAGTCGTGCAATTTATAACAGAATCACAATATGAGTGTTGGGTTAGCTTGATTTCTTTCATTTTCTTGAACTTTGATTAATGTTTTGATTTTTCCCTCTGTATTTGTAAAGGGTAATAACTGAAGCAAAGAAGAGGCCAAAGATGGAAAGCTGTATTTCCAGAATGGCTTGAAGAGAAGTACTGCTCAAAGTGGTGAGAAAGGACATGCTGCATCAGGACAGCAATTCAGTGTTACTGCAACTTATTGTATTATTTTGTAAAATATTTCTATAAATATTTAAAGTGGTACACATATGAAATATACAAAAGAACACTATAAAGCAGTATAATATGGACTCGTTTGCCTCCACCTAATAGAGTGAGGACAATATTGGATTTGCTCTGTACTTATTGTACTTTCATCTCTTTGCCACAACTTTATCTAGTTCTAAATTTCAGCTTAAGTTTCTGCTGCTTAAATATTGTTTGATTTACTTGTATAATTCAATACAAATATTGCTTATGTAATAGGATTTTTTTCTGTAAAGGTACATGTTTGTTGGGGGTTAAGTTTTCCTGTGGAATTTTTCCCCCCATAAGTTGCTAGGAGACTGAATACTGATGCTTAAAGGGTGCTTGACCGGTACAAAAGAAGTGGATCACTTAGTTTAGGGGCAAGAGAAAGGCTCCCGGGAGCTGAGGGTGGGGGTTGCTCTGCTCTCGGTTTTCCGGGGAGGACGGTCGGGCAACGGCTAGCTGCGTGGATTCTACGCTTAACGGAGGAGTCCGGTCCTGGGAATTCTACCTTCTGCTGGAGCGCCCGGGAGTTCAGAGCTCTTCGCCTGCCCTACTGGATCTGGGTCAGCCCGGGTCCAGCCGCCACGGCTTCTTCAGCACTGCTCACTTTGCCTGCCGGGACACCCCCCTGTCTGCTGGGACAACCCACCGTTTCCAGCCATCAGTCCCGAGTTTCCACCGTTTCGGCTTGATGCTCTTGGGGTCCCAAGAGATCAGACTGCCCGGGACTTGTGAGACAAAGCCCCTCGGGGTTCTTGGTTCTGTTTATCATTGTTATTATTATAATTGCTGTTGTTGTTTGTCTGTCCTGTTATATTTACTAGTAAAGGACTGTTATTCCTTTCCCCATAGCCCTGACTGAAAAGGGTTTTTTCAGTCTTCTAAATTATAATAACACGGAGGGAAGGGATTGGAATTCCCCATTCCTAGAGAGGCCCCATTTCTCCCTAGCAGATACCTGTCTTTTCAAACCAAGACAATGTTTGTTTAAAATATTTTAAATCTGCATATCACAAACTGTGGTAGCATGAAATGCTACTGTTATTTTTCAAACACGCTATGCACAATTTTTTTTTAAAATAAGCAGATAGGAAGTAAAATATGTCAGTCTTAGAGACTTAAATAGTTTTAGCTGTGTGCAGGTTTTGTTTTGCTGTGTGTATTGATGTGTGCATCTCGAAGTGTGCCTGTCAGTGTGTGTATGTTTCTGGAGTACTGTAGTTTCTCTTTTACTGTATGCTAATCCTTAATCGACTTATCAACCCACTGATGCTGGTGTGAGTCTGCCTTTCCCTGTTAATAGGCACCAGTGAAAACTGCACTGGTGTTAACTAACATGTACCATAGAATACCATTATCAAAGGGCCAAGATAAAATAGAAGACAGGAAGTCAGAGTTTGGGAGTGTGGTTCAGTTTCCCACTTGATTAATGACTTGGTACACGTGATTTTGGTCAAGTCGTGCGACTGCCCTGTACCCCAGTTTCTCAGTCAGTAAAATGGGCATAATTGTACTTTTCTACTTCCCAGGAGAGTCGCGAGGCTTAACTACTGTTCACAAAAGTGTTTTGACATTTTTCATAAATGGTGCAAAGTGTGTGCAAGCACTATAATCATTCTTTTTTCACTTCAAAATGTGCTGAACATTGAGAGGTGCTGGTGGTTATAGAAATTCAAAGAGCATATGCCTTATTTTGATATTGATACTGTTAACTGAGTGGCATTAGAGGCTAAATAATCTAATTTTTTCTTGGCAAGCCACAGCTCAGCTGTCTCCTTATAGCATTCAAAGCAGTAACCTCTGTCACCTTATTTTAATCGCAGGAAAGAGTTAATAAGAGTGAGAAAAATCAAATGGAAGAATTAAAAATAACCCTTCTATTTTTACTCATTAAATATGAATGACTTTCTGTTGGATCCAGGACTAATGAGTGACGCTTTTCCTCTGCTGTTTTGATTGGTTTTCTCATGCTGCAGTGTCACTTTTAATTAAAACAGCTAAATTGGGATCTCTTTGTGAAACTAATTTAGCTTTTTTTGGTTATGTTTTAGTCTAAGATTGACTGCTGCAAGTGAAGGGCCTGAAAAAATGCTTCAATCTCTGTGTTCTGTTTGAAACCAAACCATAAGGACGGAGAACCTTAACTTAAAATACTAGAACAAAAGTTCTCATTCTCTCTCTCTTTATCTTTCTCCATCATTTTTCTACCCCTGTCCGATTCCTTGTCCTGCATGTCATGTGTAGGTGACCTGTCTGCTGCTTCACACTTCAACAGTCACATTGACAAAGAGACAACTTGGTGGCTGACAACATTTATTTTGGTTTGCTTTGGAAAATTTTAAAGCCTTTTTAATTGTGAATGATATTTATATTTTTGTATCATAAGAATGTTTTTTTACAGTATTTGTCATGACAGTTTATACCAAACAAAATGCAGGGACCTTATTTCTATTGGAAACACTATGACAGGGATGTTTTTCCTTTTAAATGCATTTTTATTCGTATAGAATGCTCACTAATGTTAAATAGGAAAGAGTATATAACATATTAAAGGCTCATCATACCTTTCAGCATAAGGAGGTAAAAGAAAAAAATATTCAAGCTGGATCTCATCACCTGTCTATTTTGACAGAAGTAGGTTTGTGTCTGTCTTGGGGTGACTGTACAATACAGTATCCCCTATTGTCTGCTTTATGCCCAGGAATGGGTCCTGTAACTTTAAGCTAGGTCAGAGAGAGGGAGGAGGCAAAGCAGGTGGAATTCTTTTGGCACAGTTTTCCCATATCCTTCCCCCGGGTTCCCTTGGCTGTGTTGTCAGCACAGACAGAGGGAGTACATCTTTGCTTTTCGGCTAGCTTCTTGTTTCTTAGCTAAGGCAAGAAGTTTTCCTGGGACTGTAGCTTCTTCTTCTGGAATTGTTCCGCTTTGCTCCAGTCCAAAAAACCAGACCATCACTGGGAGCCCCACGCCACAGTCCAGCGGGAGGAGGCTTCAGGGACACCCCATCCCTGCTCCGGACCTCAGGAGAAGCCCAGCAGGACTCTAAAAATCCACCAGCTTTCTCCACAATGAGAAGGTTTATTATCTAACATTATTCATCCTCTTTTCCTGTGCCTGCGTGCACTCTGCTTGTTGAATAAACAGGGAATTTTTTCCACTTTCCTCCAAGAAATTCCTTTCCAACCTGTGGGGGAGGGGCTGCCAAAACCTACCTTTCCTTAGAGGAGACACCCTTTCAGGACGTTTCCTCCAAATTTGTCTCAAACCGAGACAGTGTTATTTCAGTTACAAAGATAAAATTATGACATACAATTTATGTGAAAATTTATTTTTGTAGTGTGTTACCCTGGTTTTTCTGAGTTTCTTTATTAGCCTTTTGATTTTCATAAATAGAGTCAGATCTTTTAGTTACTGTAGAATATTAGAGCAGTTTTCTACCTTTCCCACAGAAGTAATATAAACAAATCCTTTGTTTTTCATTCTCTGTCCTTTGTTTGCATATTTCTAACCTGAAAACAATTGTAACTGACAATTCGTCTGGCCACTGAAGCTGAGGGGTGGAAACCCCAAAAAGCCAATCTTCTTCTAGACCCACAAATGTATAAAAAGTAAAAAAAAATAAACAAAGGGGTTTCTCTTCTCGCCGCTCTTTCAGCTGGGAGCTGGATCAGAAGAACCTCTGCAAAAATCTCTTGTCTGTGTGTGATTGCTTTGTGTGTCTCAGTGACAGTAGTGTACATAGAAGTCAATCAGTCTTTTGACAGAAACATATTTTTAAAGAGTTTATATGCAATAAGGATAGCATTACATTTTAGAACACTGCTGAAATGTGATTATAGTGCATACTTTTCCTTGAATGCCCATGGCAGAAAAGAAAGTGTGAAACAGCATTAAGAGAGACAGAGAGTGTGAATATTCATACAATTCTGGACTGTCTTTTAGTTACCATTTGTGTCCAAGGGTGACTTTATGATGCTTGTATCCCCAATTGTATGTTCTATTTGTGCTGTATATTATGCTGTATATTCTGTGCCTTTAAGACTGGTTCTGGGAGCAAAGGGGGGAGCAAGAAGAAGCGCAGAGTTTGTTTTGAGAAAACTGCCCGACTCCTCCACATTCTTCTCCAGACTGGGTGTTCAGCTGAGGCTTGGAGAGACTGCAGGACAGAGATCTTTTTGCTTTTAGTTAGTTTTAGCTAGCTAGGGCAGAGAAGTTCCCTGGAATGTTTTTTTTTTTTCTTTTTTTTTCCCTTTTTTTTTTTTTTTTTTTTTTTTTTTTTTGTTGGGACTGTTTAAACCCTGGGACTGAAAAAAACCCAGGAGAGCACTGGAGGGCTTGCACCTGTGCCCCACCAGGGCCTGGACCTCGGCATTTTCCAGCAGCACCGGAGGGACTGGGACTGATAAAAGACTGAGAGAGAGCTGAGCTACACCCATGGCAAAGACTTTCTCAATTTGCCATCTCACTCCAGAATGAGAGGTTTTATTGTTTCATGTTATTCCTTCTTTGTACTTGTAGGCACTTTTTTTGTTAAGTAAAATAGTTTTTTTCCACTCTTCTCCAAGGAAGTTCTTTCCCAGACCGGTTGGGAGGAGGGGCCGTTTGGGTTTGCTTTCCAGAGGGACCCTATTCAGGGGTTTTCTCTCAGATTTGCCCTAAACCAGGACACATTTGTGATCTGGAGTGGTTCTCATTTAAGCCTTGAAAAGAAATTCTACAACCCTTCTACATATTAATGCATGGTGTTTCACCTGGGTTAGAGCAATCCCCAATACTGACACAACCTCGTGGATGAATGAATTGAAAAGACCTGCAGAGGACTTAGGGATATTGGTAGATGAAAAATTTGATATGTACTGGCAATGTGCACTTGCATCCCAGAAACCAAATCATATCCTGGGCTGCATCAAAAGAGGAGTGGCCAGCAGGTCAAGGGTGATTATTCTGCCTCTCTGTTCTTTTGAGACCCCACCTGGAATACTGCATCCAGCTCTAGGGTCCCCAGCACAAGAAAGTCATGGACTTGTTTAAGTAGGTCCTGAAGAGGGCCACAAATATGGTCAGTGGGTGGGAATGCATTTCTGATGAAAACAGGCTGAGAGAGGTGGGGTTGTTCAGCCTGGAAAACAGAAGGCTCCAGGGAGGCCTTATTGTGGCTTTTCAGTATATAAAGGGGGCTTATAAGAAAGATTAAGAGAGACTTTCTGACACGGTCTGTTGTGACAGGATCTTGTAGTTGGTTCTGTCTCCGCACCGGGCAGACGCCGGCCTCTGGCTGGCTCAGATCTGCACAGCTACAAGATGTTCCCAGTTCGGATAGGCATGCAGGTTATGTTTACCTGCTGGCTCAGCTTCTCAGCAGCAGCTGGACTAAATAGTGTCGTGACAGCAGCGGCATTAAGAAAAGGTTGGCTCTCAGCTTAGCAGGTTAAAAGATGTTTATTCAGGCCAAGCTGTGGGAGTACCACAGCTGGTCAAAACTGCAGGCCAGAGAGGCCAGAGAATGAAAGTTTGAATCTCCCTCTTCCACCTTATAACTGGGGGAGGGATCAAGGGAGGTTACAACAAGGCAACAAATCAGGGGATTCAGGGGGTAACAAGGTGTGCCCACCCCCAAGCCTCTGACCATTGACACCAGGGGCAAAGGAATTCCACCCCGGGGGACCTATCACCTGAAGCTCTCCCCGTATGATTTCGCAATCTTGGGAGGGGTCCAGAAGTGATAGGCAGGCTGCCCAGAGTGAGGGGGGGCAGAGGGGATGGTCTAGGTCAGGTGAGGGGTGGGAGGACTGACACAAAACACCTTATTATACAGAAAGCTAAAAAGGTTACAGAACTGGGGATACAGTGAAATGAACTATAACATAAAACTTCTTATAAAAACCTAATAACACAGTTCTCGCACCGCCACAACAGGACAAGGGGCAAGCTTTTTAAACTGAAAGAGGGTAGATCTTTATTGTGTATAAAGAAAAATGCTTTATAATGAAGGTGATGAGACACTGGAACAGGTTGCTCAGAGAAGTTGTGGATGTCCCATCATGCTAAGTTTTCAAGGTCAGGTTGGAAAGGGCTTTTAGCAACTGAATCTAGTGAAAGAAGTCTCTGCCCATGGCAGGGAAGTTGGACTTAATGATCATTAGAGGATTATTTTAGTATAACTTGCTTGGCATTAGTAGCTAAATTTTCTGAAGCCTTAGGCTGCAAGCCTAGATACCCTGAACTTTTACCTAGTTTAGTAAAAGGAGGCCGCAGAACCAGTTCATGATGAAAGATAAGGAAGCAAGGAAGGCCACTACCCCTTCAGCAGAAGCTGCAACCTCACAGATTAGAGAAGAAATGGCCTGCCTAGAGACAATTAAGAGAACCAATGAAGAACAAGAAGACCCCAGACTGTAGTGGTGCAGAACTGTTTTATTAGGTTTTTATAAGAAGTTTATGTTATGGTTCATTTCACTGTATCCCAATTCTGTATCCCTTTTGTGTTGTCTGTATAATAAGGTGGTTTGTGTCCTCCCACCCCCCCTTGCTCTGGGGCAGCCTGTTTCTCCAGGAGCCCTCCCAAGATTGCGAAATCTCAGGGAGAAGGCTTCAGGTGATAGGCCCCCCGGGGGGAATTCCTTTAGCTTTGGATTTGAGTGGTCCGAGGCTTGGGGGTGGGCACACCTTGTTACCCCCTGAAACCCCTGATTCGTTGTTTTGTAGTATCCTCCCTGGAACCCCTCCCCCACTTATAGGGGGCAGGAGGGAGGAAAAAAAAATCTCTTAGCACCTCTCTCAGCCTCTCAGCAACATCTCTCAGCACCTCGCTCTCAACCTCTCTGCTCCTCAACTCTGGAGCTAATAAACATCTTTTAATCTGCTAAGCTGAGAGCCAGCCTTTTCTATTCTGCTGCTTTGCTGTCACACTTTTGGGGGTTCAGCTGCCGAGCCGAGAAGCAAACGAACTGGGACCATTCTGTGCCTGGGTTGACCTGAGCTAGCCAGAGGTCACCTCCCGCCCGGTGCGGGACGGAACCAGACACAGATTTTGGTGCCCAACGTGGGGCAGACCACACTGGCAGAGACACAGAGTGTGGAACTCCAACGTGGAGCAAACCATGCCGGCAGAAGCAGCTTGGACCACGTGGAGCACGGCTCCACGGTGACAGAGCGTCCGGTGCCCACGCAGGACCCCCCCCCGGAGACGAGGTGGACCCTGCGAACAGACTGGGGCTGATTTAGCCCGAAGAACAGTCTCTGGGCGTCACGCACCCCTGTGAAATTGACTTTTAAAGAGGCAAGTTCCAGGGGAAAGAAGGGGAGCTTCGGGCCCCGACTGGAGTCCTTCTTGCGGCAGAACAACCCGACCCACGCACCCCCCAGGTCACAGGACACGTAAGTATACCCCCAACGGGAGATATTTACTGGTTTTAGGGTTCCCCCAAGGGAGGGGGATCTACTGGGGAGGAAAGAAATCCTCCAAAAATAGCTGCGCAGCTAAAGGGTTAAACCTCCTGTGATTTCGTTCAGACGGGGTCTGCGGGGGAGTGCTTTTCATCTGGGTTCGGGTTCAAAAGCAACTTAGTATTGAAACATGGGCGGAAAGCTAACGGTCCATCAGAAAAGGTTGTATTATAATTATGTTTTAGTTCTGAAAGAGGCGAAATTGAAAATCTCAAAAGGCGAGTTAAAAAGTTTTGTTCGGTGGCTTGGTCTGCAATTCCCCCATGTAACTCCTGAGACAGTCTGCAGCGCCGATTTCTGTGGCACAGTAGAAAGGCAATTAATTCGGCTGATTGAAACAGGGGACAAAAAGGCTACAAAGTATTTTATTGTAGCAACTAACATTAAATCAGCGATTCAGTCTCAAAAGGGAATGCAGCATGAGCCTGGCAGAGAAACGTGTTCTCTCCCTCCTCCCCCCGCTTCTTCTCCCCGGTCCCCGTGTCCCCGGGAAAGTGTTCAAAATGGAGCAGCAGGGCTCCCGCCCACCCGCTCAGCCTCCGGGACGCCCCAGCCACCCCGCCCGCGCTGGCCCCGTGGGGCTGGGAGGTCTCGGGCACAAGACAATACTCCGTCCCTGCTTTCCCCGGCTGAAAAATGCCGAGTTCGTTTTTCTGTGGGGGGGGAAGCCACGTGGCCGGCATGGGGACCCCAAGATGGCGGCGACCGCATGGCAGGGGACTCCCCCGCCCCCTCGGCGCCGCCCACCCCTCCCTACCCCGGTGGTAACAACAGGGCAGAGTACCACCCATTTCCCCGAGCCACCATCAAAGAAATTTGCAAAGCTCACAGGGCATATGGCCGGGATGGGCCATATTTCAGAGGGCTCCTCAGAGCAGATCTCTCTGCAGAGGAAGTGGTGCCTGCTGATTTAAAGTACCTGTTTTCTTGCTTGCTGAACCCAACAGAGTACATCCTATGGGTCACAGCTTGGAAACAGCTGCTCCAGGATGCCTTACCAGGGCTCCTCAGCCATGTTAACACTAGAGTGGATGCTCAGGGAAACCCCATCACTCTAGAACACCTCGCTGGTGAGGGGCAGTGGGCAGAAGCCACTGACCAAGTGGTCCTTCCTGTCCAGTGCCTCCACGTAGTGAGAGAGACAGCCCTGACTGCATTCTTCAGCATGCAAACACAAAGTCCTGTGATTTCATATTCGAAAATCAGACAGGACCAAAGGGAGTCTTTCACAGATTTTGTGGAGAGACTGTCCCAAGCTATTGAAGCTCAGGTCAAAAACGAAATGGCTCGGGAACATCATTTTAACAGAGATTGCGTTTTCGAATGCAAATGATTTATGTCGTGCTGCGATTTTAAGTTTACCCCTAAACCCCAAACCAACCTTACCAGACATGCTTCAGGTATGTCAGGTAAAGGTGCCTTTTATGAGTTCATCCACAGGTCCACGGCACAAACCTCATCAAGTTGCAACCATGGAAGCTGAAGATTCCCAAAAAACACCGAACACCGGGAAGAAGCTTTCTGCTCAAAGCTCCCAGAAGTGTTTTTTGTGCGGGAATTTGGGGCACTGGGTTTCCAAATGCCCCCTCAAGAAAGAATTAGAGGACCTCAAAAACAAACAAGGGAGAGGGTTTAAACCCTCACAAAAAAACTGGTGAAAGAGCGCAGGTCCGCCCTGCGTGAAGAAAAAAATGGGGTGGACCAGGCGGGAGGGGAGGGGAAGGGGAGCCAAGGGAAAAAGAAGGAGAAGCTGCATTGCCCCATTCAGGGCGGCAGCAAAAATAACATACTGGAAATTACTTATACAGACCATGACATGGCACAGCCAATTTTGACAACTAATTCTAAATATACCCCCTACAGGTTGCAGCTCACAGAGGGTATGCACCTGAAAGACAACGACTGGAATTTTGTGTCAGTTGACAACAGTGAGCAGGGTACCTGGCCAAGGGTCAAAGGTAAGCTCATCGTTGTGAGGGACTGCAAACACACCCCAAAAGAGATCGAAATTCTTCCAGGAACGCTTGATAACAATCCTGGAAAGTTCGTTCTCTGGCTACGCTGCACTCACCCACCAACATTCCTACCTAAAGGGCAGATAGTTGCCCAGATCATACCCACCTGGGAATGCCAGGAAGAAGACAAGATGCCAACTGCTTGTCCCGTGCACAAGATCACAGAAGTGAAACCCCAGGTGGGATGTGAGTTACAGGTGGGTGATGAGGCCATTAACATCACAGGCCTGCTCCACACGGACATGGACGTGACTGTGATCCCACCCAAGCACTGGCCATCACGTTGGGCCTTGGAAAACGTGGCAGGACACGTGCAAGGAATAGGGGGAATGCAATTGGCCAAACAATCAAAGAGTGTGGTTCAAATTAAGGGGCCAAAAGGGCAGTTGGCCAGTTTACGCCCTTTTGTTTTGGATTATAGGGAACCCTTGTTGGGGAGAGACCTGATGGCCCAGTGGGGAGTCACAATTGACATCCCAGACCCCCCACAGGATTTTTGAGCAGCGGTCGCTGAGGAGCACCCTACCCACAAGCTGAATTGGAAAACAAATTCGCCGGTGTGGGTGGAGCAGTGGCCGCTTTCAAAACAGAAATTGAAGGCGCTCGAAGAGCTTGTGGAGGAGCAGTTAGCTAAGGGTCACATTGTAGAGACCACCAGCCCTTGGAATTCACCAGTTTTCGTTATCCGGAAGCTGGGGAAGGACAAGTGGAGGCTCCTCCAGGATCTCAGACAAATTAACAATGTGATAGAAGATATGGGCTCTCTTCAACCCGGGATGCCTACCCCGACCATGCTCCCACAAAATTGGAAATTGGCTGTTATAGATATAAAAGATTGTTTCTTCCATATTCCCCTACACCCTGACGATGCACCACGTTTTGCATTCTCGGTTCCCACCATTAATCGAGAGGCCCCGAGGAAACGCTACCATTGGCGCGTTCTTCCCCAAGGGATGAAGGTGTCACCTATCATCTGCCAGCGGTATGTGGCTTCCTTGCTGTCCCCAGTCCGCGTAGCCGCAGAGAAAGCAATCATCCATCATTATATGGATGATGTGCTTGTGTGTGTCCCCTCCGATGATGTCTTGTCACACGCGCTTGACCTGACAATTAATGCATTGGTTGTTGCAGGGTTCGAGCTGCAGGAAGACAAGGTTCAAAGGATGCCACCTTGGAGGTACCTTGGGCTGGAAATTGGCAAGCGGACCATTGTGCCGCAGAAATTGGAAATCAGGCCCAAAATTCAGACCCTCGCAGATGTCCATCAGCTGTGTGGGGCATTGAACTGGGTGAGACCCTGGCTAAGCCTCACAATCGAGGACCTAGCCCCTCTTTTCAATTTATTGAAAGGGGAAGAGGAGCTGAGTTCTCCCAGGGAACTAACCCCGGAAGCAAAGGAGGCGCTGGAAAAGGTACAGCATCTCATGTCCACTCGGCAGGCCCACCGGTGTGATCCAGACCTGCCTTTCAAATTCATAATAATGGGGAAATTGCCACACCTCCATGGAGTCATTTTCCAGTGGAGAAATAACATCAAAAAGGACCAGGGCAGAGAGGACCCGCTTCTAATCATAGAATGGGTCTTTATCAGCCATCAAAGGTCCAAGAGAATGACACGTCCACAGGAACTGGTGGCTGAACTGATCCGAAAAGCCAGAGTCCGGATCAGGGAATTGGCAGGGTATGATTTTGAATGCATTCACATTCCAATTGGATTACGATCGGGCCAAATTATAAAGGCAATGTTAGAACACCTGCTTCAGGAAAATGAAGCACTGCAGTTTGCTCTGGATTCCTTTACTGGGCAAATCTCAATTCATCGGCCAGCCCACAAAATTTTTAATCAGGATGCCAAATTCACACGGAATTTGAAAGATGTTCGGAGCAGGAAGCCTTTAGAGGCCCTGACAGTTTTCACGGACGCGTCCGGAAGGTCCCACAAGTCAGTTATGACTTGGAAGGACCCTCAGACTCAGCAGTGGGAGGCAGATGTTGCCGAGGTGGAGGGATCACCTCAGGTTGCTGAGTTGGCCGCTGTTGTCAGGGCTTTCGAAAGGTTCCCCGAACCCTTCAATTTAGTAACGGACTCCGCTTATGTAGCGGGGTTGGTATCGAGGGCAGATCAGGCAATACTGCAGGAAGTGTCTAACACAGCACTGTTTGAGCTGCTTTCTAAGCTTGTTAAGCTTGTCTCCCACAGGGAGCAGCCATTCTTTGTGATGCATACGAGATCACACACCGATCTGCCAGGGTTTGTAGCTGAGGGGAACAGAAGGGCTGATGCTCTTGCTGCTCCTGCAGTGATGGCCCCATTGCCAAGCATTTTTGGGCAGGCAAAGCTCAGCCATCAGCTTCACCATCAGAACGCGCCTGGCCTTGTTCGCCGGTTTCACATCACTCGGGAACAGGCTAAGGCAATTGTGGCTACGTGTCCCTCATGTAATCAGCATGCCCTCCCCACCTTAAGTGCGGGAGTGAACCCCAGAGGTCTGAACAGCTGTGAGCTGTGGCAGACTGATGTAACACATATCCCCCAATTCGGCCGATCTAAATATGTACATGTGTCGGTGGACACCTACTCCGGTGCAGTTTTTGCTTCCGCCCACGCAGGGGAGAAAACCTCAGATGCAGTTAAACACCTCATCCAGGCTTTCTCCTTCATGGGCATCCCAAAAGAATTAAAAACTGATAATGGCCCAGCGTACCGTTCCAGGGAATTCTGCAGCTTCCTGCAACAATGGGGAGTGGGACATAAAACCGGCATCCCCCATTCCCCAACAGGCCAAGCTGTAGTGGAGAGGACCCACAGAGAAATCAAAAGGGTCCTCAACCAACAACAACCGGTGTTGAAAACAGCAACACCGCAGACCCGATTGGCCGGGGCTCTATTCACACTGAATTTTTTGAACAGCACCTTTGAGTTTTTAAACCCACCAATCGTTCGTCATTTTGGGGCAAACCCTCAACTAAACATCAAGGAGAGGCCACCGGTCGTGGTCCGGGACCCTGAAACTGGAAGGACAGAGGGACCTCATGATTTAGTCACGTGGGATCATGGGTACGCTTGCGTGTCCACCGCCATGGGGCCGAGATGGTTACCATCAAAATGGGTGAGGCCCTATGTCCCGAAGGTCTCAGGGGAGGAAAAGAAACTGCCACAGGTTACTCAGGCAGCTTTTAGGAGGAAAAGGAGGGAAGATTTTTCCCAGGACGGTTTCGCTTTCCTGAATGACCCCTGCTTGAATGTTAATTGTTTGTTTTAGTTCTTTTAGTCCTGTCAGAGCCTGTCCAGCGCCAGTCCCCTGTGCTGAGGAAGTTCCACCTGCTCCTCAGCATCCTCCTGCTTGCCAGTCTCACTGCACCTGTCTCCAGATGGTTGGTGCCCCAGCCCAAAGCCACCAGGGCAATGGGGCAGACCACAAAGCCAGCCAGAGCATCTGAGACATGGTGAATGACATCAAAAGAGAGACTGGTGACTGGCTGAATGGATTGTTTGGGGACTGGGGAATTTCGGGCTGGGTGGGTTCAATTTTGAAATCAGTTTTGTTATTTTTGTTTGTTATTCTGTTAATTTTTATTGGATTTGGTATCATCAAAAAAATGTTAAGTAGATTAATTTCTAGCACCACACATGCCCCCTCTGTGAACCAAGTTGCTGTATCATCCGTGCCTGGATGGGAGGAGAACGTGGAACTGGAGGAAGACCCAGAAGACAGGAGACACCCAGAAGAGGAACCTCAGATGGAGTGGCCCACTCAGCCAGAGTGGCTCGCCGAGAGTTACCCGGACTTTGAATATCATCCTCCTCCATTCCAGCCCTCCTCCTGTTATTAAAACAGAAAAGGGGGAGATGTGGTGGTGCAGAACTGTTTTATTAGGTTTTTATAAGAAGTTTATGTTATGGTTCATTTCACTGTATCCCCAATTCTGTATCCCTTTTGTGTTGTCTGTATAATAAGGTGGTTTGTGTCCTCCCACCCCCCCTTGCTCTGGGGCAGCCTGTTTCTCCAGGAGCCCTCCCAAGATTGCGAAATCTCAGGGAGAAGGCTTCAGGTGATAGGCCCCCCGGGGGGAATTCCTTTAGCTTTGGATTTGAGTGGTCCAAGGCTTGGGGGTGGGCACACCTTGTTACCCCCTGAAACCCCTGATTCGTTGTTTTGTAGTATCCTCCCTGGAACCCCTCCCCCACTTATAGGGGGCAGGAGGGAGGAAAAAAAAATCTCTTAGCACCTCTCTCAGCCTCTCAGCAACATCTCTCAGCACCTCGCTCTCAACCTCTCTGCTCCTCAACTCCGGAGCTAATAAACATCTTTTAATCTGCTAAGCTGAGAGCCAGCCTTTTCTATTCTGCTGCTTTGCTGTCACACTTTTGGGGGTTCAGCTGCCGAGCCGAGAAGTGAACGAACTGGGACCATTCTGTCCCTGGGTTGACCCGAGCTAGCCAGTGGTCACCTCCCGCACGGTGCGGGATGGAACCAGACACACCCAGACCTAAATATTATTATTGGACCAAACTTTCATGTGAGGACTGGGAAACTTAGACTGTAAGGGTATAATAGCCCAGGTATTTCTTTGTTCAGGGTCCCTCTCTGGAGGCACCCAGTTTGAGCTGTTTCTACCATTGTACCACTCAAATAAATTACCTTTCCAGATTTAAAGCTTGAGACTGCTACAGGATGCCTAGGGTAGAGAAGTATTAACAGTTTGGAGACCCAAATTGGACCCTAGGCTACCATTTTTGGATCCTCTCATCTGCAAACATCCAGCTGCCAGCCAAGGATGTGATTTCAGCTGGCATCATTTACATGGGGAGCATCAAAAGGTCAGTGTTAAAACTCCCTGAGCAGAATTGGTGTAAATACTCTAGCAGGTTTGAGTTCCACTCAGTACTGGGTTGGGTTCAAGTCCCTCCCCTGCTATATTCCAAATATTTGCCCATCACCAGTTGGCTTGGGTTCCTTTTAATTATCAGCTCCTTTTCACTGTTACCTGATCCCCTCAATAGTCTATCCATCCTCCTGCTGAGTCTAAAAGTTCTATTAAATCTCCATCCAATCTCTCCATCTCTCACCCCATTTTCCAGTCCCCTCCTTTAATTTATTTTTTGATTGCTATGATACTAATATACCAGACATTATAGTAGACTCCAAACATCTTTTTCTTGACATGATATTATATTGACTAGACTCACCCATTCCTACTTTTTATTATGGTAAGATTCAAATCCATAAAGACAATGACATTCTTAAAATAACATTCTTCTGAAAAAATGGATTAGAATAGTCTTACAGAAAAATGATTTGAGTGTGTGAAGAGAACTTTCCATATGTAATGTTGAGAATTCTGATATATAACACTACTAAGAACAGATAAATGGAAAATGTTATAAAACATGGGTAGCTTTTCATTTGTAGTATAGAAATATTTAAATTCTGAAATTCCCAAATTTCTAAGAAAATATCTATAAACTCCAACTTAGTATGAAAATTATTTAATTGACAGAAAAAAGAAATCAGGCCTTGGTCTAAACTTATCCTTAACATTGCATAGATCAGCGCTTCCAGAATCAAATGTGAACACAGGAAAATAGCCTTTTATTCCATCCAGTCTTGGTTGCCAAATATAGCAGGATGACTTTTGCATAACAAATAACCAAAACTGCTCCCTTGCAAGAAAACTGTCATTTTCCTGCACTTTACATCAGGTTGACTAAATTGGATGATTAGGTGCACTCTAGATTTGAACACCTAACTTTGAAATTGTTGAAAATGTTTATATAAAACATTCAAGCATTTATTCCTCTCTGCTTTTCTTTATTACATTGGAAAACTCCCTACAGATTGCACATTTGAGCTCATTAATAGCTGCTGGGTTTTGAAAAGATTATTTTTCCCATGAAGAATTAAAATAATTCAAATTTTAGTGTTCCAGAGAGATTAAATGATATTATATCATTTTGAATATCTCCCTTTGAAGGTTTATTTACCACAAGATACAGAATCTACACACAAGAGAGCATAAAGAACTACATAGCACTGTCAACAACACTGAGGCTGCAGATGATGAATGAGTGTGGCCTAAAATAATGAATATTAAGAGGTCTGCTTTGTCTATGTATTTGTGTCTCACAACCAGATACCACATTTACCCATTATTTTAATTAATAAGTCTTCAAAAATTTTATTAATATTAAAATATTGTTATCTGTTCCCTCTTCTAGGAGACTGACTCAACAGTTTGGAACAATTTCTTCAGATCAGATGTACTCTACCATGACAATCCAAATGGCACAAAAAACTTTGTGCAAAGTTTGACTGATACTTTTCTTAAAATCATGCCACTGACTTAGGAGTTTAAGTAAGGATTTGGAATAATAACAGTTACCATTTTATTTTAAAATACTTTGAAAATGTTTTCTGGTTTTACATACCAAAGCAATATGAACAGTGAATTCCACACCAATGCCAACGGAAGCAACCAGTATAACCACAGGCACTGCACTCAGCTTTATTCCAATTAGACCCATCATGCCAAACAGCTCCACAGTCATCAGAGCCAGCACCACCACCTAGATGATTTCAAACAGCTGTTAGTAACTTCTCATACTCTAGACAAATGAAGAAGGATATTACAAAACAATATGGGGGACTATAAAATATATCCCTTATATCAGTCCTTCTCTTATCCTCAAAGACAAGCCATTTTTCCTTGTTTCATTGTGCTTAATGACAATGACCCTCTAAATAGTCAGTTTAAATTATTATCCCAAGAACCATTTAAGAGATCAAGCATCACTTTTCTATTGGTAACAATTTATCAATGTGATTTGAAAAATATTTTTTTTTCTTCCTTCTCATAATTTTTCTCTTTTTCACATGTTTCTCTGAAAATCCTCCTAGAAAAACTGACTTTCAAATAACTGCATTGGAATTATTTTTGTAGTACTCCAAATGTAAGTGAGGATGACTCCAGAATAGGTTTAAAGCCCAGAAGAGGCTGAATGCCATAATTAGCTGATGAGTCTCGGGTTACAGGGAGCCTTTGAGCTTTAAAGATACTTGAAGGAATTCATATGGACAATGCAAATAGATAAACATAAATGAAAGCTTTTATATATCTTTCATCTACCTTGTAAGAAATAATAAGGGAGGAGAGGAAATCTGTGGAAACAACGTCAAAGTTTCTAAAGCCAAGTAGGGAAAAGAGACAAGCTTAAAGAGCAGTGTCAGACTGAAAATAAACCACCTTTCCAAGAGATAAAAGTATGCACTATAATAAATTATTTTATAAGCTAATGAATCAAGAAAAATAACATAAATTGCTTGATTCAGTGCTATTAAAATTATTCTAGACTAAACATTTACCTTTTAACATACTTGCTATATAAATGGATAATATAAAAACTAGCAACTGTTTTACATTTTTCTAAGCCACACAGCATTTATGAAACCATACACATAAACCATATAACAGTTTATGGAATTTAAACATAGGAACATCATAATCCAATTTAACTTGGATGTTTACTATGAGGCTTATGGTACCTTGCAGAAAGCTTGAAGGAGTATTCTCTTCAATTTATAATTTTGTAATACTTTTTCCTCAATAGCCCAGTTACACTCTTTTCTCAGTGTGTATTGTACAACCTAACCATTTCAGTCTTTCCAGAAAGACTGCATTCAGAAACTACTGGGCAAATTTACAGGCAAGTTAGACACAAGCAATTGCCTTGAAAAATGACATTGACAAAAAGAAGGAAGGAAAAACTAAATAGGAAAACCTTTAATATTTAATAACATTCTAAATTTTCGTGTCTTTATTTCTCATGTTAATGGGCATCTGAACAAAGATAAAAATTCATGTATCCTTATAACAAAACCTTTAAAGCTGCAAAAAGGTGGACAAAGGTTATTAAGGTGGACAAAGGTTATAAAAGTTTGTATCTTTAGCATGAACTCTACCCCCTCAAGCTGAATAAATATAATGAATGATGCAATATACACACTCTATTAGATGCCCAGACATAAAACCTTCCTGGTTATAGCAAGAGCTATGCTGAAAGGAATTTGACTTCAACAAAGACCCTTATAATAAACTTACAATGATGCCAGACATCCAAGGGTTCAGGAGGAAGAGGGTACACACCAGAAACGTGCAAGCCAAAACCACACTAATGGATAAGAGGAGCCAGTGACGAAGTCCAATATACTGCTCCCAAAATAGAAATGGATAGCCATTTGGGTAGCTGGCAATCCCCATACCAGCATAGTTATTACAGATAGCTCTCACTTTCTTGATAGCTTCCACAAAGTCAGAAGTTTCACGCAATCCATTGAGGTAGAAAGGAAACTGAGCATATTCTATGGGCTCAGCTGCTGGAACTAGGAAAAGTATAGCAATGTTTTAACATGTTTGGGAAGGAGATAGACAGCATGGTTAATAAGACACTTGTTCTCTATAGCAGAATGCTTAAAGGTGTTGAATTTAAATTTTTTGCATTTTTGGAACAACTGACACTTTAAAAACTCTAAATAAAGGAAATTACTATATTTGTGATAAACACAGCCTTTATCAAGTCTCCAAACAATTCTGTATCATTTAACAACTACAGATTTCAATAGATGTATGCAATCTTTACCAGCTTTTTACTGAATACCTGTCCTAGGGTTTGGATACATTGAAGCACAGCTATCTTGTTACTCAATCACATTTTCAAGAGCACCAGTCCTCCCCCACATGTACTCTCCCATTCCCCACTGGCGTCCAACTAGCAATACTCCCAATAAATTACTGAAGTGAAACAAGGCAAACCAACATTGCTGCTCAGGATGCAAAACAGTGAACAGCACAGAGTGGGAGGGACAGAAGGAGAACACCCACTCACATAGACTCCTCCCCAAAATAGCTCTTGTACCATATTGGTGTTGGTATCTTATACGTATGAGCTAACTTGATGAAATTTCCTTACATATCAAAAATTGAGGATAGACATGATGAAATTCAGGAATTTACTGCAATCTCCAGGTTTCTCTTGCATACAGAACTATTAAGTGACATTAAGAGCAATGCTTATTATAAGTTCATAGAGCTTTGCTAGAAACTGTTATAAAACTAATTTTTCAACATTATAAAACCCTTCAGTGGTGCCACATTACACTAGATTCAACAACTGCATTTGTGTCCTGAGTCTACAGAGTAACACAATATATTGTTCTGTTTGTGCTTCTGAGCCCTATATAGCATCACCCAACTATAGTTCCTAGGTCTTAAAGGAAGGAGTGAGACCATCTATATAAACTGTAAGACATTAAGATGAAATGTTACTTACTTCTCAGTCTTGTTTCTAGCATATAGTCTGCTTTGTCATGGACCCATTCTGGGTGAGGAGGCCGGATGTTGGCTTGTGAGGCAGCATAGGCCACAGGGTCATTACTAACCCAGGCTGTCAGATAGATGTAAAAAGCTTTTGGGTTAATGATTCCATCTGCATCCACCAAACGTTGTTTAGTCAACTGCAAAATGGAAAGATTGGAAGCCATTCAGAATGAGTTTTGCTTTCAGGGCTCTTGCTGCAAATCTTATGACAAAAAGCCTAGAGGTGCAACACACACATATAGGAGGGGGGAAAGAAAAAGACAAATAGCATTAATTTTCACTTGAAGTGACTTACCAGCAAACTAATGTTTGAGAATGAAGAAAAATCTAAACTACAGCAACAGTGGAAAGTGGTTTTTGATAAACTAATATTTATATAATTTTTATTATACCCACTGTATCAACAGATGGTTCCAGAACAAACTGAACAATTTAAATACAAATTCAAAAAAAACCTGTCTGTAATTGAGGGTGAAAAACAACAAAATTGAAGAAATGTATTTTAAAGCAACAGGAAAAAACTTGGCAAAAGTACCTATACATGCCTGTGTGCAGTTAACCTCTGTTGTTAACATTAAAGAAAATGCCACCAAGTAAATGGAGAGCTATAAAAATAAAAAAAAAAAAGTGTATAAACTTTTCTAACACTTGTCTCCTATGATCTACGTATTTCAGAAAATGCCCAGTGCAAAAAAAAGCCAAACAAGTGCACTGTGTTATTTGGGTCACTGTTGGCAAATCTATCTATGGGGTAAAACACAGTGGTATGCTTCTAGGGTTCTTCAGCCAAATACGGCACAGCTAGAGTTATGAGAGAGAACTCTGGATTAAAAGTATAACTCTGGTGTTTCTTTGTTGATTTGTTTATTTAAAATTCTGACTTGGCTCCAGTTTCAGGTCCTTTTAATGAAATGAAGAACATTAGTGACAGCAATTAAAAAAAAAAAAAAATCAACCTTTCCCCCCTCAAAAAACCACTCCACAACTAGATTCCAAGGATCTGGATTCAATTAATCCACAGGATATGCATCAACTGTATGTCTTCAAGCTGTCTTTGGAATTGTATAGTACAGTACTCAGCCCTTATGGGTACACCACACTTTTCTCCCTCCCAGGCACAGGAAATTGTATCAACAGCTGTAGTCTAATCACATTTGTTCTGCAGTGTATGTGGCAGACACTGCTAAACAAAATTTCATAAAGGTTTTCCCTTTGGCTCCCTACCTTTGATTAATTCATAGCTAAAGCATCATTCAAACCTGACAACATGCTGTATGCTGCCATATAGCAGTGTTTTACACACCATAGTAACTGAACAGTGTAATCCATAAATTTGTCACCTTTAATGTCAGAAAAAAATTAAAATAAGCAGATCTGCCGAGAAGCTCACTAAAGAGACTATTTTCTGCTTGAAAGCACTGAGTCAATGATTCTAGGAGAGAAGAAACTAGGTTATTGCACACTTTTTTTTTCTTAAAAGGATTAAAATAAAATTTTGGCTCAAGGAGTCAAACCCAGCATATTTCACCTACCTATGTGATACTAAAAAGCTGCAAAAGCAGTCATATGCTGTGATAACCTTGTGAAAGAAGCTAGGATGCATTTTTTTAGGCAGCTCAACCAACTGCCATTCTCAGTTCTACTACAGTATATCTATATTTAGTAATGACAGTGCAATAATAATGTACAGCATATAGTTATTTCAGTCCCCTTCCATTCACTATCATTTCTAAACATCTTTCTTTAAAATGTGTGTGTTGAATAAATTCGTAGGAACTAACCAAATAATTGTGAATGCTAGATTCAAAGCCACAGCAGAAGGCTGAGCAAAGGTCATCCCTATAAAAAAATATGATTCAAATCAGAAATGATGGCACTTAGGGCAACAAGACTAACATTGGCTTTATGTCTTGCATAGGACCAGTCTCTACCTACCTAAGGATGCAGAGTAGCATCTTCCACACCAATTGCAGAGGAAACTGTGCATGTGTGTATGAGACAGGAACAGCATTTAACCCATGCCAGACAATAATCATGAAGGACAGGCATTCCTGGTATTGATATTAAATACTTCTCAGCACAAGCCAGACTGCAGCTAACATGCAGCTCAGGCAAAGTCAGTGAGGCTATGCAATTAGGTACAACTCAGAAATTTCAATTCATCAAGATGAAAAAAGGAGCTATGGCATTTTTCTTGCATCTCCCCCAACTCCTGATGGGACTGTGTGTTCCTGTATAAACCACTATGGACTCTGATACAGTACCTGGCTGATGTCAATGGGCTTTGCTCGGTTTCCTGTTTGCACCAAGAGTTTGTAAGCCAGAACAGCATCATCAGATCCATTTTTATAATTGTTGTAAGTGATTTTCCCAGCTTCCCAGTCACTGTCAAATGCATGCTGAAGTCCTAAAGAGTTCAGGAAGGTGTGAGGAAGAAAGAACAAGAAAATGAGAAAACAATCTTTGAAAGAAAATTCAGTCGGAAGAAAAAATAATAATTATTTTTTTAATATAAAGTATGACTATAGCTGAAGCAGTGTCCTGGTTTAAGCTGGAATAGAGTTAATCTTCTTCCTAGTAGCTGGCACAGTGGTGTGGTTTGGATTCAGTATAGATTAATGCTGATAACACACTGATGTTTTGGTTGTTGCTGAGTATTGCTTACCCCGAGTCAAGAGCTTTAGAGTGTCTCAGGCTCTGCCAGAGAGGATATGCACAAGAAGCCAGGAGGGAGAATGGCTGGGACAGCTGACCTGAACTGGCCAAAGGGATATTCCACACCACAGAATGTCATGCCCAATATATAAACTGAGGAGTTATCCAGAAGGTGGGTTTGCTGCTCGGGGACAGGCTAGGCATCAGTTAATGGGTGGTGAACACCTGTATTGTGCATAATTTGTTGTCCTTGGGTTTTATTCCTCTCCCTTTCTCCTTTTCAGTACTATTATTATTATTATTATTATTATTATTATTATTATTATTATTATTATATTTTACTTTGTTTCATTTAATAAACTGCTTTTATCTCAACACATGAGCTTTTACTTTTTTTTTTGATTCTCCTCCCCAGGGAGGTGGGGGGCAGTGAGCAATCGTATGTGTGGTACTTAGTTGCTGGCTGGAGTTGACAGTCCTTTTTGGTGCCTGATGTGGGGCACAAAGGGTTGAAATAATTACAGATTTGACCAAAACATGTTAAAACAAATTTGTTATAAGCTTTTATTGCATTGGTTTAATAGTCACTGGTCACAATGTTGATTTATTTTCTCAAAGAGTTGTAGCACTTGTTCTCAGAGTTACATTATGTATCTACTTACTTGCAGCATGCGTTTGCTCTTTTGATATTTGTCATCTCTGAGGCCTGGGCTAAGTTTCTTGTTTTGTTATACTTTGTAGTACTGGCTTGTGATATGATAGAATTGCTGGTATGTCTACTCAGCATTGCCCTCACCCCTGTACTTTGGGAGTCATCTATTGGGAATTTGTCCTGGAATGACTGTATGGCCTGGTATCCCATCGTCTGTTTTTTCAGCTGAGAAATGGGTCCTGTAGCTTTAAGCTAGGCCCAGAGAGACAGAAAGGGCAAAGGGGGAGAAGAAGCTTCACTTTACTCCCCTGGAATTCCTCTCTCAGGGACTGTGCTGCCTAGCATGGACAGTGAGAGAGAGATAAGGCTCAGTGCTCTTGGAGTTCTTGGCTTTTGCAGAGAGAGAGACAGGGAGTTTTTCTTTGCGCCTTTTTTTT
Organism: Delichon dasypus; assembly: GCA_037837765.1. NCBI lineage: Eukaryota > Metazoa > Chordata > Aves > Passeriformes > Hirundinidae > Delichon > Delichon dasypus. Next base: position 20,268,892 of record JBBAXF010000012.1, read on the forward strand.
TTTTTTTTTTTTTTTTTTTTTTTTTCTTCTGGTTTTCCTCATTAGCTACAGCTAAAAAGGTTTTCCCAGAACTGTGGCTTCTTCTGGGACTGTTCAGCCCTGCTCCGGACCAAAAACCCATAATAACACTGGGAGCTCATGCTTGTGGCCCTCTGGGGGCCCGGGACACTGCATTCTAGCCCCAGAGGGACTGAAGAGATCGAGACACACACAGAGGACTCTCTGAACCACAGAAGGACTCTCTGAGTTTGCCATCTCTTCAGAGCAAGGAGAGGTTTTATTGTTTAATATTATTCATTTTCTCATGTTTGTGAGTACTTTGCTTGTGAAATAAACAGTTTATTCCACTTTTCTCCAAGGAGATTTTCTCCTGAACTGGTTGGGGGAGGGGCTGCTGAAATTTGCTTTCTAGAGGAGACCTCTTTGGGAAGTTTCCTCCTAAATTTTGTCTCAAACTGGGACAAATAATTAATTATTTGAAAAATAATTGTTTTATAATTATTAATATTATTTATATTTATATATATATATATAATTATTAATTAAAACTTTTGCCTTTTCTCCTCAGAGAATTGACCCAAGTGGGAGACATCTTCCTACATCTTCCCTTTCTCCTCCAGGCTAATTACAGAACTGTCTGAGAATTTTGAAATTTTTTTAAATCCCTGGGATGTTGAAACTAGGCTATTTCTGGACCTGGTCCTATTGCTAGGAATGCTGAATTTGCTTCAGATCTTGTTTAGGGTTAAGCAACTGTGACTATACCAACCCCTGCAACAGGCACTGTGACTACTCCAACCCCTGCAACAAGCACTGCAGCTACTCAGACCCTGGTGATGAATGATCCAGCTGAAGCAGAGAACCAACCCATGTTGGTATAATTTGCCCCTATACACAAGAAAAATGGACACAAAAGGTATCTCATTTAATAAAGGAGGACAAAGTAGAGCCAGCACAAGAACAGGAGGAAGAGGCAGAATAAGAGGTAACCACTCAATCCCTATCCCCGAGTGAGCTTCAGGATATGCAAAAGGATTTCAGATCTTGTGCAGCTGAGCATGTTATCACCTGGCTCTTCCAATGCTGAGACAACAGGGCTAGCAGTTTAAAATCAGAAGGTAAGGAAGCCAAGCGACTGGGATCACTTTCTACAGAAGGTGATTGGAAAAGGGCCACAAGTCCTTGGCCTCTGGAGCTGAGTCCTGTCAAGTGTGAAGGAAAGGTACCCCTTCAAGGAAGATATGTTGCCCAGGCAAATAGACTGTAGTGGAGAGAGGTATCCAGGGCCTGGGGGAGTTAGTCATGCTAGAGGTGATTTGACTCAAACAATGGGAAGTCACCCACAGATCCAAAGTCCAGTGCACACAACCCATGTGGCGAAAACTTGTACAGAGGACACCACTGTCATGCCAACTCACTGGCAGTAATGACCTGGAGAGAGGAGAGACGAAGAGGCACCAACAGTGGATGAAGTTGCTCACCAACTCCAGGAGTACAAAGAAAATCACTCTTCCTCCCTTGTCTAGGCTGTGAAAAAACTGTCCCAGGAGTTACAGAAATTCAAAGAGAATATGTTCTACTCTCCACTTGTATGGACTCACATCTCAGTTAAGTGTACTTTTGCATAAGAGGGAGAATATGCTGTGTACACACCTTGGGGTACCCTGTGGTTTTACCTGCAGGACCATGGAGAGGGCATGAAGAAGTAGAATGGAAAATCTACCTCAACCCTAGAGGCACAGGTATGTGAATTGCAAACATAAACAATCCCAAATGGGGGTTCTTCCAGGAAAGTTGCTACTCAAGTCTCCATTGGGCAGTTCCCCAGGCAGAGTGGAAGGACTGATCTTACTCCTGATCCTATGGAAAGGAATTCTAATCCATTTCTACAAGAAGTAAATGGAGAATCCTATGACCAGGACTAAAGGGGCCCTACCTCCAGCCAGATGGAAGAGAGGGACAACTGGGTTTATTGTGTGGTATGAATTCAATGGCCTGGCACGTCAGACCCACAGGAGTACAAGTCTCTAGTAAACACTGGTGCACAGTGTTCCCGAATGCTATCAAGCTATGTAGGGACAGAATCCATTTGTACTTCTGGAGTGACAGGGGGATTCAAACAGCTGACTATTGGAAGCTGGATTAGTCTGACTGGGAATGAGTGGCAAAAGCACCCCATTGTGAGTGATCAGAGGCTCTGTGTATCTTTGGCATAGACTATCTCAGGAGAGGGGATTTCAAGGACCCCAAAGGGTACCAGTGGGCTATCAGTACAGCTGTCCTGGAGATGGATGAAATTAAACAGTTGTCTACCTTGCCTTGTCTCTTGGAGGACCCTTCTATTTGTGGGGTTATTGAGAGTTGAAGAACAGCAGGTGCCAATTGCTACCACAGCAGTGGAAATACCACACCAACCGAGACTCCCTGATTCTCATCCATGAACTAATTTGACTGGAAAGCCAAGGAATGATCAGCAGGACCTATTCACCCTTTAACAGTCCTACATGGCCAGTGACAGTCTAACAGAGAATGGAGGCTGACAGGAGACTATCATGGTCTGAATGAAGTCATGCCACCTCTGAGTGCTGCTGTACAGGACATGTTGGAACTTCAATATGAACTGGAGTCAAAGGCAGCCAAATGGTGCCACAATTTATATTGCTAATGCATTTTTCTCAATCCCTCTGGCAGCAGAGTGCAGGCCACAGTTTGCTTTCACTTGGAGGAGTGTCCAGTATACCTGGAATCGACTGTCTCAGGGGTGGAAACAAAGCCCAACTATCTGCCATGGACTGATCAAAACTCAATTATTAAACTGTCAATCTTAACCCAAGAGTTTCCTCACTTTTATTATCTGATTCTCTCTTCCATCCCACCAGGGGTGGTAGGGGTAGGGGGAGTGAATGGGTGCGTGGTGCTCTTTTTCCAGCTGGGGTTAAATGGTGATACTCTTTCATTTACACCCTCCTCAAAACAAAGCTGAAATGTCACCCTGACATAGATGGTACCAAAACAGAAGGGGCTGAGTTCAGCCCTGATTTCACCTCACTGGCTACCGTAGAGTTAAAACCAGGCAGAGATTTAGTCCATTACCCAGAAGAGAAATACACTCTCCATTCTCCCTCCTCAGAAGGGGACACACCCCACCAATTAACTGTCTGAGGCTACTGAAGAGCACTGAGACAATAATTTCTATTATACAATCGGAAATTCTACTACAAGGGAAAAAAGCCCACCACACTCAGATTTTCAGCTTCAGACACTCAGCTGCTTCTTGAGTACAGTGTGAGTGCTCAATTTCTTCCATCTGTTCAAATTGTGTACCAAATACAAGTCATAGGATCTGCTACTGGCACATGTAAAGATCACAGCCAATAGCTATTCGCTCTCAACTGTTATTTTTCTCTTTGCCACTCTTCAAAGGGGAGGGAATACCTCACAGCACTAATTTGGATCAGATTTAGAACAGAAAGCCACAGCCTAGTACAAGGAAGTTCTGTGAGAACAGATCAAAAACATCATGTTCAAAGAAGGAAAGGAAAAGGCTGGGGATGGGGTGGTGGTGGAAATCACCAATCCACCTCACAGCTGCACTGAGTAGCTGTAATGAACATCATAATAACAGGTAAGATAGGCTAGCCACAGCTGTAAGGAGATAAGAGTGGAAGAGAAAACACAACCTAACCTTACTGAGACCACCTCGGGGCCCCAGTATTCATTCCAATTTACAAATTCTTTCCTCTTCCTCACTTGGAAACCCGCCTCCCAGGTCATTCTACAAAATCATACCCACTTGTAAAGCTAACAAGTTGAGAACAAAGGGATGAAATAAGACTGTCAAGCTTGCTATATGCAGCCCTTCAGCACCACCTCAGAAAGAGGATGATTTAACAGTTGATTTTCTGCATCCTTGAAGGGACTTCAGTCCCTGTGACAGGACCTTTCACCCCTGAGACTTATCTACTTCCTCCATGGCTAAGTCAGCGGAATGGTTTGTCTTGTGATGAATTATCTCAGCTGAAAACACCCTTAGCCAGCAATAAACATCCTTCCTTGAATGCATGGGAAAGGATAAGCAAAAATTCTGACTGACAGACACAAGCACTTTTACAAACTATGAAAGACCACTATGATTTTCATAAAATCAGAAATCTCTTATATACTCTCTGAGTATGTGGAGAGTTCTCCTCAATGCTGACATGCTGGTATCAAGATACTTTCCTAGGATTGAGAGAAATTAGGAGACTTCTGCACACCACTGTCATTCATTCGTAAGCAACACTGACTCCTAATCTATACTATTTCTTCGCTAGCTGTAATATAGGTACCTTTATTATTGTGCACTATCTTGTGAACCTACTAGTAGTTTCTTTTTGTTTATCCTGTGTAGTAAATAAGCCTGTTAAAGTCTCATGTCTGTCTTTTCCTTGTGTCTATTCAATAAATAATTCATGTTGTAATAGACATGATCGGTCATTATTAAGAACTCGCAAGCGAAAGTGGATTTTGGGGTGCTGGCTGCCTCAATAAAGCTGTTGTCTACTTCCAGAAACCTGGGCAAAGGCAGGGACTTGTCTAAGCTCTCCCCTCTCATTCATAACAAATTGGTGCAGTGAGCAGGGTCATGACAAATGATATGGAAAAACAGATTTAACAGATTGCTCATGGTGGCACAGTGATCATAACCCTTGGCTGGTAGATAACTGGTTTGAGTGGGAAAAAATTAAAGAGAAAATAAATGAACAGCTGGAATCGCTGACAGATAAAAATTGAGAAAATATAATTACTCATGTACTTGCATTATGCTTAAAATCTGCTTGCCAATGGCAGGAAAAAAATGATAAAAGGATATGACAAATTGAAACAAGAGCTAAAAGAATCCAAGGAAAAAACAAAACCCTTGGCATGCGAAGGACAAGAAGGTAATTGGGAGCAGTCAGCATGACCAAGGGGAAGTCATGCTTGATCAACATGATAACCTTCTACAATGAAATTACCAGCTTAGTAGACAAGGGGAGATATTGTCTACCTTAACTTGGGAAAAGCTTTTGACACTGTGTCCCATAAGATCATAATAGAGAAGCTGATGAAGTATGGGCTGGATGAGTAGACAGTAAAGTGGGTTGGAAACTGGCCAAATGGGCCCAGATGGTGGTGATCAGTGGCATGAAGTCTAGTTGGAGGCCAGTAACTAGCAGTGTACCCCCATAGTAATTTAGTCCAGTCCTGTTCAACATCTTCATTAATGATCTGGAAGATGAGACAGAATGTATCCTCAGCAACTTTGCAGATTACACAAAACTGGGAGGACTGGCTGACATGCTGGAGCGTTATGCTGCCATCCAGAGGGACCTGGACAGGCTGCAGAAATGGGCTGACAGGAACATCATGCAATTCAACAAGTACAAAATCCTGCCCTTGGGAAAGAACAACCCCATGCACCAGTACATGTTGCGGACCAACCTGCTGGAAAGCATCTTGGAAGAAAAGGGCCTGGAGGTCCTGGCAGACACAAAGTTGAACATGAGCCAGCAGTGTGCCCTTGCAACAAAGATGGCTAATGATATTCTGGGCTGTATTAGACAAAGTATTGCCAACAGGTTGAGGAAGGTGATCTTTCCCCTCTACTCAGCCCTGGTGAGGCCACACCTGGAATTCCTTGTACAGTTCTGGGGCCCCAGTACAAGAAAGACATGGAGCTACTTGGAAAGAATCCAGCACAGGACCTCAAAGATGTTTAAGGGACTGGAGCACCTTATATATGAGGAAAGGCTGAGAAAGATTGGACTGTTTAGCCTGGAGAAGAGAAGGCTCGGGGGGAATCTCATCAATGTATATATACCTCAAGTGGGAATGCAAAAAACACAGTCAGGGTCTTTTCAGTGGTGCCCAGGGACAGGACCAGAGGCAATGGGCACAAACTGAAATGTGGGATTGCCATTTGAACATAAGGAAACCCTTTTTCAATGTGAGGATGACTGATCACTGGAACAGGTTGCCCAGGGAGGTTGTGGAGTCTCCCTCCTTGGAGATATTTAAAAGCCATTTGAACATAGTCCTGGGAAACTGGTTTGAGGTTGAGTATGGGGGTTGGACCAGATGACTTCCAGAGGGCATTTCCAATCTCAGTCATTCTGGGATTCTGTGTAGTGCATAAATACAAATCCATCATTCCTGAATACATCTCTAACTCCATTTCAGCCTCTTAGAAAGTGGTTATGTGAAAGCATTTGTGCTATCATCATAATCATGTAGAAGATCACTGGGAGTTAAGAGGAGGCCGTTGAAGAATGTAGGAAAAAAGGAGAGACCTTCAAAGGGCAGTTTAGGAGGAACGGACAAGTTGCTATGCTAGACAAAATATGGAGGCAGAACTTTCAGACTAATATCAAACTCCTGACACAGAGCTAAGCAGACACAATACCAAATATATGCATTTGCATGCAACATTACCAAATTGTGGTTGCAAGTTACATTTTACATTATTACAGTGTGTGGAAACAGCTATTTCACTTTTTTCCCCTCCAGTGTATGCTACAGTTCTTACAAGTTTGATCATCACTCGTATCCAGCTCTTTTTTAATATATTTATTTCTCAGCTGGCTTAACCATTTTACACTTTGCATAATTTTATTACTGGCCTTGGACACTGATGAAATTGAAAGTCTGCAGAAAGAATACCAAGAAACCACTATCAGTTGTGATTACTTTCTGAAGGATTTCAAAATTTCAGCAATAAAAATTCCATATAACACATAGAAATTAATAGCAGAGCAACAATATTTTATAATAAATTGTTCACACAAATGATTTTAAAAGGCTTTCAGTCTGTTTTAAAGATAGATGCAATTAATGAAATGTGTCTGGGCAGAAAGATAAAAGTAAATTGTGGACCCCTTTCTGCAAAGAAATTATACAAGCTAAGGCAATTGTTTAAATGTTATATAGAAGAATATAAAATCCTCCAAAAATATGTTTGATGCTGAAATGGGGGTGAAGAAGGAATTCCTACTAACTCATTTGAACAGTGGGCAAGGCAGCCCTTTGCAAAAACAAGCTGAATTAAGAGCCATCAGGGAAGTTAAACAACCATATTTACATTCAGTCACTTACAAAAATAATGTTAACATTTCCAGTTTAAACAAACTATTAACGTTAACTATCTTCTGTTGCATTTTCGGATAATAGAAAATGTTATTATGTTTTTATACTAGGAAGCAAAATACGAGTGAGCCTCTGAAAAAAGAGGTGCAATAAGCTAAAGGCACTCCAAATACTAGCAGTAATGTGCATGTTTTCTAAGAATCGTAGCTGCATTGGTGTAGAAATTGCTTTGCTGCTGCTGCTGTAGACTCCAGGATGGTGTAGATAAATGTAGACGAGAGATCTCTGAAGTTAGGTTTTAGAAGATGAGGTTTATTGTAAGGGATGTGAGGCCCTGCTCTGAGCTGCCAGGCTGCAGCTCGTGGCAAGGCCTAAGAAGGTGGGGGAAGGGAGAGGTAGGGAGAGGAAATTCTAAGAGAGGAAAGTCCTCGGGAAAGGGTGCAAGCAAAGAGACCGTCCAGCCCCCTTGGGACCCCTTATCAGGGGTCTTCAAGGTGGGCTGGAACAAGACTTGGGCCAATGGGGTTACAGATACCTGATACTTCAGGGGAGGGTTACAGGTGTGGGATGTACCATTGGGGGGTGAGACAGAACATTCCATTTGACCTGGGTCTGGCTGCAGGTAACCTTCAGCTGGTCACATAACTGTTTTCCCAGACATCCAGTAGCTAATACATCTCAAACATCAAAACTTACTTTCAATTCTATCTCACTCACAGGTTTCTCATTCTCAGAATATAGGCAGTCATATTTATAGGTTTTTTTGGCTTCATCCTCCCCAACATCTCCCCCGTTCTTATTAACAACTAAAACGCTAGACACTGTCTTACTCATTACTTTTTTTACACACTGAAGTATGCAGGGAACCACTACTAAAACTACAACTACTACTATTAGAATGATTAAGCCTATCTTACAAAGTTCCTTTAGCCAAGGTGCAAAGCTCAAACCATCAAACAAATTGTCTAGCCAAGATGGGTCATCTATTGTAATTTGGCTAGCTAAATCTCTCAATTCTTGCAAGTTTGTATTTGGAACAGAAAAGACAAAACGAGGAGCGTTGTCTGGATGCAGTGGGATATTGAAAAAACAGTCTTTTAGATCTATGATTACAAGTGGCCAGTCTCTCAGGATCATGGAAAGGTTGGGTAGACCAGGCTGGAGGGGACCCATGTTTTCAGTCACTGTGTTGATCTTGCTGAGATCCTGTAACAATCGCCAGGTGTTGGAGGTTTTCTTATGGATTACAAACACAGGTGAGTTCCAGGGACTGTTAGTGGGCTTAATGTGGCCTTTTTGCAGTTGTTCAGATACTAGATCCTTGAGGGCACTCAGCTTATTGTCTGGTAGGGGCCACTGGTCAACCCAGACGGGGGTGTCCATTTTCCAGGTTAGTTTTAGAGTGCTGAGTGCTTCAGTGCCCCCTACGAAAAACCCAGTTCAATTTTGGCTCCCCATTGAGAAAGCAAGTCCCTTCCCCACACTGTGATGGGCTTTTGTACCACATAGGGACAAATCGATGCTTTCTTCTTATCTGGTCCTGTAATGCTGATTACAGATTCACTTTGCAAGCACGGAGTGACACCTCCGATGCCTGTGAGGGTACCTGGGGGAGTTACTAACTTCCAATCTCTTGGCCAATAGTAAGAAGAGATCACAGAAACATCCGCGCCAGTATCGATCATCCCTTTGATGTTAACTTGAACCCCACCATTTGACAATTCACAAGTTAGCATTGGTCTTTGTTCACTTATGTGTTGAACCCATAGAACTTCAGGATTTTCAGGAGTGACAGGGAAACAGCGTGGTGGCATTTGGTCCATAGTTCCCATAGGCAATGCTATGGCAATAGCTATAGGGGTTCTGGGAGGAATATGCAATGGGGGATAGCAGGCATTGGCTAGCACTAGCAATTCTCCGTTGCAGTTAACAGACATCACACAAGGCAAAACAAGCAGTCCCAGGATGCTATTCCTTTCCTTGCCAACAACTAAAAAGTCTTGCCTATGTTGTGAAGGCCCAGTGATCCCTGCTGAGATATAATCGTAGCCATCATCTTTTAGAAAGGTTGTTGGCTTGGAGGTTGCCAAGGTGCACCAGGTCCCTGGGGGTAGTAGGCTTGGGTCATTACTTGGGATTGTGCTGGTGATGAAGCGAAGAGCGTTTGGGTCGGGGTATTCACAAATTTTTCCTCGGGCACTAGGGGTTCCATTACTTGTTTCTTCACGCGATGGCGCTGCACGCTCCCCTTGGAGTTTTTTTTATTGTATTTTCTGCTGATGTCCTGTCTGGCTTGACACTGCCAGGCAGGATGCTTTCCCTTCTTACAGGTGGAGTAGCGATCTGGTGCTTGCACACCTCTTTTGATGTCTGGGCAGTTCCTCAGGATATGACCAGGTCGTTTGCAGAAGTAGCAAGGTCCTGAAGTCACAGTAGCTTGCATAACAGCCATGGTGTTGTCTTGTTGTGAGCTTAGATGCAGGGTGGTTAAGATTTCAGTAAGTTTCTGGTCTCGTGTTTCAGCTTGTGCTGCTTGTGCTGTAAGAGCCCTTTCAATTTTTTCTCCAATAGTTTTTCCAAGTTCATTCACTTGAATCGTTGCCACGTGCTCTGGGCTCCCAATTTGGTTACAGGCATCAATCATTTCAGGCACTGTGGGTCTCTCCTTTCCTAGGGCTTTGATTGCTCTTTTACATTCTGGACTTGCATTATTTTCAATAATGTCCCCTATCATTATTGGGCGAGCTATATCATCACCGCATTGTCTTTCTGCTGCTTGGATCACTCGATCCACAAATGTGGTAAATGGTTCAGATGAATCTTGACTAATTAGGTTGTAGGCTTTTTCAAAACTTCCTGCAGGCTGAATTTGTACAAAGGCTCTACAAGCCATCTTTTTAATGTAGTCTAATGCTGTTCTGGGTAAGTTCACTTGATTATCATTCTGATCATCAGGAGGGTCACCAGTGAGCTTAGATATAGTAAGGGTACGAAGGTCCACATCAGTACATTGTCTGTACATCTGCAGTACGTTTCTAAGCAACCTTCTCCATTTGAATTCCCACAGCATATATTGAGAATCTGTGAGAATTACACCAGCGAGGTTTTTGCAGTCATTTGGTGTAAGTGTATATCCTTCCAGGGTGCTTTTTAGCAGTTGTTTAAAATATGGAGAGCAGATGCCACTGTCCTTTATCACTTTTCTTAATTATTTTATTTTGTGAGATGGAATAGGTGTCCATGTTCTGGGACCTCCGGCTTGCTGGCTGAATATCACAGGCATGGCTAGAGGATTTAGATTTTCTTCTTTGCAAATTTCTCATGTGACTTCATGCCAGTCTGTCAGTTGAAGGTCATCAGAACATTTCTGGGGACCTTCCAAAGTCGGGATTGGTGGTGGTGGATCCTCAGATTTGAGAGGGCTGGCAGCTGCGAGGGAAAAACAGTTCTCTGTCTGTCCTGTATTTGTTAAAGCGGCTGTCACATTCCATCCTCCCCCTTCTCGTTGCATGGTTTGTGTGCCAAGCTGTGGTTTTGTCATGCTTGGGCAGGATGCAGGAGGCAGAGGCAGGGATGCAGAAGGCAGAGAGCCTGTCAGTGAAGACATCTGGGAAGAACTTGAAGCCACGGGAGGAGTCGTCAGGCATGAAGCTGTTACTGTAGCATGTAGGTCCCGTGGTGGAACAGACGCGGAAGGATACATATAGGTCACTGTAGAATCATGTTGCTGTTGTGCTGTGTGCAGGGTCGTGGGCAGGTAAAGGGCTGCTGAAGGCTGTGGTTGTGCAGAAACTGCTGTAGCATCGGGGGCTGTGCAGCACGCGTGGCAGTGTGGACTATTTGTGATGGCACTGTAACAAGATCCGACTGAGCGTAGATTTCTGCATGGGGCGTGCGGGGACCGGCAGGCTGTATCACAGGCGGTGACGCGGCTGGGCACGTTGGCGCGAAATGGCCACGAGGGTGGGGGATGGGTCCGCGGCACTCGGTGGGGCCGCAGAAAACGAAACCGCGTGGCGTGTGTGGGGGGAGGGAGGCGGGCTCCGCTGCAGACCCGCGGCCACGCAGAGGAGATCTCCGGGAGCGGTGTGACTAGGTGCCGCGGCTGCAGCGGCATTTTTTGCAGCGAAGAGCTCAACGAGGGCCCTACAAGCTGGAAGAAGCTCAGCAACAGCGAAATTCCTTAGTGAAATATCATTAAAGAGTCTATTTCCAACTGAGTCACAAAAGTCTCTGGTAAAGACGGCTGAACGGTCAGCATTGGGAAAGTTAACTAGAGTCCATTCTAAAAGGTCTTTTAGCTCTTGCTTATGTAAAGTACTGTGATTGCAGCGTAAAATATGCTTAATTTGTTTATAGAGATCTCTACCAAGGCTAGAGTGGAAATGTCCCATTTTTACACCAGTGTAGCTCACCTCGATGTCGCAGAAGCAGGTCCTCACTCGAGATCCGACGTGAGGGTTGGCCAGACACTCCAGTCAGCTCTCAGGACACTGCACGGGGTTCCTCTCAGAGCTCCGGCTCCAGGCGTTACTCAGGAACGGCTTTTCCGTGCTCGGGGACACCAACCTCCACTCAGCGCTTCAGTGCGGGCAGTGCAAAGCAGTGCCACACGCGCTCAATGCACGTGGCAATTACCACGGCAAAGGTCCCTCCATGAGCTCCAGTGGCCGCTGCTCAGCAGCAGCCGTCTGTGCTCGAGGGATGCCAGACAAAACCTCCTCAGAGCTCGGAGTGTTCGCTACTTAGTAACGATCCTCGTGCTCAAGGTTTTGCCCTTGGCAACTTTAAAGAGCTCCAGCCTCACGCTGCCCAGCAACGATATGCCGTGCTCACGACACCGATTAGAGTACAACTGGTAATTAAGTTACCGTCCATGGGGAAGTCTCTCACAGCTTGAAAGGCTGGGTCCGGCGTTTTCCACGTTGCACTCCAATTGTAGAAATTGTTTTGCTGCTGCTGCTGTAGACTCCAGGACGGTGTAGATAAATGTAGACGAGAGATCTCTGAAGTTAGGTTTTAGAAGATGAGGTTTATTGTAAGGGATGTGAGGCCCTGCTCTGAGCTGCCAGGCTGCAGCTCGTGGCAAGGCCTAAGAAGGTGGGGGAAGGGAGAGGTAGGGAAAGGAAATGCCAAGAGAGGAAAGTCCTCGGGAAAGGGTGCAAGCAAAGAGACCGTTCAGCCCCCTTGGGACCCCTTATCAGGGGTCTTCAAGGTGGGCTGGAACAGGGCTTGGGCCAATGGGGTTACAGATACCTGATACTTCAGGGGAGGGTTACAGGTGTGAGATGAACCATTGGGGGGTGAGACAGAACATTCCATTTGACCTGGGTCTGGCTGCAGGTAACCTTCAGCTGGTCACATAACTGTTTTCCCAGACATCCAGTAGCTAATACATCTCAAACATCAAAACTTACTTTCAATTCTATCTCACTCACAGGTTTCTCATTCTCAGATACAGGCAATCATATTTATAGGGTTTTTTGGCTTCATCCTCCCCAACACATTGGTATCCTGGTTTAGGGTAAATTTAGGAGAAAACCCCTGAATGGGGTCCCTCTGGGAAGCAAACCTAAATGGCCGGTCTGGGAAAGAACTTCCTTGGAGAAGAGTGGAAAAAACTTTTACTTAACAAACAAAGTTCCTACAAGTACCAAGAATGAATAATATGAAACAATAAAACCTCTCATTCTGGAGTGAGATGGCAAATTGAGAAAGTTCTTGCCATGGATGGATGTAGCTCGACTCTCTCTCAGTCTTTTATCAGTCCCAGTCCCTCCGGCGCTGCTGGAAAATGCTGAGGTCCAGGCCCCTGTGGGGCACAGGTGCAAGCCCTCCAGTGCTCTCCTGGGTTTTTTCAGTCCAAAGAAGTTTTAAACAGACCCAAGAAAAAGAAAAAAAACCAAACAAAACAACAGTCCGGGGAACTTCTCTGCCCTAGTGTAGTGGTTTTACATTTGCCAAATTCTGGTTGCCAAATTTAGTGTAGCGGTCTTAGTATTTATTCTTTTTCTCTGCGAGAGAGATTAGGAGAAAAGCAAAGCAGGCTAAAGCTTAAAAATGAACAAAAAGCTTTATTAACACACACTAAAGAATGGAAAAAGAAAGCTGGGGAAAAACTAAAAAAAACAGAATTAAACTTCAAAAACACTCTTCCCTCCCCTTACAAACTGTTAGCTTTCTTACAAAACAACATAAAGAGACAAAACTTGTAATTTTCAGTCAGTTTCACTATCTGATAATAGTCTTTCATCAATTCTTTAGGGGAAGAGTCTCTCTTAGAGTCATGGATCCCACTGACAACCTAGAACAGTTCTCTTGTGGGTTTTTTAACTGTCACAAAAACAGCCATCCGGGGAAACCTGCTTTTATGACCCCTCCCATTAGCAGTTTCCCAGGCTGCTTATGCGTCATGGGTCTTAGACTCTTGCATGCTGGGGTGTCACTGTTTAAAGATGAATAACCCTAAAGGCAAAAGATTCTTCATCTCAAGGAACAGAGATATCTTCTCACTTCTTCACTGGTGCAGAAGGCTTCTCATCTCTATCTCTGTTCAAGTATCTTATAGGATTAATATTACTTAGTCCATCACAAACACCTTTGCTCAAATCCACACACAAATCTAAACAATCATCTCCCTAAATGCTTATCTTTCCCATGATTTAAAGGAATGATCTAGAGTTCATTTCCATGGCTCAAATAAGAATGGAACAACCAACTCTTCAACCCTCTGTCCCAATAGTCTTTTCACTCTCACTCTACTGACTTCATGCTGTTTCTTCTTTATGTTCACTCTGTCTCTTTCTTTTCTCTCTCAGGGAAGGGTTAGGCTTTAGAAGCTTCATGTTGCCAGGAAAGGGTTAAATCTGCCAAGAGTTGTTTCTCTCTCGCTGCAGCTCATGGTGTAAAGATTTTCAAGGCCGCGCTGTCGAGGGGAGGGGGGGAAGAACTCACACTGAAAGATCAGAAATCAGAACACCCGGGCAGTCCGGAATAAAAAAAAAAACCCAGGCAGGATCATAAATGCCTTTTCGGCCCACCCCTCAGTGTAAATCGGGGCAGCCTTGGCCTAAACGGGGTCCATAGCTCTTATCAGGGGCCCAGGAGAGATCCCTCCCTGCTCCGGGGAAGTTTGGAGAAAGTGGCTGTTGTAAAGCAGCAGCCTCTCCTCCCCCCACCCCACCTGGGAGCCGATGGAATCCAGCCAGCTCCCCCACCAAAAGCGGGGGGGGAGGGGGGGGGCCGGGAGCAGCAGGCCCAGCTCGATGTTACCTGTCTCTTTCTCTGGCCAAAGGAAAAAAGGGCTGACCTGCAGGAAATCAAGGAGTTTTATATGGTACTTCCCAAAGTTGTAGCCAACAATTTTCAGTGGTCAAAACAGATGCCAATATTCCAACTAACCCTCTGATAGGTCCCTGTCCTTTCTAAAGCAACTTGTAGGTCCTGACCCGGAAATACATTCTACATTTCTCCATAAGTAGAAACAAAACTGTACTAACCCATGACACCTAGCTAGCTGAAACTAACTAAAAGCAAAAAGATCTCTGTCCTGCAGTCTCTCCAAGCCTCAGCTGAACACCCAGTCTGGAGAAGAATGTGGAGGTGAAAATTATACTTCCCTCTAGCCACCCCCCGGCTCTCGCTAGCTCAGTTATTTCAGGGGTTTTAGGGAAATATATTTCAGAGAGACAGAATAGAGATTTCAAAAGAGTGGCTCTCACCCCCAGCTTCCGTCCAAGCTTTATTCTCGATGTGATGTTCCTGTAGGCCGAGGAGAGAGAGAGAGAACCAGGAAGGAACAGGGGTATATCTAGTTTTGGGCCAAGGAAAGATATTGGCCCTGAGCCAATAGGGTCAGGAGTAGGTATGATAGGGAAAAAGGGTTGAACTACATAGCACAGGTTTCAGGGGGACTCTGAGGGGAAAAACCATTCCTCAGAGGAACACAACATCTCCCCCTTTCTTGTTTAAGAACATTAGAAGAAGAACATTAGGTTACACGGAATGTGGGTTTTCCCACCAATTACAATTGGTGGGGGAGTCAACCTGCTTTAGGTTTGCCAACTCTATGTGGTTGACTTCTGAGGTAGAAGGTATGAGACTATTGATAGCCTTGAAAATCAAACAGCGTAGTATCCCGAACGCTATTGTTACAAGGAAAAGAATAACAAGAAATAACAGAATTGTTTTAACTATTGAAGTCCACCACCCTGTAAGTCCCCAGCCTTTGAACAGTTCTTTGATCCAGTCCTCAGATTCTTGCTTCACTTGTCCGATCACGCTGTTCATGCTTCGAAGGGCAGCATGGATGTTTGGAGCTTTCGAGGTCAGGTTTAGGCAACACAGTCCTTCAAATTCCTGGCATTCATGTCCATGAAGTAACAAGAGATAATCTATAGCAGCACGGTTCTGGAGAGTGGCCTGTCTGGTAATTTCCTCATCTTCTAGGAGAGAGCTGATGGCGGTGGACGTTAAATTTGCCTGTTTGACTACCCAGCACTCTAGGTGGCCCAATTCACCTAGAGCTTTGGCTGCTGCAACCCATGGAAGGAACAGGGACACAGCAACTCTTTTTGACTTGGCCCAATGAAAAATTTCTGAATTACAATTTGGATCCAATTGGTCAGCACTTCTCTTTTGAATTTTGTTTGCCGATTTGTTTTTGTGAGTCCATTCACCAATTAAAGTTTGGTTGGGTGTCAATATGGACAACCGCCCTATGGTACATGGCCCTCCTAAAAGCCGAGATGGAATTCCTGCCCATAATGGAATTCCTACCAGACAGGTGGACATAGGATTCTCTGTTGATGCAGTGGACAAACACATGTTTTCATGCGGAAGTGTCTGTGCCAGGGTCACCCAGACATTTTGACACAGCTGAGGGATGATCCATGCAGCTGCCAGACTGTTCAGCAACAACAAGATGACAGCTTGTATGGGGTTCATCACAGGGTTGAGTTTGAGGTAGGCTTTCTCTAAAAGGAAAAACAAACATTTTAAAAACATGTTAAAAGTTTCTGTTTCTGCCGGAAGGAGTCCACATCTAGGAAGATTCTTTTTCTTCCATCTGGCGGCGTCTTCTTTTGGATGCAATGGCTACTTGCCTCTTATCCCCTTCTGCTGGAGCTGGATTTTTAGGGACAAAAGGTTTCACCCACTTCTGGGGAATCCACCGAGGGCCTGAGTGAGTGGCCACGCATGCATAGCCACGACCCCAGGTCACGAGCTCATAGGGACCTTTGGTTTCCCAAGTTTCTGGATCCCTAATCATGACTGGTGGACGCTCAGACAATTTGAACTGATTGCCACTGTTAAAATGGCGTACCACTGGAGGACTCATGTTTTCAAATGAACAGTTCAGAAAATTGATGGTAAACATGGCTTTGCAGAGTTTCTCATGTGGAGACATCCACACAGTCGTACTACTCTGTCTAGCCAGGACCTGTTTGAGCATCTGATGTGCTCGCTCAACCACAGCTTGACCTGTGGGGGAGTGAGGGATGCCAGTTTTATGTTCCACTCCCCACTGCTGGACAAACTCCAGGAACCCCTTGGACGTGTACGCTGGGCCGTTATCAGTTTTGATTTCTTTTGGAATCCCCAACACTGAAAAAGCTTGCACTAGGTGTTTCTTGGCATGTTCAGTCTTTTCCCCTGCATGGGCAGAGGCATACACTGCCCCTGAATGTGTGTCAATGCTTGCATGAACATATTTGAGGTGTCCAAAACTAGGAATGTGCGTGATGTCTGTCTGCCATACCTCACAACTGCCAAGTCCCCGGGGGTTAACTCCCATACCCATCGATGGCATCGCTTGGACCTGGCAGTTGGGACAGGTGGCCACAATGGCTCGAGCCTGGCTCCGTGTTAGCTGGAACTGACGGATCAGGCCTGGCACATTCTGATGGTATTGTTGGTGACTCAGCTTTGCCTGTTGGAAGATATCAGGGAGACGTGCATTTTCAACAGGTGCAGCAAGGGAATCTGCCTGACGATTCCCCTCTGCAACTTCACCTGGCAAATCCGTGTGTGATCTTACATGCATCACATAGAACGGATGTTCACGATGAGAAATTAAATAAATTAGCTTTGAAAGCAATCTGAAGAGATGCTCATTGTCAATTTCTTTGAGCACAGCCTGCTCCGCTCTGGACACTACCCCCGCCACGTAAGCAGAGTCTGTTACCAAATTAATTGGTTCCAAGAACTTCTCAAAGGCTCTTACCACTGCAGCTAGTTCAGCCACTTGGGGGGATCCCTCCACACACTCCACATCAGCTTCCCAACGCTGAGTCTGAGGATTTCTCCAAGTCATCACCGACTTGTGGGAAGCCCCAGATGCGTCCGTGAACACTGTGAGAGCCTTGAGTGGTCTCCAACTCCTCACGAGGAATGAGGTGGAATTCCTCATTGAGCAACTTGTGAGATGGGGCATGGACTGATATTTGTCCCCTGTAGCTGTCCAGAGATAATTGGAGACTGGCATTGCTCTGGAGCAAATGCTCAAACATCTCTTTGGTCAATCTCTTGGGAGAGTTCCTTCCCTCCTTAGAAAGTTTGACCGGAAGGTGAATACATGTAAAGTCACAACCAGCCAGCTCACACAATCTCACCCTTGCCTTCCGAATCAGTTGAGCTATCAACTCCTGTGGCTCAGCGATGGTCTTGGATCTTTTGTGAGAGAGGAAGACCCACTCTATGATCAAGAGTGAATCTCTCTGCCCTTTGATCCATTGAAAAATCAAACCATGCAAATGTGGCAGTTTTCCTAGAACAATGAATTGGAAAGGTATGTTTGGCTCACATCGATGAGCCTGCCTCTCTGATAAGGCCTTCTGTACCTTTTCGATTGCTGTCTTTGCCTCTGGGGTCAGTTCCCTGGGAGAAACCAGCTCCCTCTCCCCCTTCAATAAATTGAAGAGAGGGTCTAAATCTTCATTTGTGAGGCCTAGTCAAGGTCTTACCCAATTCAAAGACCCACACAAAGAGTGGAGATCTGCTAGGGTTTTGGGATTACACTCAATTTCCAATTTCTGTGGAACAATGGTCCTTGCAGCTATTTGTAGACCCAGGTACTTCCAAGGTGGCATCCTTTGAACTTTATCTTCCTGCAATTGAAATCCAGCAGAGGTTAAAACCTTAACCACTAGGTCAAGCATGTGTTGGAGTATAGAGTCATTGAGGGCACACACAAGTAGATCATCCATGTAGTGAAGGATGATGGCATCCTTTCTCTTGGCACATAATGGTGACAGTAGTGAGGCTACGTACTGTTGGCATATGAAAGGACTAGATTTCAGACCTTGGGGAAGTACTTTCCAGTGATATCTCTTCATTGGGGCTTCTCGATTAATGGCAGGAACTGAGAATGCAAACTGTGGGGCATCTTCTGGGTGTAGAGGAATTTGGAAGAAACAATCTTTGATATCTAAAACAGCCAATTGCCAGTCTCGAGGGAGCATTGTTGGAGAAGGCATCCCTGGTTGGAGTGGTCCCATGTCCTCTATAATTTTGTTTATTTCTCGGAGGTCATGAAGCAACCTCCACTTGTCCTTTCCCGGTTTCTTTATTACAAAGACTGGGAAATTCCAGGGGCTTGTTGTCTCTTCTAGGTGACCTTAAGCCACCTGCTCCTCCACAAGCTCCTCAAGCGCCTTGAGCTTCTCTTTACTCAATGGCCACTGTGCTACCCATCTTGGGTTATTGTCCAACCACTTTAGTTTGTGGGTAGGGCGCCCCACAGTGGCTATTTCCAAAAATCCTGGGGTGTCTTAGGAATGACCAATTGGACTCCCCACTGTGACATGGTGTCTCTCCCCCATAAGGGAGCCTTATAATCAGCAACAAATGGACGGACATTTGCCAATTTCCTGTCAGGTCCTGTGTCTGGTTCCGTCCCGCACCGGGCGGGAGGTGACCTCTGGCTAGCTCGGGTCAATCCAGGCACAGAATGGTCCCAGTTCGTTTCGGCTTCTCGGCTCAGCAGCTGAACCCCCAAAAGTGTGACAGCAATGCAGCAGAATAGAAAAGGCTGGCTCTCAGCTTAGCAGATTAAAAGATGTTTATTAGCTCCAGAGTTGAGGAGCAGAGAGGTTGAGAGCGAGCTGCTGAGAGATGTTGCTGAGAGACTGAGAGAGTTGCTGAGAGAGTTTTTTCCTCCCTCCTGCCCCCCATAAGCGGGGGAGGGGTTTCAGGGAGGATACTACAAAACCACGAATCAGGGGTTTCAGGGGGTAACAAGGTGTGCCCACCCCCAAGCCTCGGACCACTAAAATTCAAAGCTAAAGGAATTCCCCCCGGGGGGCCTATCACCTGAAGTCCTCTCCCTGAGATTTCGCAATCTTGGGAGGACTCCTAGAGAAACAGGCTGTCCCAGAGCAAGGGGGGTGGGAGGACACAAAACACCTTATTATACAGACAACACAAAAAGGGATACAGAATTGGGGATACAGTGAAATGAACCATAACAAAAACTTCTTATAAAAACCTAATAAAATAGTTCTGCACCACTACATCTCCCCCTTATTTGTTTTAATAACAGGAGGAGGGCTGGAATGGAGGAGGATGATATTCAAAGTCCGGGTAACTCTCGGCAAGCCACTCTGGCTGAGTGGGCCACTCCATCTGAGGTTCCTCTTCTGGGTGTCTCCTGTCTTCTGCGTCTTCCTCCAGTTCCACATTAGTTTTATAAATTGACGATATGGGGATAAGGGGTGGAATGTCCTAGGGTAACTTTATGATGCTTGTACCCCCAATCGTCTGTTCTGTTTGTGCTGTATATTGAGTCCTGTGCTGTATATTGAGTCCTGTGCCTTTAAGGCTGGTTCTAAGAGCAAGGAGAAATGCGGCGTTTGTTTTGAGAAAACTACCTGACTCCTCCACATTCTTCTCCGGACGGTGTGTTCGGCGGAGGCTTGGAGACTGCAGGACAGAGATTTCTTTTGCTTTTAGTTAGTTTCAGCTAGCTAGGGCAGAGAAGTTCCCTGGACTGTTTTTTTCCCCTTTTTTTCTTGGAACTGTTTAAACCTACTCTGGACTGAAAACCCAGGGGAGCACTGGGGGCTGCACCTGCGGCCCACCGGGCCTGGACTTCGGCATTTTCCAGCAGCGCCGGAGGGACTGGGACTGGTGAGAGAGAGAGAGAGCCGAGCTCCACCCACGGCAAGGACTTTCTCAATTTGCCATCTCACTTCAGAAGGAGAGGTTTTATTGTTTCATATTATTCATTCTTTATACTTGTATGCACATTTGTTTAGTAAAATAGTTTTTTCCACTTTTCTCCAAAGAGGTTTGTTTTTTTTTTTCCAGACTGGTTGGAGGGAGGGGCCACCTGGGTTTGCTTCCTTGGAGGGATCCTATACAGGGGTTTTCTCCCAAATTTGCCCCAAACCAGGACATCCTCCCATCCAGGCGCGGATGTTACAGCAACTTTGTTCACAGAGGGGGCATGTGTGGTGCTAGAAATTTACCTAACATTTTTTTGATGATACCAAATCCAATTAAAATTAACAGAATAACAAACAAAAATAACAAAACTGATTTCAAAATTGAACCCACCCAGCCCAAAATTCCCCAGTCCCCAAACAATCCATTCAGCCAGTCACCAGTCTCTCTCTTGGTGTCATTCACCATGTCTTGGATGTTCTGGATGGCTTTGTGGTCTGCCCCATTGCCCTGGTGGCTTTGGGCTGGGGCACCAACCATCCGGAGACAGGTGCAGCGAGACTGGCGAGCAGGAGGACACTGAGGAGCAGATGAAACTTCCTCAGCACAGGGGATTGGCGCTGGACAGGTTCCATCGGGACTAGAAGAACTAAAACAAACAATTAACATTCAAGCAGGGGTCGTTCAGGAAAGTGAAACCGTACTGGGAAAAATCTTCCCTCCTTTTCCTCCTAAAAGCTGCCTGATTAACCTGTGGCAGTTTCTTTTTCTCCCCTGAGACCTTCGGGACATAGGGCCTCACCCATTTTGACGGTAACCATCTCGGCCCCGTGGGGGTGGGCACGCAAGCGTACCCGCGACCCCACGTGACCAAATCATGAGGTCCCTCTGTCCTTCCAGTTTCAGGGTCCCGGACCATGACCGGCGGCCTCTCCTTGATGTTTATTGAGGGTTTACCCCGAAATGACGAACGATCGGTGGGTTTAAAAACTCAAAGGTGCTGTTTAAAAAATTCAATGTGAATAGAGCCCTGGCCAATTGGGTCTGCAGTGTTTCTGTTTTCAACACCGGTTGTTGTTGGTTGAGGACCCTTTTGATTTCTCTGTGGGTCCTCTCCACTACAGCTTGGCCTGTTGGGGAATGGGGGATGCCAGTTTTATGTCCCACTCCCCATTGTTGCAGGAAGCTGCAGAATTCCTTGGAACGGTACGCTGGGCCATTATCAGTTTTTAATTCTTTTGGGATGCCCATGAAGGAGAAAGCCTGGATGAGGTGTTTAACTGCATCCGAGGTTCTCTCCCCTGCGTGGGCGGAAGCAAAAACTGCACCGGAGTAGGTGTCCACCGACACATGTACATATTTAGATCGGCCGAATTGGGGGATATGTGTTACATCAGTCTGCCACAGCTCACAGCTGTTCAGACCTCTGGGGTTCACTCCCGCACTTAAGGTGGGGAGGGCATGCTGATTACATGAGGGACACGTAGCCACAATTGCCTTAGCCTGTTCCCGAGTGATGTGAAACCGGCGAACAAGGCCAGGCGCGTTCTGATGGTGAAGCTGATGGCTGAGCTTTGCCTGCTCAAAAATGCTTGGCAATGGGGCCATCACTGCAGGAATAGCATGAGCATCAGCCCTTCTGTTCCCCTCAGCTACGAACCCTGGCAGATCGGTGTGTGATCTCGTATGCATCACAAAGAATGGCTGCTCCCTGTGGGAGACAAGCTTAACAAGCTTAGAAAGCAGCTCAAACAGTGCTGTGTTAGACACTTCCTGCAGTATTGCCTGATCTGCCCTCGATACCAACCCCGCTACGTAAGCGGAGTCCGTTACTAAATTGAAGGGTTCGGGGAACCTTTCGAAAGCCCTGACAACAGCGGCCAACTCAGCAACCTGAGGTGATCCCTCCACCTCGGCAACATCTGCCTCCCACTGCTGAGTCTGAGGGTCCTTCCAAGTCATAACTGACTTGTGGGACCTTCCGGACGCGTCCGTGAAAACTGTCAGGGCCTCTAAAGGCTTCCTGCTCCGAACATCTTTCAAATTCCGTGTGAATTTGGCATCCTGATTAAAAATTTTGTGGGCTGGCCGATGAATTGAGATTTGCCCAGTAAAGGAATCTAGAGCAAACTGCGGTGCTTCATTTTCCTGAAGCAGGTGTTCTAACATTGCCTTTATAATTTGGCCCGATCTTAATCCAATTGGAATGTGAATGCATTCAAAATCACACCCTGCCAATTCCCTGATCTGGACTCTGGCTTTTCGGATCAGTTCAGCCACCAGTTCCTGTGGACGTGTCATTCTCTTGGACCTTTGATGGCTGAGAAAGACCCATTCTATGATTAGAAGTGGGTCCTCTCTGCCCTGGTCCTTTTTGATGTTATTTCTCCACTGGAAAATGACTCCATGGAGGTGTGGCAATTTCCCCATTATTATGAATTTGAAAGGCAGGTCTGGATCACACCGGTGGGCCTGCCGAGTGGACATGAGATGCTGTACCCTTTCCAGCGCCTCCCCCTCTTCTGGGGTGAGTTCCCTGGGAGAACTCAGCTCCTCTCCCCCTTTCAATAAATTGAAAAGAGGGGCTAGGTCCTCAGTTGTGAGGCCTAGCCAGGGTCTCACCCAGTTCAATGCCCCACACAGCTGATGGACATCTGCGAGGGTCTGAATTTTGGGCCTGATTTCCAATTTCTGCGGCACAATGGTCCGCTTGCCAATTTCCAGCCCAAGGTACCTCCAAGGTGGCATCCTTTGAACCTTGTCTTCCTGCAGCTCGAACCCTGCAACAACCAATGCATTAATTGTCAGGTCAGGCGCGTGTGACAAGACATCATCGGTGGGGGCACACACAAGCACATCATCCATATAATGATGGATGATTGCTTTCTCTGCGGCTACGTGGACCGGGGACAGCAAGGAAGCCACATACCACTGGCAGATTACCGGAGACACTTTCATCCCTTGGGGCAAAACTCGCCAATGGTAGCGTTTCCTCGGGGCCTCTCGATTAATGGTGGGAACCGAGAATGCAAAACGTGGTGCATCGTCAGGGTGTAGGGGAATATGGAAGAAACAATCTTTTACATCTATAACAGCCAATTTCCAATTTTGTGGGAGCATGGTCGGGGTAGGCATCCTGGGTTGAAGAGAGCCCATATCTTCTATCACATTGTTAATTTGTCTGAGATCCTGGAGGAGCCTCCACTTGTCCTTCCCGGGCTTCCAGATAACGAAAACCGGAGAATTCCAAGGGCTGGTGGTCTCTACAATGTGACCCTTAGCTAACTGCTCCTCCACGAGCTCTTCGAGCGCCTTCAATTTCTGTTTTGAAAGCGGCCACTGTTCTACCCATACTGGTGAATCTGTTTTCCAATTCAGCTTGTGGGTAGGGCGCTCCTCAGCGACCGCTGCCCAAAAATCCTGTGGGGGGTCTGGGATGTCAATTGTGACTCCCCACTGGGCCATCAGGTCTCTCCCCAACAAGGGTTCCCTATAATCCAAAACAAAAGGGCGTAAACTGGCCAACTGCCCTTTTGGCCCCTTAATTTGAACCACACTCTTTGATTGTTTGGCCAATTGCATCCCCCCTATTCCTTGCACGTGTCCTGCCACATTTTCCAAGGCCCAACGTGACGGCCAGTGCTTGGCTGGGATCACAGTCACGTCCATGTCCGTGTGTAGGAGGCCTGTGATGTTAATGGCCTCATCACCCACCTGTAACTCACATCCCACCTGGGGTTTCACTTCTGTGATCTTGTGCACGGGACAAGCAGTTGGCATCTTGTCTTCTTCCTGGCATTCCCAGGTGGGTATGATCTGGGCAACTATCTGCCCTTTAGGTAGGAATGTTGGTGGGTGAGTGCAGCGTAGCCAGAGAACGAACTTTCCAGGATTGTTATCAAGTGTTCCTGGAAGAATTTCGATCTCTTTTGGGGTGTGTTTGCAGTCCCCCACAACGATGAGCTTACCTTTGACCCTTGGCCAGGTACCCTGCTCACTGTTGTCAACTGACACAAAATTCCAGTCGTTGTCTTTCAGGTGCAAACCCTCCGTGAGCTGCAACCTGTAGGGGGTATACTTAGAATTAGTTGTCAAAATCGGCTGTGCCATGTCATGGTCTGTATAAGTAATTTCCAGTATGTTATTTTTGCTGCCGCCCTGAATGGGGCAATGCAGCTTCTCCTTCTTTTTCCCTTGGCTCCCCTTCCCCTCCCCTCCTGCCTGGTCCACCCCATTTTTTTCTTCACGCAGGGCGGACCTGCTCTCTTTCACCATTTTTTTTGTGAGGGTTTAAACCCTCTCCCTTTTCCCCCTACCCCTCCCCCTTTTTTGTTTTTGTGGTCCTCTAATTCTTTCTTGAGGGGGCATTTGGAAACCCAGTGCCCCAAATTCCCGCACAAAAAACACTTCTGGGAGCTTTGAGCAGAAAGCTTCTTCCCGGTGTTCGGTGTTTTTTGGGAATCTTCAGCTTCCATGGCTGCAACTTGATGAGGTTTGTGCCGTGGACCTGTGGATGAACTCATAAAAGGCACCTTTACCTGACATACCTGAAGCATGTCTGGTAAGGTTGGTTTGGGGTGTAGGGGTAAACTTAAAATCGCAGCACGACATAAATCATTTGCATTCGAAAACGCAATCTCTGTTAAAATGTGTTCCCGAGCCATTTCGTTTTTGACCTGAGCTTCAATAGCTCGGGACAGTCTCTCCACAAAATCTGTGAAAGACTCCCTTTGGTCCTGTCTGATTTTCGAATATGAAATCACAGGACCTTGTGTTTGCATGCTGAAGAATGCAGTCAGGGCTGTCTCTCTCACTACGTGGAGGCACTGGACAGGAAGGACCACTTGGTCAGTGGCTTCTGCCCACTGCCCCTCACCAGCGAGGTGTTCTAGAGTGATGGGGTTTCCCTGAGCATCCACTCTAGTGTTAACATGGCTGAGGAGCCCTGGTAAGGCATCCTGGAGCAGCCGTTTCCAAGCTGTGACCCATAGGATGTACTCTGTTGGGTTCAGCAAGCAAGAAAACAGGTACTTTAAATCAGCAGGCACCACTTCCTCTGCAGAGAGATCTGCTCTGAGGAGCCCTCTGAAATATGGCCCATCACGGCCATATGTCCTGTGAGATTTGCAAATTTCATTGATGGTGGCTCGGGGAAATGGGTGGTACTCTGCCCTGTTGTTACCACCGCGGGCATTGCGGTAGGTAACAGGGGCAAGAGTGGGAATGGAGCAGGAACCGGCAGCTGCATCTGCTCCGGTTCCCTGCTCGGGCACTTCCGGGTTTGAGGGAGCGAGGGAGCCCGTGCCCTGAGGCACTTGGTTGCTTGGCAACCGCGTCCCTGCAGGGGGCGCGGTTTGCCCGGGGAGTGACGTCATCGAGAACTGGGAGAGTGGGGGGAATCCCGGAGAAGGGGGCTCCGGGGAGGGCGGCAGCGCGGCAGCTGCGGGGGGGGCGGCGGGCCACGGCCCGGTGGAGGCACCCCCTACCGGCAGCACTGGGGGGGGTGTAGAGGGCCGCGGCCACGCCGCGGTGGGGGCCCCCTCAGGCAGCGGCGCCGCGGGGGGGGGAGGGGGGGTGCTGCAGCGCGCACGCACAGCCACAGGGGGTTGGGGGGGGGCAGTGCGGCCGCTGCGCGCGGGGCGGGGGCGGGGCCGCGGAGGTCGGGATCGGCACCACGTGGGGTGGGAGCGGGGCCGGGGCCATGCGGGGCAGGGGCGGGGCCGAGGCAACGCGGGGCGGGGGCGGGGCCGGGGCCGCGCGGGGTGGGGGCGGGGCCGGGGCCGCTCGGCCACGCGGCAGACACCCGACGTCACAGGGGTAAGGCGGGGCGGGGGAGGGGGACGGGGCGGGGCCGCACCATGCGGGCGCCACGTCACCGGGGTAGGGAGGGGTGGGCGGCGCGGAGGGGGCGGGGGTGTCCCCTGCCATGCGGTCGCCGCCATCTTGCGGTCCCCATGCCGGCCACGTGGCTTCCCCCCCACAGAAAAACGAACTCGGCATTTTTCAGCCGGGGAAAGCAGGGACGGGGAATTGTCTCTTGCAACGTGGCCAAGGCTGCCTGAGACCTCCCTCCCGGCCCCACGGGGCCAGCACGGGCGGGGTGGCTGGGGCGTCCCGGAGGCTGAGCGGGCGGGCGGGAGCCCTGCTGCTACATTTAGAACACTTTCCCGGGGACACGGGGACCGGGGAGAAGAAGGGGGGGGAGGAGGGAGAGAACACGTTTCCCTGCCAGGCTCATGCTGCATTGCCTGTTGAGACTGAATCGCTGATTTAATGTTAGTTGCTACAATAAAATACTTTGTAGCCTTTTTGTCCCCTGTTTCAATCAGCCGAATTAATTGCCTTTCTACAGTGCCACAGAAATCGGCGCTGCAGACCCCCTTAGGGGATTTCTGGGGAAAATGTAGATGAAGCCACCGAACAAAACTTCTTAACTCTCCTTTTGAGATTTTCAATTTCGCCTCTTTCAGAACCGAAACATAATTATAATACAACCTTTTCTGATCGACCGTTAGCTTTCCACCCATGTTTTGATACTAAGTTGCTTTTGAACCCGAACCCAGATGAAAAGCACTCCCCCGCAGACCCCGTCTGCTCGAAATCACAGGAGGTTTAACCCTTTAGCTGCGCAGCTATTTTTGGAGGATTTTTTACTCCCCAGTAGATCCCCCTCCCTCGGGGAACCCTAAAACCAGTAAATATCTCCCGTTGGGGGTATACTTACGTGTCCTGTGACCTGGGGGGTGCGTGGGTCGGGTTGTTCTGCCGCAAGAAGGACTCCGGTCAGGGTCCGAAGCTCCCCTTTTTCCCCTGGAACTTGCCTTATTTAAAAGTCAATTTCACAGGGGTGCGTGACTGTTCTTCAGGCTAAATCAGCCCCAGTCTGTTCGCAGGGTCCTCCTCCTCTCCGGGGGGGTCCTGCGTGGGCGCCGGACGCTCTGTCACCGTGGAGCCGTGCCGCACGTGGTCCAAGCTGCTTCTGCCGGTGTGGGCTCCTCCACCTTGGAGTTCCACGCCCTGTGTCTCTGCCGGCGTGGTTTGTCCCACGTTGGCGCGCCAAAATCTGTGTCTGGTTCCGTCCCGCACTGGCCGGGAGGTGACCTCTGGCTAGCTCGGGTCAATCCAGGCACAGAATGGTCCCAGTTCGTTTCGGCTTCTCGGCTCAGCAGTTGAACCCCCAAAAGTGTGACAGCAAAGCAGCAGAATAGAAAAGGCTGGCTCTCAGCTTAGCAGATTAAAAGACGTTTATTAGCTCCAGAGTTGAGGAGCAGAGAGGTTGAGAGCGAGCTGCTGAGAGATGTTGCTGAGAGACTGAGAGAGTTGCTGAGAGAGTTTTTTCCTCCCTCCTGCCCCCCATAAGTGGGGGAGGGGTTTCAGGGAGGATACTACAAAACCACGAATCAGGGGTTTCAGGGGTAACAAGGTGTGCCCACCCCCAAGCCTCGGACCACTAAAATTCAAAGCTAAAGGAATTCCCCTCGGGGGGCCTATCACCTGAAGTCCTCTCCCTGAGATTTTGCAATCTTGGGAGGACTCCTAGAGAAACAGGCTGTCCCAGAGCAAGGGGGTTGGGAGGACACAAAACACCTTATTATACAGACAACACAAAAAGGGATACAGAATTGGGGATACAGTGAAATGAACCATAACATAAACTTCTTATAAAAACCTAATAAAACAGTTCCGCACCACCACAGGTCCCTCAATTTGCACTATGTTTTTTGAGATTTTTGCCATTGTGATTCCTCCTATGCCCTGAAGTTCGCTTGCCACAGGTTGCAACTCCCAATGTGATGGCCACATGCTCTCAGGTATAATGGTAACGTATGCGCCGGAGTCGAGCACCCCCTCCACATGGAGGCGGTCTGACCCATGGGCTAAGTTACATGCCAGAAAAGGTTTGTTCTCCCCCACCACCTCTGCCCAGTACACTTCCGTGGTTTTCCATCCGCTAGGACCGCAGCCAGAACAGGAATGGCCTGGGCAAGGACTTGCCCCTCTGTCAGGTAGAATGGTGGGTGCATGCAACGTGCCAACAGCATGAGGCCTGTTATCTTTCCCTTAATGGTCATGGGAGCTACCTCAACCTCCAAGGGTGTGTGTGCTGTGTCCCCAATAACAAAATACTCACTGTTCGGTTCCATGTGGTTAACCTTCATGTCCTGTGAAATGTTTTGCAGGTCCACTGTAATTACTGTCCAATCAGTAGATCTGAAATGAAAACCTTTGGTAGTCACAAGCCTATATCGGCCTCACGGCTGCCATACATTATTAGTTGAACATTTGACATTTTTATTTTTCTGTACCCCCACACCCTGCGACCTGCCCTCCCCCTTTTTTGTTAAGAGAGAGACATTTGTCACAGTATGGCCTTGTAAATTTCTTTCTTGGCGCGTCAAGGAGATAAAATCTGGGCTGCGCTGTGAATTCAGTTTTTTTGATTTTTTTGACTTGCATTTCTGGTTTTCGGGGCAGGCCTTGGCGAAGTGTCCTGGCCTTTTGCAGCGGTGGCAGCTGATGTGCTGCAGCTGGTCTGATGACATTGGTTGCCTCCTTGCTCCTGGTGCTGCAGCTGCCACAGGCTTTGGGTGTGTCAGTCCCGGATTCCTTTCAGGTGCACTGAAGAGGTCTGCTCTCTTGATACAGGCTTCTATCATCTGGGCGATACTAGGTGATGGGTCAAGGGGAAGGCTAAGAATGATTCTACGACAGGTCTCATTAGCATTCCTCTGAGCCATCTCCTTAATCAACTCTGCCTGTACCACTGGGTCTTGCACTTGTCTTTCCACTTGACTCCTCAGACGGTCCACAAACTGCAATAAATTCTCTGAAGGAAACTGTTTAATGTTAACATAACTGGTCTTTATCTCAGGTGATGGAATCTGATAAAAAGTCTTTTCTGCCGCATTACAGATCTTATCTAAAACTGACTTTGATAACAACCGAGTTTGCTCATTCGCACTAGATAAATCACCTTCACCGCACAAATGATCATGTGTGATGTCATTGTAATCCCTGTCCTGTGCATCAGGTGTTTGCTGAATTTCCTGCAATACTGTTTTCAAAGCTTTTTTTCCATAATCCTTCCCATAGGTCATACTCTGAGGGAGTTAATAGGCATCTGAATAAATCTTTAATGTCACTGGGTACCATCTCATTTGAATTGAAGGTAGCTTTCATCATGCCCTTAAATATTTCACTGGATCCCCCAAATTGTTTCTGCATTTTACACAGCTCTTTTTTATCTTGGTATGAAAAAGGCAGATACTCTCTACGCACGTGTCTTTTACCTACATATACTACAGGAGCCACAGATGGAATGCTTTCTTGATCATTATTCTGAGTTGCTAAAAATCCTATTGCTTTTCCATTGCCCAGGCAGCTCAAGGGTGTTGTCCCACCCCCTCCCTGGGATCCAGCAACAGGCAGTTCTTCCCCCCTCCCCTGGGGCCCCAGGTTAGGCTGCCCCTTAGCCCTTGCAGCAGGGGGGCCACCCCCCCCCCCCCCCCCCCCGACTCTGCTGCTGCGGGCGGGCAGCTGCCCTTCACTATCTATCTTTCCATCTGCGCTGGGAGTAGTGGTTGTGAGGCACTCTCCCCCCTCCCCCTTTGCGCGGCCGCTGGGAGGGAGGGGGAGGCACTGGGGAGAAGGGTGGGGTGGGGGATTGGGTGAGAGATACGGGGTCGGGGCGGGAAGTGAGGCGAAGAAGGGATAGTGGGAAGGAGGAATGCAATGCCGTCCACCATCAGGGATGACCGCGTGGTTGGAGCCCCCCAGGGTCTTATCCACGTGGCCAGGGCTCCGAGAGGAAAAAATTGCATCTTGCTGAGAGAAAACAGGTGGGAGAGGAGGGTATAAGGACGATGGGTGGGTTTGAGGAGCAGAATCCAGTATGCAATCAGGGAATCCCTGCTTCTCGGGAACAGGGTATTGCTGAGGGGTTTTGCATGGCTGGCTGCTGTTTTCTGCTTCTAACAGCTTCTTGCGTACTTGTAAGAATATTGGAATAAATGAAGAAATTTTGTTTTCCCCATTTTCAACTTTTAAAGTTATTAATTTTCCCACATCATCCCAAAATGAAACAGAATTTATATCTTGTAGAGTACTGTCTGGAATCTCAGCTGACAGCCAGGAAAAAAATTTGATTAAGAGCTTATTAGGAAATTTTAGATCTGTTGAGATGTTTTTAAGTTGTTTAAAAGCACTCTTTTGATTTCTCGATAAACGTATGCCCATGTTTCTGATGTTTTAAAAGGCAAAGTGTTCGAAAAATCTTCACCCCTGACGTGAAAAAGTAAAGACGCCGCGGCGTCCCGCTCACTCCCGAGATAAGAGGCAAGGCGGGCTGCCCATGGCTCGGGGCGGCCGTCTCTGGCTGCTTTTCCCTACCACGGGGACACGGGCAAGGGGGTGTCCCGGTGCCAGCTTCTGTCCCGGGACTCTCCCGTAGCTAGTCCACCCCAAAAACGCGCGGTTTTCCCGAGTACACCGAACTCCAGCCGTTCGGCAGAGAAAAAAATCTCAAACCGCGTTACGCAACACACTCCGGCGCAGGGTCCTAAAGCCCTCTCACTATTAAACTATAGGGATCTTCTAGCGGACCCCGCAGCACGTGTTGCAACATCAGGGTTTTCTGTCTAAAGGTCGATTCCCTTTTGTAGTAAAAGCGAACTCCCAACACTGTCCTGGCACCCCGAGCTGCTCGAAAACAGCCGATAGTGGCCAGGTAGTTTCACCTCCCAAAGAGATTATTAACCCCTTAAATAGGGAGTCCCTCTTCATGCATGGGCTTATTAATATTTCATAACAAACCGACGTTGGGAGCCAACTGAAAATTTACTTCCCTCTAGCCACCCCCCGGCTCTCGCTAGCTCAGTTATTCAGGGGTTTTAGGGAAATATATTACAGAGAGACAGAATAGAGATTTCAAAAGAGTGGCTCTCACCCCCAGCTTCCGTCCAAGCTTTATTCTCGATGTGATGTTCCTGGAGGCCGAGGAGAGAGAGAGAGAACCAGGAAGGAACAGGGGTATATCTAGTTTTGGGCCAAGGAAAGATATTGGCCCTGAGCCAATAGGGTCAGGAGTAGGTATGATAGGGAAAAAGGGTTGAACTACATAGCACCGGTTTCAGGGGGACTCTGAGGGGAAAAACCATTCCTCAGAGGAACACAACATGGAGGAGTCAGGCAGTTTTCTCAAAACAAACTCTGCGCATCTTCTTGCTCCTCCTTTGCTCCCAGAACCAGTCTTAAAGGCACAGAACTCAATATACAGCACAAATAGAACAGACAATTGGGGATACAAGCATCATAAAGTCACCCTTGGACACAACTGGCCATCTGTAAAAAGTAAAGTTCCAAATTTACAGTCTCAGTAGGTCAGCATACTTTCTTTTTTCTGTTTGCAAAAGCTTCCTTAGGATTCTTCCAACACAGAGGTAGGACAGAAGTATTTCCGTGCAGGATGTGTTTGCTCACAAGAGAGTACGGTTACATTTTCTGAGATGTAACATAACTATATGTTTTAAATACAAACTAATTATTTTCCGCACCACAAATACTTATAATATCATGCCGTTATAAGGCCACTTTAATACAGTTGTCATCATACTACCTATAACACCCCCCTCTCAGTCACAGTTGAGCACAGAAAAAGTAGCCCCATAGAAAATGTGAGGATACTTGATTGGAAATCTAGAGTGTTTAGTAATCTCCCAATCCAAGCAAAGGCCTAAACCCCACTGAACTTTCTTCATGCTGTGAAAAACACCAATCACTTGTTTTTAAAATTTTGAAAGTTTAATAGTAAATAAGATAGTTATGAAAACAGAATTAGAGTAAAAAAATTGAACAATTAGGGTTAGGACAATAGGAGACAATAAAAACAAAGTTACAGACGTCTGGGTGCCTCCCCGAGCAAAAAAGCTCCGAAGAAGGACCCCCGTTAACAAAGGATTATCTCTTAAAAGCAATAGCCTGTTCAATATTCATATATTTCATACATGATGCATAAATTCCATTCAAACAAAGAATTGTCTCTGGTTAGTATCACTTTTTTCCTTTAATCTCTATGGCATCTTCAGGGTTGAGCAAGGCAGGAGAAGTTGGTCTCTTCTGATAGGGAAGTAGTAAATTATTTTTTCTCTGAAAGATTTACGTTTTCCTGTGGTTGATACATAAAAACTACATTTTAACAACAAAACTACATTTACCATAATATCAAAATATTAACACAACATTACTAATCAATACAACATAATACATATAGTAAATATCTTGCGTAGAGCCATATAATATGCACTTTTCAAAATCCTCCCTCTTTCTTTTTATAATTAATTTGGCTCGAGCAATATTCATTGTTTTCTAGCCTTCATTATTCGCTCATTTTTTTCACAAATCAATCTCGCTTCTTTGAAGGGGTCTTCTATATTATTTTGTTTCTTTAACACCATAATCCTTTGTGGTGTTGTTGTTGTAGGCAACTTTTGGTCAATGTCCACTAATTGCATGCCTTGTACCACACTGGTGATGAGCTGAATGAAACAGGGGATCAAACAAGGAAGAAATATTAGACCAGCTGTAGCACATAAAAGGAAGAAGCCTAACTTTTTCCACCATTCTACTCCTAACACATTATCCCACCAGCTAGTATTTAGCATTGATTCCCACTTTTGAACAGGTACGTGGGCGATTTTTCTGATATCATTGACTATGTTCAGGACGGCATCTCCATTGTCATCTATTTTTAAACAACAATCTGATGTATTGAACTTTCCACAAACACCCCCTTCTTCAGCTAATAGATAGTCTAAAGCTAACCTATTCTGATACACAACCACTCTTGTTTGGGTTTGTTGCCTTGATATTAATTCCATTGCCTGACCAGTTTTGTTCGTTATTATCTCTACAGCGGCTTGAAGTCTTATAATACAATTTAGCATATAAATTGGGGTTCAATATCCCCAACTCCCATCTTGTGCCCAGATGGCTGGCCCATATGTTTCCAGTATGTGTTCAGGGGGCCATTCCTCATCTCCCCATTTTTGGAATCCTCCAATCAATTCTCTTTTGTTTCTCTTTAGATCCTCATAAACTGGTATCCCTAATTGATCCCCATCAGGTCCTGGTAAAAGAAAAAATCCTGGCTGTATAATTCCCAGAGTGCAGCTCACTTTCCACTGAGAGGGGAGTTTTGGGTATGCTCTTTTTCCACATATCCAAAATAAGCCATCTGGAGCTTTCCAATAGTTAAATTTTTGTTGATCTATATTCTCCCAAAATTTGGAAATTTCCGGGATGCCATAGTAAGGATTTTTACCTGTATCATTACACTGAAAAAGTTTTATTTTGTTATCATACTTAAAATTAACTTTTTTTGCTTTTTCTTGGATCCAATACACGGTTGGTGCTTCTGGGATCCACCATACAGAAGTTCCATTACTAACCTTATATCTTTTACAGGGTGTTTTTCCTATTTCATGAATGATCCTTTTCCCAGTGCGCCAGAGACATTCTTCCCCTATCACTGTTGAGCTTAAAATCCACCCCTCTTGTCTGTTTTCTCCACTTGTACTTGCTTGGTTCCACTTAAGAAGCTCAATTGGGCCTAAACTGCTGCCTTTCCATGGCCATTCTTTTGACATCAAAGCCCCTCCACAGACCAAACAACTGGTTATGTTAAGTTCCTTACTTATTCTTTCTCCTAATTCTACAAACTGATTTTTATCCATCCTTGAGATATCTATTTCTTTTTCTAATTGCTGTTCAAGTTTGGTATACAAATCGTTGATTGAAATTGACACAGGTTTAGGTGGTTGTACTGACTTAGCCTTTTTGCTTATCAATTGCTCTTTTACTAAATCTTGTGCTTTATGCCTAATAATGTAGGTAAAAGAAATCCATCTCTCCTCTTTTGGGCATTGACTTCCCATCCTGCTACCATTTGTTCCTAAGTTCTCTGCAATCCAGTACTTTTTCCCTTTATGTATGCAATTGCCTAATTTGGATGGGTTATAACAGTGACTGTTGACATGAGTGTGAGAAATGAAAAAAGAACCTCAGTGTCTTTCCATGTACAGCTTTTGGTAACACCTATAGCATGGCCTTGTCAATATCCCAAAAGGGAGAAGACAAAAATTGAGTGACAGAAAAAGGAGTAACAGAGGTCCAGTATGGCTTATACTCCCACCTCCCATGCCTATGGGGTTGCAACCCACAGCAGGTGTATTTGATCTTGTTGGTGGCAAATACAGAGGCCAATCTGGTCTTGCCCTCTATTTCCTTGTCACTTCCTCTTAGCTAATTTCCAGACAAATCGTTTCTGACACTCCTTAACTGTCGTTTCCACCGTTCTTCAGGTATCTCCCATTCAACAGGCACTAATAATTCCCATCCACAAAACAAAGTTATTATTTCAGTTTCTTGGAATTCTACCTGGATAGGAGATCGATTTGGCCCTTGACACTTCCTGCAATGAGAGCGTCACTTGTGTGAACTACAATACCAATTCTTCCCACAATCTAAACATTTACATTTAACCCAGCTAGCATGTCTGGTATTTGGGTGGATCAAACAGCGTATTTGGTCTGGCACTGATGGAAGTTGCAACTCCTTTTCTTCTTTGCATAAATCACAGGCTAAGGCGTGAATACAAGAGTTCTCTGTCCAAAACAGTCCTGATCCTCCTGTTTGGAGTGGAAGTATTCCTCCCCAAGGAGGGTATCGGAGGCGTCTCAAAGCTTGTCCAGGCGGTACTTGAAACCACTGATATAAGCTTGGCCTTATCTCCCAATTAGGTGTGATCCTGGGTATGTTTCTTGGACCATTTGGGTCTTCCCAGTTCATTACCACCCAGTCCTTGTTTAAGAGCCAATTTTGTATGACCCGGTTCAGATGTAATCGTCCACTCCTTAGGTTCTTCCACAGGTCCTTTGATTCTGCTGGCGTGGATCCACCCTCGTTCCTTGGTCCGGATCGCAGCCTCGGTCGTCAGCAATACCTGAAAAGGACCTTCCTATTGAGGAGTTAAAGATTGTTCTTTCCAGGTTTTTACTAGCACCCATTTCCCTGGGTGAACATTATGGATTTTAAAGTCTAAGGGTGTGGTTTGAGGGATTATTCCTTTAAACCGTAAGTTTTCAAGAGTTTTTGCAATGGTGTTAACGTATCTGTTAATGCTCATTTCTCCTACCTCATAGGTAGCATTTTCATGTTGGGTGGTCAAAAAGGGTAACCCAAACATCATTTCATAGGGTGACACTCCCAGGTCTGACCTGGGTTGTGTTTGGATCCTCAATAAGGCCAAAGGTAGGCATTGTACCCATGACATTTGGGTTTCAACTATGATTTTGGTCAAAGTTCTCTTTAAAGTCTGGTTCATCCTTTCTACATGACCAGAACTCTGTGGATGCCATGGGGTATGCAGCTCCCATTTTATCCCTAAAGATTGAATTATTTGTTGTAACACTTTTGACGTAAAATGCGTTCCTCTGTCTGAGTCTATTCTATTAACTATTCCGTATCTGGGAATAATCTGTTCTAAAAGGGTTTTACTTACTATGTTGGCTGAAGCCTTGGTAGTGGGAACTGCTTCTACCCAATGAGTTAGATGGTCTGTCATTACTAATAAATACTTCCATCTTTGTACTTGAGGAAGTTCAGTAAAATCTACTTGGATACTTTGAAATGGTCGAAGAACTAACTCATGACCTCCTAATGTTGTTTTTCTCATCACCTTTTTGTTTATTATTTGGCAAGTTATACATTTTTCAGTTACTTGCTTTGCTACTCCAAAAATCCCAATGCATCCATAGTTCCTTAAAAAATGATCACACAAGGCCTGAGTACCCCAGTGGGTTTTCTGATGCATGTCTTTTAATATTTTTCTAGCCAGTATTTTATTAAGTCATTGTCTTCCATCAGGAAGTTTCCATTTCCCTGATTCAGCTTGTTCTCCTCCTATCTTGTTTAATTCTTTTTTCTCTGCTTCACTAAACTTTGGGATTTCCAATTTTTCCTCATTTGGAGTTAATATTAACATAGCTCTTTCAGCTCAATTTTCTGCTGCATCCTTAGCTTCCTGATCTGCTAAATTATTTCCTCTTATTTCTGGGGTCACTCCTCTTTGGTGTCCCTTAATGTGTACTATAGCTATTTCTTCAGGTAGTTTTAATGCCTCTAAAATCTCTAAAATGAGTCCCTCATGTACTAATCCTTTTCCTCTTGAGTTAAGTAATCCTCTTTCTTCCCACATTTTTCTAAAAGTATGTACTACTCCAAAAGCATACCTCGAATCAGTGTATATAGTTCCTTTCTTGTGTGCTAAATATTCCAGTGCCTTTTTTAGAGCATATAATTCACAAGTTTGAGCTGACCAGTTTGAAGGTAATTTTCCTTTTTCAATGGCTTGCATGTTTTTTCCATCAACTACTGCATGCCCTGGCATTCTTTTTCCTTGTAGACATCTGGAGGAACCATCCACATAGATTATTTCCCCTTATGAAAGGGCTTGTTCTTCAAGATCCCCTCGAACTTTTGTTTGGTATTGGATAATTTCTAAACAATTATGTATTAGGTTATCTGATGGTTCTCCGTATAAGAATTGAGCTGGATTTAAACTCCTGTTTACCTCTAATGTCAGATCATCACTATCTATCAAAATTGCTTCATATTTTAACATTCTAGAATCTGTCAACCATTTTTCAGCTTTCTGATTTAACACATTTCGAACTGCATGAGGTGTGCACACAATTAGTTTACCTCCAAAAGTAAGTTTATGACTTTCTTCTACTAGGATTGCAGTAGCGGCTATAGCTTGAATACATACTGGCCAGCCGTGGCTCACTGGGTCCAACATCTTTGATAAATAAGCTACTGGTCTCTTTACTCCCCCCCACTCCTGGACTAGAACTCCGTGAGCTACCCCCTTTTCTATATTCACATACAGATGGAAGGGTTTTTCTAGTGAAGGTAAGCTTAAAGCTGGTATTGAGGCCAGTTTCAACTTCAATTTTTCTAATTTATCATCATCTTCCTTGGTCCATTTTATATTATCTCCCTCTGTCAACTTTTCATACAAAAATGTTACTGCCTATGTGTACCCCTCAATCCGTAATCTACAATATCCCAATAATCTGAGTAGTTTTCTGATTTCCTTCTTTGAAGAGGGAGGGGGAAGGGATAAAATTCCTGCAGTTCTCTCTGGACTGAGCCTTCGACTACCCTTACTTATCGAGTGTCCAAGATATTTTACCTCTGGTCCTACAAATTGCAGTTTCCCTTTTGATACCCTTAATCCTTTTTCTCCAAGAAAATTTAAAAGTTTTATTGTAGCTTCTCCAAATTCACCTTCCCCAGATAGGAGAAGATCATCCACATATTGGATAATTTGCAATCTAGGAGGAGTGGAGAAGGCTTGCAGTATTTTTTCTAAAGCTTGCCCAAATAAGTTTGGAGATTCCGTGAACCCCTGCGGTAATTTCGTCCATCTTAATTGTTGCTTTCTTCCAGTTTTTGGATCCTTCCATTCAAAGGCAAAGATATCTCGGCTCTCCTTGGCTAGTGGACAGGCCCAAAAAAGCATCTTTAAGATCCACTGCACTAAACCACTGATGCTGGGGTGGAACTTTACTTAGAAGTGTATAGGGATTGGGTACCACTGGGTAACGAGACCGAGTTCTTTTGTTAACCTCCCTTAAATCTTGTACTAGTCTATAACTCCCATCAGGCTTCTTTACTGGGAGAATAGGGGTATTATGGGGAGACATGCAAGGTTCTAATGTCCCGTCCTTTATTAGTCCTTCTATTACTGGCTTCAAACCTTCCCGTCCTTCTACAGATATGGGGTATTGACGTACACGTATGGGACAATCTTCTCTCTCCACTGTAACCCTTATAGGGTCAATATTTAATCCTCCCCTATTTCCTTCCCCAGCCCAAACTTCCTTGTTAATTTTTTCTTCATCCTCTTGGTCTAATTTTAAAACTCTAGCTGTCATTTTCCCATCTGGTATAACCCCTATTCCTAATTTCACTTGTAAGTCTCTTCCTAGTAAGTTGCTACCTGCCTTTGGGACCAATAAAACATCTCCCACACAAATTTTTGTTTCCCCTTCAATTACTACATCTTTAATGACTGGAACTGTAAAAGTTTCTCCTTTTGCCCCTGTTACTTTTGCAGTATCTTTACTCACACTATAACCTTTTGGTACATTTAGCAGGCAGGTTCTTTCTGCCCCTGTATCTACCACAAATTCTAATTCTTCTCCTTGGGGACCCACTTTTAGAGTTATCACAGGCTCTAGATGGTGTTTGTCCCCTAAAAAATAGAGCCTTTGACCTCCCTATTCCTCCTCTGTGCTCATCTCTGAAGATTTTCAGATCTATTACCTGGTTAGGACAACTTCTCCTATAATGTCCCTCGCCCCCACAGTAAAAGCAGACATTCCTGGAATGCTGCTGAGACTTGGTTTGTATTGGGATTCTATTTTTTTCCTTTCCCCTGTCTCTATTAATTTTATATCTAGAAGTAGTGCCTGTATGTTTTTGATTTTTTTGGAAGTTGTTTTCTCGCATGGTGACTGCCATAAGTTTTGCTTTCAGTTTAGCTTTCTCTTCATGTCCTCGTACATAAACTTTCTGAGCCTCCTTTAATAAGTCATCTAATGGTTTATTATGCCAATCCTCAATTTTTTCTATTTTTTTTCTAATATCTGGCCAGGCATTAGTAACAAAGTTAATCTTTATCAAAGCTTTTCCCACATCAGTTTCAGGGTCTATTCCGGAATATTGTTTCATATTTCTCCTAAGTCTGTCCAACCATTCAGTTGGAGATTCTTCTTTTTCTTGCTGTGCCTCAAAAGCTTTTTTAGCATTTTGCCCTCGGGGTGCCGCCTCTTTTATTCCCTTCATTATTAAATTATGATATTCATTCATGTGTTTCCTCCCCTCCTCATTATTTTGACCCCACTCATGAGGCGCAGTTGGCATTTTGTCTTCTCCGGGGGGTCCCTGTGGGTTCTCTTTTTCCCAAACTTTTATTCCAGCTGCTCTGATTAATTGCCTTTCTTCCTGAGAAAATATTATTTTCATTATAGACTGCATCTCTTCCCAAGTATAAATATTCGGACCTAAAAATTCGTCTAATTGTTCAGCTGTGCCTATGGGATCTTCTGAAATTCCTTTGATTTCTTTTTTAAAATTTCTGACCTCAGAAGAAGTCAAAGGGGCATTTACAAACCCTGTTCCACCCCCTCCCATTGGGACTTCTCTTAGTGGAAATAGACTAATTTCTTTATCCCATTTTTGGTTTTTATCCTCTGTCGTCTTTTTCCTGTGTTTTGAGAAAGAATCCAGAGAGGGCTATCTTTTAAGTGAACTTCTAATGTTTTGATAAGGCATTTCTAGGGAGAAGTTGTTTCTCTGAGCAGTAGCTGTGGTTACCGAGGGAACAGAGCTCAGGGCAGGAAGGGCGGTGAGGGGAGGGCAAAGCGCCGAGCCTTGGTCCTCCAAGGGCGGAGTGTAGGTGGGGTTTGCTGCCGGGACCGGCAGAGGAGGGGGCAGTTCTGGGGGATACCAGAGGGGACTGTGGGCAGCTTGCATGGCGCTAATGGTGGCTGAGTCAGCGGCTCCCGGCAGAGACAAAGCAGCAGTGGCAGCGCCCAGTGCAGCCGGCATGGGCAGGGCAGCCGGGGATCGGGCAGTGGGGGAAGTGATTGGAGATAGGACAGCTGTGACCGACGGGACCCCCGTCACGGTCGGGGCTGCGGCCCTAGACCACGTGTCAGGAGGGACCCCCGGCATGGCTGTTAGGGCGGCTGCGGACCAGGCGGCCGGGGCAGACAAATTCACTGGCGGGGCTGGGAATGGGGTGTATGCTGGAACTGGCGCAGCTGCCGCGGGCTGCGAGCCGGCACTCAGGACGGGAACTGGGGCAGGCGGGGCTGAAGTGGGACCTGGGACAGGGGGCTCGGCCGGAAACGGCGGGAGTGCGAGCGGGAACAGAGCGGGCAAAGCCTGCAAAGGATCCCCCTTTTTTCCTTCTTTTCTTCTTGTTCCCTGTAGCTGGTTCTGCCTCCGCACCGGGCGGACGCTGGCCTCTGGCTGGCTCAGATCTGCACAGCTACAAGATGTTCCCAGTTTGGATAGGCACACAGGTTATTTTCACCTGCTGGTTCGGCTTCTCAGCAGCAGCTGGACCAAGTATTGTTGTGACAGCAGCGGCAGTAGAAGAAAAGGATGGCTCTCAGCTTAGCAGGTTAAAAGATGTTTCTTCAGGCCGGGCTGCGAGAAGTCCGCAGCTGATCCAAACCGCAGGCCAGAGAGGCCAGAGAGAGAGTTTGAATCTCCCTCCTCCACCTTATAACTGGGGGAGGGATCAAGGGAGGTTACAACAAGGCAACAAATCAGGGGATTCAGGGGGTAACAAGGTGTGCCCACCCCCAAGCCTCTGACCATTGACACCAAGGGCAAAGGAATTCCGCCCCAGGGGACCTATCATCTGAAGCTCTCCCCGTATGATTTCACAATCTTGGGAGGGGTCCAGAAGTGATAGGCAGGCTGCCCCAGAGCGAGGGAGGGCAGAGGGGATGGTCTAGGTCAGGTGAGGGGTGGGAGGACTGACACAAAACACCTTATTATACAGAAAGCTAAAAAGCGTTACAGAACTGGGGATACAGTGAACTGAACCATAACATAAAACTTCTTATAAAAACCTAATAAAACAGTTCTCGCACCGCCACAGTTCCCCTCCCTTTTCTTTCCCCTTTCTCTTTTCTCGTTTCATCTCGGGGGTTTCTGATACGTGAAAGATTTTTATTCTCCTAAAATCTCCTGTCCAACATGTGGCATATTCTCTTTCTTTGGGATTAAACAGTTCTTTTGAATTTACAGATACATTTAGAGCCTGACAAATCCAGTTCTCAAAAGAGCCATATCTGGGCCAATAAACATGGTCAGATCTTATTTCCTTCTCTGCCCATTCTATCATGCAAAATTGTATCATCTTTATATTTTCCTTTCTTCCTGTACAAGGGTTTTTATCCTAGTTAGCTAACATAATGCTGAGAGGGCTATCTTGAGGTATTTCCGTTGGTAATTTTTTATACCCTTTTTTCTTCCTTGTATCCAACTAAATGTTTTTCTGTCTCATTTTTCAAGATCTTATCTATTTGTCCCCCACCTCTGTTTTTCACTTTCTCTTGCAACCTAAAGACCACTTACTTCTATCTATGCACACACACAAAAAATCCACTCTTTCTCACACAACTTTCAATACAATACACCTCCCTCCAAGGAGATATAGTGAATTTTAAAATTAACAATCAACATTACATGTGCTTTCATCCATCTACTCTTACTTCATTTCTCCTTCACTTTTACACACTCTTTCACACCCTTAGGACATGAAGCCGATCCCTGTCGCCAGAGAATTGCGGCTCTGTGTGGCCCCCCTCGCCTTGGGTTTGGTCTCTGGGTTCCAGTATAGCTGGGCCTCTGAGGAGGGCCCAGAATCTGGTTGCCTCTGGTGCCGGTCCACCTATGAGGCTGAATTGCATGTCGCTTACACTTTTACCACGGCCCCCCCCTCCACACATCCAGAGGGAAAAGGGCTGAATTGCAGGTCACACACACATGTTCTGCCATAGCCCCCACCCGCCCGGAGGATCAATGGCCTGTTTGCGGGTCACTTACACCTCTTGCCACAGTCCCACCTTCCCGGGAAGCTGAGGCGAGATTTTGTGTGTGACTCACTCTCACACAACAAAACAACAATAAGGTACCTTTTACTTCCAAACCACCTATTACAATTTTAGGTGTTACTGGCCAGTCCCGGTGCTCTTGGATATCCCCTCAATCCAGCTGTGTTGTCCAACCCTAGATGCTCTTGGGCATAACCTCAATTCGGCAGAACCCTGGGTGCTCTTGGGATATTAATCCTTCAACCCAGCAGGTTTCAGTCCTGGATGCTCTTGGGCACTTACCCCTCAATCCAGCAGACTTTTTGCTTAACCCTGGGTGCTCTTGGGATATTAATCC
The DNA here is from genome assembly GCA_037837765.1 of Delichon dasypus. NCBI lineage: Eukaryota > Metazoa > Chordata > Aves > Passeriformes > Hirundinidae > Delichon > Delichon dasypus. The sequence goes on from JBBAXF010000012.1 coordinate 20,311,195, forward strand.
CTCAACCCAGCAGGTTTCAGTCCTGGATGCTCTTGGGATATTAATCCCTCAACCCAGCAAAAGTTTTAGTCCTGGATGCCCTTGGGCACTCACCCCTCAATCCAGCAGACTTTTTGCTTCCTAGGGGTCCCACCCCTTCTCTAAGACTCAGTCCCAGTTTCCCTGGGGGGGATTCTCTCGCTCTTCTTATCACCCGCTTCGTCTCTTTACTGGCCGTTTTTCTCGCAAAAGAATGGAAACGCAGCATAGGAGACTCCACACTCGCTTAGCAGGTCTGGGATAACCAGCTGCCTCTCATTCACACACATTCATTCCCCCTTTAACTGCCCCGTCCAAACCAGTACTTACCTGTCCTTTGTCCTTGAGTCTTTGTCTTCGTGTACACTTTAGTCTTAGGGACTAATTACCGCGGTTTTAGGGAATCTTCTCCCTTTTCTTTGTTTTATATCCTCCTCTTGTCCGTTGATCGTAACCTGCATCTGTCGGTCACAGCAAGGGAACACAGAGCGAGGCTGCCAACTGGGCAGGGCACGCCATCCTCACCCTGATTCCACTGAGGCACCGGCAGTGAGGTGTTCTAACCATCCTCTGCTACCATAATTGTGAAAAACGCCAATCACTTGTTTTAAAATTTTGAAAGTTTAATAGTAAATAAGATGGTTATGAAAATAGAATTAGAGTTAAAAAATTGAACAATTAGGGTTAGGACAATACAAGACAATAAAAAGAAAGTTACAGATGTCTGGGTGCCTCCCCGAGCAAAAAAGCTCCTGAGAAGGACCCCTGTTAACAAAGGATTATCTCTTAAAAGCAATAGCCTGTTGCATATTCATACATTTCATACATGATGCATAAATTCCATTCAAACAAAGAATTGTCTCTGGTTAGTATCACTTTTTTTCCTTTAATCTCTATGGCATCTTCAGGGCTGAGCAGGGCAGGAGAAGTTGGTCTCTTCTGATAACGAAGTAGGAAATTCTTTTTTCTCTGAAAAAATTACGTTTTCCTGTGGTTGGTATATAAAAACTACATTTTAACTACAAAACTACATTTACCATACTATCAAAATATTAATACAACATTACTAATCAATACAACATAATACATATAGTAAATATCTTGCGTAGAGCCATATAATATGCACTTTTCACAATGCCAACAGTTCCAGCTGAAGCTGACAGGATCACTCGTGCTGAAAGTTAAACCTGTGCAAAAATGCATTGCTAGACCAGGACTCTTCATTTACTGTTCTCAAAACACTCAGCAAGCATTTATCTTCCCAAGAAACTGGGCCATATTTCGCTATTAATTATAAAGCAGAACTCCCCATTAGCCATTTAGAAATTAATGATGTGAGATGACCTCTCATGGATATAATCTTTTAAAGCTCCAAAACTGCTTTATTGGGGAGTAACCTTAGCCACAAAGAATTTAAGTGTTGGAGAAACAGTGAATCGATTTCTGAGTTCAGATCAGAACCTTGGCATACTTTAAAGCATGTGACTGTATTGGAAGAGAAGGTCATTACTACAGTGAACAATTGCTTGCTACTGTAGAATTAAAAAGAAAAGTTCATGCAATTCTCTCTCTTACCTTGCAGCCAGTCTCGTAAGTAGTGCAACCACATTTTGGGAAGCTGCTTATCCTCTTCCAACAAAATGTATGTCACATTACTGAAACTTTTGTGAAGTTCATAAAGTAAGTGCTGGACGTAGGGACTGGGATAGTCTGCTTTCTGTGTCACTATATAAATGTTGTAAAATGAGAAATACTTGAACTGTGCTGCAATAAAGTCATATTCCTGGGTTTCTCGTGGTACAATGTCTGTGAGATTCAGTCTGTCTCTAGCCCGGGTAGTTCCATATTGGCTGAGCCCAAGTAAACTCAGAAAAAGAAAAATAACCACAATCTGCAACAGAAAATGGAAATGCCTTTGGTTTTATGTTCCTAAAGAAATTAATAACTCATAATAGCACACAGAACCAGGTTCAAAATTAATTCCCATCACTATATTTTTAAGCTTTTATGTATTTATGCACACATACACATACTACAAGGCCAAACTAATTTGTGTTTTAGTGAACAGGAAATTTATATGGTGATGAAGTTAAAAAGTAGATTGGGTTTCACTGTTCATGAGTTTAGGTTACCAAAAGTTACCAAAACCCTTATTAACAACTTCTATTTGAAAAGTATGTCATTATAGCACTACCAAGATAAAACTTTTAAAGTGTGAAATTAAGTGTAAAAATATTAAGAATTGTGCTTCCAAAATAATTGCATTAATTGCTGATATTTAATACCATTGTCAGGATAATTCTCCTACTGGGCAAGGCAGAAGTCTATTTTTGAAAAATAGGTAAATAGTTTCCTGATTACCTTAGCTTTTGGGTTTAGTAGGAATGGAGCATAATGCTTTTCTGAAAAAGATGAGAGTGTCCATTTCATACAGGGTGGCTCAAGGCAATTCATACTGGAGTCTGAGAACTGGGAAAGCAAATCTCTTGTTGAGTTTGTGCTTTCTGGGCTCTGGCAGCTGATATTATCTTGCATCACTGTCATTGGCTGCACAGATATTGCTGAGCAAGGCTCTGCTGTGGTGTAGTACATCTGTGCATGAGGATCATAGTCTGTGTGTAACTGTACTGTAGACTGCATTGTAATCTGAGCTTCATGTACAAAACTGTGACAGCTCTATGGGGATGCACTGTAGTAAGTATTATCACTATTTTCCACATATGCTTGAGGCTCAATCTGAATCACTCTAGTGGCACACAGACTGCAAGAGAAGAGAAAAACATTGTTCGCATTTTGATAGGTATTCATTTTAATCAGGCTAGATAGGATAATCTGCTACCATCAGACTGCTTCCACTACAGTTAAATCGTTTATGTTAATTAAGCATAATGTTTTGATGAGGATTTCCTTCTGTACTTTTAGAAAGTATTTCCTAGACATGGTTTAAAGTGTCGGCCTCTCAGCCTGTTTCTGGATGTTTCTTGTGCCCAAGAAGGAACCAGCATGTCTGAAGACACTGGCATCCACTTACATCACTCTGTTAATTACACATTCTAATTAGGTCAATAACTAGGTAGTTGCACACAGTCTGAAAGCATGATATATGTGTGTGAATTACATCTACATGACCATGCTGAGAATTAAACTATTTAGAAGATCAAAATGTAAATGCATGACATGCTGAGTTCTTCTGTTGAGAACTATTAAAGTAACTCTAAAATACTATTTGGACCTTCTGAATAAGATCTCAGACTTTTGTGAGTCAGGTTCAAACCACCTGCCATACACTGACTCTGTATTTTAAAACTGATGTAAACATATATGAGGATTAATTGCCAGAAAGGACAGGCAACATGAAGAGACAAAATTACAGAAGTATTTTTGAAAGCATTTATTGTAATTGATGCCTAGTTTATAAGAAAAAAGTCATAAACAAGCTTCCTTCTGTAAATAAAGCAAATTGCTGATAGAAAACAGTATCAGATTTTTCACTAAGTGGAAAAATCCTACAAAAAGGAAGAAAATGTTGCCTACCTAAACAAACAAGCTCTTATTAACTGAATTTCTTCACATGTACATGGGCTCAAATTTTCATTCTCATTTGGTACAACTTTAGATGTAGGAATAAATGGAAGGCCTGAACAGTCCTGTGCTTCTGAGAATTGGGGCTACAAAATTCAAGCACATTAGACCATCCAGTGAAACTGTGGCTGAATCAGAAACAAAAAGAGGGAGTACTGGCTTCTGATCTACTCCCTGTTCTAATGACTACCTCAAAAGCAAATTTAGGGAAGCACTTTCTCTCTCTGACATCAAAGTTAAAAAGGTCAGACTGTGCTCCCATGTGGGTGTGAAAGGCTAAGAGGACACAAAAGCATTCCTCTACATACTGATTATGACATGCATGTGAGAGTACATGTATAGAAATGCAGGTTATCCTCTTAATTGCAGGCAAAAGTAAAAATTAATGTAGAAAATATGCTTTATCTCTAAGTAGTGGTTCTGCTGATGGCAGTAGCTTCCTCCTAGCCTACCCATGACCTCAGAACTGGATGTACATTAGGTAATAGGGTGCATACTACCATTCTAAATGACTATTGGAGCCATAACAGAAAGATTACTGTTACCTCCGCTGAGGCGTAGCGACCTGATTCGGGAACGACACGGCAGCCACACCCAGGCTGCTCGGACCACTAGCTCACAGACACCAGTGTGGTGGACGGCTAATGGCGTTTATTAACTGGTTACATGGGGTTATAACACCTCTGTTTGCTACATCACATCCGTCTGCTTACGTTACAAGTTAGGTGTTGCTTAGCTTATCAGGACACTGACCAACTAAGAATTGAGGGAGGGGTTCTGTCTGCCCGTACAACGCCATATCTTCCGACCGCCTGTCCCTAATCTCCTACATTTCCCCCCCCTCCCATGACTAAGTAAAAAAGTATAAAAGTATAAATGTTGTAAAAGTATAAATGTTATAAAAGTATAAATGTTATAAAAGTATAAATGTTATAAAAATATAAATGTTATAAAAGTATAAATGTCATAAAAATATAAAAGTTGTTAAGGTTAGTATAATAGGATACAAACGTGGTATAAAATGTTAGTAACAAGCACACTTCACGATAATTGCATGCGTTCGACAAGTAGGATGTCGACTTTCTCTAAACGGCTTCTAACAAACGACACTAACTTGTTCAAAATGCAAGGTCCAAAAATCAGTGTCAGGAGTATCATGGTGAGAGGGCCTATTAGGGTGGAAACAAGGGTGGCTAGCCATGGGGACTGATTGAACCATGACTCGAACCATCCTCGTTGGGCCTCTCTCTCTCTCTTTCTCTGGGCCAGTCTTTCTCTCAGTTCAGCCATGGAGTCTCGCACGACTCCGGTATGATCTGCATAAAAACAGCATTCTTCTCTCAAGGCTGCACACAGACATCCTTGCTGCATGAGCAAGAGGTCCAGTCCTCGCCTGTTCTGCAGGACGACTTCCGAAAGCGAGGAGATAGATCTTTCCAGAGAGGAGATGGATTTTTCAATTCTCAGTAAGTCTTCGTCGATTGTCATTTGCAGCTGAGAGAGTCTTTGATGTTGGGTCACGAGAGCTGAAACACCTGTGGCTGTGCCGGCAGCTCCTAGGCCAAGGAGCATTGCAATGGTTACACCTGTCATTACTTCTCTTTTGCGGAGCTGGATGGTTTCTTCTAAAAAGCGATACATTTCTTCTTCTTGGTGATACAGGACTCTAGGAACAATCAGAACTTGGACACAAAAGTCAGCAAGGTTATTGAATTTACCAAGGTACACACAGGGGGTTATTCCAATTTGTTGACAGACCCACATTCCTGGCAGGAGCGGAACTGCCCACTTGTCAGTTTTTTGACTAGGTTGGATGAACTCAGCACAGATATTTCCCTTCTGTTTTGCTGCAGTTACACTGCCAAAGCATTTGCCTCGGCCTGTGACTTGACTCAGGGTAATTTCCCTCCGGGGGGTGTCCCACTTACAGTTGTGTGGATTGTTTGCTGCAGAATATTCAAAAGGAGCATCAAGGGCAACACCCTCATAAAAAGGAGGTTCTGCATTATAGCATAACCAGCATGATTTTGTAAAGTTTGGATTGGATTGGTTCAGCGACAAAAAGGTAGCATTTAACACACTAAGAAACAGATTGTAAGGAACTGACTTAGGTTTTCGGTAAATGGCTAAAGGTCTGGATGATGAGGAGGTACCAAGTGTGGCTTCCCTTCTGTGTCTGTGTGCTGCGAGACTCTGAAAGAGTTTGAATGACTGGGGCACTGAAGGTGGGAGTCTGATAATTTGTACGTTCGCCCAATTTAAATGCCTGGCTGTATTCAAAGCATGCCATTTTTATCTTTTTCTAGTCTGTGAGGGGAGTTCGTTCTTTTTCTGACTTCCCCTCAACCCAAGTAGAAACATTGTTGTTACTGATTTTATATACTGTTACTTCTTCTTTGTCAGAGCCAGAGCCAGAGCCAGAGCCGGCAGCAGAGGACTGGCTGTCCCAGTCCCAGCTGGAGTCAGTTTCAGAGGCGGAAGTGGAATGACTCGCTGTTTCCGGGCTCCGGAGCTTTTTGGTCAGGCTCCGACCCCTCCCCTTTCCCTCCGGGCTGGGCCGTCCCTTCTCCTTTGGCCCCCGCCCCTTTCTCTCAGGGCTGAGCCGCCCCCTGCACCTGCGCTCCCCCCGCCTCCTGCTGTGGGAGCTTCTCACCTTAGAAAAATGCGCTTTTTGGCAAAGATTAGCTTCAGTTCTCTCTTTGTGCTCTCCTCCCTTTTTCTGCTCGCCCGCCCCCGTGTTAGTAAACGAGCTCTTTTTGTTTTCGCTGGCAACGAGCCCACTATCAGCACTAACTTGAGGCGCATAAGGTGGAGGTCCCTCCCCCGCTTTTTCAGCATTCCTAGCTTCTTCAGCTAGACCATTGTAAAATGATCACATCTCTGTTATCTCTGTAGTGAGCGACCTTGAGCCTGGGGGCCCCGAAGCGAGCTCTTGATTTTCTGAGCCTGAGCCGATGCATTCGGCTGAACTGGCTTTATCATCACACTGAATATTTTCACTAACATTCAGACTGCATTCTTTACCACTCTGAAAATTCTCAACAACAGTTTCCTCTGAGAAAGTTTGCGTCGCTGCTGCAATACCCAATTGGGGGGAAACTTTTAAACAATTTCGAGCAGCTCTCCAGGTCTCCTGTTCATGCAAAGCCTTCTGTAATGCATCTACGACCCGTCCCCATGCCTTAAGAGTTTTCTCCGAGCCAGAAGACATTGTGTCTTCGGCAAGAGCCTTAGTACATTGATCCCAAACATCTGGGTGGAGGATATCCACCGGACTATCAATGATACTAAGTTGCAAAAGCCTCGTCACTGCGAGGATAAAATCTTTTGCTTTACAATCAATTCCCCACTGCTTATGAATCTGAGATACGACCTTCACGAGGGCTTCCATCTTCCTCGCGGGTCCGGAGGCGTCCCTCCCGCCGAGCTGGGCCAGCCGCTCGGCCGTCGTTCACCCGTCCAGGCGACTCCCGTTCTCCCGGGCAACTCCCGGGGGTTTCGGCACCACTTGTTACCTCCGCTGAGGCGTAGCGACCTGATTCGGGAACGACACGGCAGCCACACCCAGGCTGCTCGGACCACTAGCTCACAGACACCAGTGTGGTGGACGGCTAATGGCGTTTATTAACTGGTTACATGGGGTTATAACACCTCTGTTTGCTACATCACATCCGTCTGCTTACGTTACAAGTTAGGTGTTGCTTAGCTTATCAGGACACTGACCAACTAAGAATTGAGGGAGGGGTTCTGTCTGCCCGTACAACGCCATATCTTCCGACCGCCTGTCCCTAATCTCCTACAGATTACCAATCATTATCTTGCAATGGTACTGATCATTCTGAATTCTTCATAGTCCTATGAAGAGGTAGGCTAAAGGTAAGTAATTTTATCGTTTTTACATTATTTTTATGTATTTAAGTTTCAAGGCACAAAAAGAAAAAAAAATTAGCAGAGTGATTAAGTAAGGCTTCTGAGTAGCCCAAGTTATTTACAGTCTTCCATAAGAGACTGGAATTGTCTTCCAAGGTTTACCAATACCAGCAATACCCCATAAAATTTTAAAAATACAGCTATTACTAAAGCGTGGCTCTTACATGCTTTCAGAAAGTTGTCCTCCAATCGCTAAAATGGATGTAGGTATGAATAAAGGAAAAAGTGTGTGTGTGAGTGTAGCAATGTAATTCAGCAATAAAAACCATGGCAATAACATACTGGCCATGCTGCTGTCCCACTATAATGAAGAACTCCCACTCCTGACAAAGGACAGTAACACTGAATGGCAAACACAAAAAGGATGCACCTCATATACTGTAATTCTATCACACATTCTCACCTTGTAAAACAGCAGAATATATCCAGTCTCCTGTCTTCCTGACGATAAAGGTCCATGCTCAGGATAGCAGGAAAAATCAGAAAAACCATAGCAAAGTTGAATACCACCACAACTGCTGCCTAGAGATCAATCACAAGAGAAGCAATGTAATTACTAAGCTTCATTTAAGGCAATGGCTTTATAAAGCATAAAAACGCCTTTAAATTTTCACTCATCCACTCATTTTTCATGTTTACTCATCAGACACTTTTAAGCTTCTCCCTGAGGGAACTGGGAGGTATATTTTACATTCCAGTTTCATTATGGTAAGCCTACTGTAGTTCATTAATTTTATTTTAATAATAATTTTCCTAAGATTTTAATATCTCTATATCTAGAGATATGGTGGCACCAACATTTTTAAAGTGGAAAAAACAGAGTCAATAAACTGCACTTTTATATGACATTCTGCCCTATTTAGAGTCTCACAGTACAAAAAGATGGAAGCAAATGCAAGTCTGGAACTAGGACTGAAGTTCTCACATTTAACGGAGGGATCTGAAGTAATTTAAGTGCCACAATAGCATTAAAGCATATTATTAAATCAGTAATGAAATAAAGGTTTAATTAAATTTTAATGAAAATGCTCTATTTATTAAAACACTATGCATTTGATGTACTTAAAATCTAGCAAAAAATCCCCACCATTTTGTGATTATCTGTTGAACTGTCCTGCTTGTATTTAACTTGATTTAATGAGCTGGTCTACCAAAATGAGTCTTATATTGGAACAAGAATAGGCAATTTGCAAAGTGATCATTATTTAAAGAAAAAACAACCTCTCCTTCAAACCATAACCCTTTCTTACTCAGAGATACCCAGAGAATCTCTATAAACATATGTGGTGTGGCATCTATCATTCTTAATGGTATTTATTTGCAATAAAACATAGCTGATCACTAGCCTTACAAGGGGAAAACTCTGGCACAGATGGGTTTGGAAGACAGCAGTAAAACAGTAGATAAGGACAAGTCATTGAGGGTTGTTTTCCTCCCAAAAAAATGAAAGAAAATAGTAGAGCCATCAAGAGAAAGAAAAGAAAAAGAAAGTCTTATATTTTACTCATTATATAATCAGTAGGCATCTCTATATTAGCCCAGTTTCAGAATGAAGAAAGCATATAAATTATCAAGTGCCTCCACCTGTAAACTTCTGAAGTAAACAATGCTTGGGTTCAAACATTCAAAAAGAGGACTAAAATTTGATTACACAAATGAAGTGCCTGACCTGATGTAAATGAGCCCTCCTTTTTCCAACACAGATCAATGGCTGCTTTTGATGTTGAAAATCAGCCCTTAAAATTGGCAGCTCAAAAGATGACACATCCAAAGTTCATATTTTAAAAATGCTCAACTCATGTGACCCTAAATAATACAATTTTGCATTTTTCTGTCTTTTATTTGTGAAAATGTGGTGGGTTGACCCTGGCTGGATGCCAGGCACCCACCAAAGCTCCTCTATCACTCCCCTCCTCAACTGGACAGGAGAGAGAAAATATAACAAAAGGTTCCTGAGTTGAGATAAGGACAGAGAGAGATGACTCACCGATTACCACAATGGGAAAAACAGATTTGACTTGGCAAAATTAATTTATCACTGATAAAATCAGAGTATGATAATGAGAAATAAACCCAAATCTTTAAATGTCTTCCCCCCATCACTCCCTTCTTCCCAGGCTTAATTTTATTCCTGAATTCTCTACCTCCTCTGGCCTCAGTAGCACAAGGGGACAGAAAATGGGGGTTGTGGTCAGCTCATCACACCTTGTCTCTGCCACTCCTTCCTCCTCAGGAGGAAGACTCCTCACAGTCTTCCCCTGCTCCAGCGTGAGGTCCCTTCCCATGTGAGACAGTTCACCATGAACTTCTCCAAAGTGAGTCTTTCCCATGGGCTACAGTTTTTCACATATAGCTCCAGCATGGGTCCCTTTCAAAGGGTCACAAGTCCTGCCAGAAAATCTGCTCCAGCATGGGCTCCTCTCTCCATGGGTCTGCAGGTCCTGCCAGGAGCCTGCACTGGCGTGGGCTTCCCACAGAGTCACAGCCTCCTTCAGGCATCCACCTGCTCCAGTGTGGAGTCCTCCATAGGCTGCAAGTAGATCTCTGCTCCACTGTTAACCTTCATGGTCTGCAAGGGCACAGCTGCCTCACCATGGTCTTCACCACAGGCTTCAGGGCAATCTCAGCTCTGGCTCCTGGAGCACCTCCTCCTCCTCCTCCATTGACCTTGGTGTCTGCAGAACTGTTTCTCTCACATATATTCTCACTTGTCTATTCTCTGGCTGCAGTTGCTCCTGTGAAATAACTTTTCCCCTTTTTAAATGTTATCACAGAGATGTTACCATCATCATTGATTGGCCCAGCCTTGGGCAGTGGCAGTTCTGTCCTGGAGCCAGGTGTCATTTGGCTCTATCGGACATAGGGGAAGCTTCCAGCAGCTTCTCAAAAGAAGCCAGCTGTGTAGCCTTCCTGCTACCAAAACCTTGCCATACAAACCCAATGCAAAATCATAGTAACCTACTGAATGATTTTTAGGGTTTTGAAGCTGTAAAGTAAAATCAGATGACTAGTTTTTGCTTTCATTTTTCTGAGAATGACGCAATCAATTATGTATGTAAACATTTTATAGTTATTTCAATCATAAAATATATTATATATATAGTACAGAAAAGTGGTTTTTACTGATGTTTCAGTTTTGTTATCTACAGCTTGTTTAAAGTAAGATTTTGGTCCTGCTGATTGGCTGAAGACATAACTACTAAAATTGTAGAATTACGGAATTGTTAAATTTGTAAAATACCTTTAAGATGATCAAGTCCAATCACCAACCTAGCACCACCACCATGTTCACCATTACAACATGTCCTCAAATAGTTTATCTATTGTTTAAAGCCTAAGTAGCATTTAATCATTACTTTAATCTTTGAGAGAAAAGATCCCATGACCATTTCATGATTTATGAATACTGACACAGAAAAGTATATAAGGTCATAGACAAGACTTTAAGTGATTTCCTTCTGATCCTCTCTAGAATAGACTGAATCTCTCAGGAAAACAAATGGCTGCTGTTTTGCAAAATGTGGAATATGTAAAAATTTTCTTAACAATGTTCTTTGATGTTTGATCTTTGTATACTTTTGTCTTATTTTAAGACATTTATGCAGGATGGAGACTCTAAAATGAGTTACCTCCCTTACTAGTTTTAACAAGTCCCCTTTCACCAATAATGAGAGATGAATGTGAGAAGATATAGGTGAAAAAACAACAGTTTGCTAAAAACAAAAACAGCAACAACCAAGATAACAGCAATAACCACTGGATACAAAGGTGCTGTGCTTTCCCTGGGAACAAAGAAAACAAGATGGTGGATAAGCCCTTCCTCCCAAGATGGCAGCCAACATAGCAGCCAGCATGGACCAGAGGACAAAGATAAGATGATGGAGAAGACTCTGGTTCCACCTTACCCTGGAACAAAAAAAAAAAAAAAAAAAAAAAAAAAAAAAAAAAAAAAAAAAAAATCAGGAAGGGAGGGTATTATGAAGGAATTCTGGTGGCAGATGCGGGGGGGAGGGGTGCTGGTGTTGCCTGGGGCAGCTCCAGACTTGCGGTGTCAGTTTTCCTCCTCCTTCTCTGCAACAGCAGCCATGTGTGTGAGGTCAGTGTTGCCACTTTGCTGCCTCTTCCTCACACCTGCTGGACTCGGTGTTGGCACCACTGTCTCAGGTCACTGCCCCATTGTGGGGCAGAAGAGGGGTAAATGGTCTGTCTCATTGGGCACCAAAGAACAATGGCCCCAACCCCACCAGTCCCGGCTGCAGTTCCAGAGTTGTCATTTCAACGCCATGCCTTGTCCAGCAGAAGCATCCTAGAAGACTCAGAAATGGGACTTGCAGGTCATGAAGTGCCATTATCTGCTGATCCCTTCACTCAAGCGAGCCATAAAAAATAGACCCCCTTCCAGTTGTGGTCACAATTTTTCTCTGCTGTTATAAATACATATTATAATATTGGCTTTTTACAAATATTAAGATGGATGCTATATGTATAATGCTAAAGTGACTTCACTATAAAGGTATAGTTTTTATTTCTGCTATCAACTAAACTTAGACATAGTAGTAAAATGGCTGATATAGTTATGCTTGTAATTGAACTGCCTGCTTGGTTGGGATAACATCCAATGAACATATGATGAAGACCCTGCTATTGATATGCCAACTATCAGCACCGTCTGTCTGAAGAAAGTATGGACCAAAACCCCAGCTGGAGGTGATAATAAGAATGGACTAAAACCACAGCCAAGAAATGTGCATGCTCTAAGACAGTTCTTGGGACATCTAAACTAGTTTGGGGAAGAGTTTAAATATGTATAATTGTGTGAAAAATACACATTATATGGCTCTACGCAGGATATTTACTGTATGTGTTGTATTGTGTTAATTGTTAATGTTGTATTAATATTTTGATAGTATGGTAAATGTAGTGTGTAGCTAAAATGTAGTTTTTATCACACCAACCACAGGAAAACGTAAATCTTTCAGAGAAAAAGAATTTCCTACTTCCTTATCAGAAGAAACCAACTCCTCCTGCCTCTCTCAGCCTTGAGAATGCTACAGAGATTAAAAAAAAAAAAAAAAAAAAAAAAAAAAAAAAAAAAAAGGTGATACTAACCAGAGACAGTTCTTTGTTTAAATAAAGTTTATGCATTATGTATAAAATATATGAATATTCAACAGGTTAGTGCTTTTAAGAGATAGTCCTTTGTTAACAGGGGTCCTTCTCCAGAGCTTGTGGCTTGGGAGAGGCACCCAGACGTCTGTAACTTTGTTTTTATTGCCTTGTATTGTCCTAACTCTAAAATTGTTCAATTTTTTTACTCTAATTGTATTTTTATAACCATCTTATTTACTATTAAACTTTTAAAATTTTAAAACAAGTGATTGGCGTTTATCACAAATTGTTTATCAATATGCAATAGGCTGATGCAATAGAAAAGGCTTATAAAGGGTGTCTCTGAAATATCAGGTATGCTCTTGGCTCAATGCCAAGCACCCGGCTGTTAAAATTTGCTTTATTTCCATCTCTTTTCTCCTGTCTTGGGGAATAAAGATCTCTGAGAAACCATACAGAAAAGAGCCTTCTCTCAATCCTTGCTCCAAAATCTAGACACTGCAACACCTGTTGCCATTGAAGAACAGCATTGTTCTGCACCGTTACCCGAGTCTGTGGGCAGATTCAGGGACGGCCCCTGTCACTGCTGGGAATCAGAACTAGCTAGGAATCTACTGGCCAGTGTCAGCTGGAACCCAACATGGGGTTTCCAAGCCCTACGTGGAAGAATCTGTGCCTCGGAAAGCCGTCCGTCATGGCGGGAAAGTTGAGAAGCTGCAGTGGCGGGAGAACTGCCACACCGTTGCCTCCCCCCAGCCATGTGAGAGAGATCTGCGCTGCTCAGCCACGTGGGAGAGAGCTGCCGCATGTGCCACCCTGCCTTGCCGGGAGAGAGACAGTGTGCTGTGTCAGAGCTGCCGCCACTGCAGCGCCTGCCAAGTCCATGCAGTGCCGCGCTGGGGCCAATCCCCTGTCGCTGCCAGGACAGCCGTAGCCACGCACGGTCCCGGGGGGGGCCCTGCCGCATGCCCGCCAAGCCCAAGAGACGTGCAGCAAACAGAACATGCTCTGCCCACCTGCGACGTGGCCACCCATGCCCGCCCATGCTGCCCGCGCCGGCTGCCTGCCATGTGCTCACCCACACTGCTGCCTGCGCCGCCCCAGGGGGAAGCCTGCCGGAGGAACACCATCAGCTGCTGCAGCCTGAGGCACCAAGGATTTTTACAGTTTGTGGAATGTCAGCACCTCTGCCTAGTCAGCCTGCTTTTTGGTTGTGGCGGGCTGGCAGGGGAAGGAGAGGCAGCCCCTCAGCATCCAGAGGGGTCTCTCTTGGTTTCAGAGACTGACCCTGCAGTCTTTTATATCCAGAACCATCAGTTTGGTAAGTGCCTAACCACGTGGCAGGCAGGGGTATGGGTGTCTTTCCCAGTGGGGGGCAGGGGGCCACAGGGTGCACGTGGCGGACACACCATGTGGTGCCAGGGAAGCCACTGAGCCGGCTGCGTACCTCAGACAGGATCCCTGGCTTTTTCTTTTGCCTTTGTTTTCTTGTTTTACTGCAAGGGAGGGAGGATCAGTGGTTGTGCAGGCGGGATGGGTGCTAGACTCTCTGCACAACACTGAAAAGTTTTTGTCCAAGTTGTAAGTTCACTGGTGGTGGGAGAAATGCATTTTTCTCAGGGTTTGTTAAAAAGGTTTATTCGCTGGCTGTTTCTTCATTTTCCAGGTGTGCCTCCTAAGGATGTTAAGTGTGGCTTTTTGGAATATTGTGGGTTTCAAATTGACTGATTTAACCAAGAAAGAGGACCCTTCTGGGCACAATTTCTATTCTTTGTTTGTTAAAATCCAAGCTGTGGTGAGTGAGCGAGAGAGAGAAAAGGACCCAGAGAAAATGAAGAAACAACCAACCCAGTGTTCCCCAGTTTTTCCCAAAGGCCCTCTTTCCCAAATCCCTTGTTCCAATCCCTCCTCCCCAAAGCCTTCTCAGCACCCCTGCCCTGGCAGCAAGGCGCCTGCTGCCAAAGATTATTCCCTAAACCCTCAAACCATTCCCTTTGTCTCAGTTCAAAATCCCCAAGTTGAATCTAGTTTGCCTTCCACTCTCCAAAATGGCCCCCAGGGAGCACAAAATGGCGATGGCCATGTGGCTTGGCTCCCACCATGTGCTTCTTCTTCCCAAAATCCCTTTCTCCCCACCTCCTATCCCCCGAGTACCTCCCCTTCCTTTGTGTCAGCCCCTTAGGCTCCTCCCCCTGTATCAGTTAACCTGACCCCTCCTCTGGCTCCACCCATTGTTCCATCCCCAATTACATCACAGTGAATCTCTGCCCCCTTTGGTTACTCCACCCAGGTTTCCACCCCCTTTTCATATAGCTCCGCCCACCCACTTCTGGCTTCCAGTTCCCATGGTCCAGAACCCAGAAGTGACTGGCCTGGGGGCCTGAACCTGGAATTGGAGGCCATTCCTTTTGCTGCTCCTGTACATACAGTTGTAGGTCAAACCATCCTAACTGGGAACCTTTTTCATACCAACATAAAAAGGAGCTTTGCAGAGCTCAGAAAGAATTTGGATGGAAAAGTGAATTTTTTAAAAGCTTGCTAAAAGCCACTTTTTCATCAAATGTGTTGGTTCCTAGTGACCTCAGGGATTTATTTTCATGCCTCCTCTCCTCCACAGAATATATTCTGTGGGAGAGGACATGGAAGAGGTTACTCAGGAGTCTCCTTCCTGAGCTTTTGCAAATTCCAGAATGTGTGGTTGATCTACAAAACAATCCTACTACTATAGATCATAGAAGCAGTGAAGAGGATTGGGATCAAGCATGCAAGCAAGCTGGGGGGATACCTCTGCCTGTTCTCCAATGCATGAAAGGAGCTGCCAAAAAGGCTTTTCAAAATATGCCCACCAAAGATGCTGGGCAAAGCTATATTGCTATTAAACGGTCTCCTTCTGAGCCCTTCCTAGATTTCATAGACAGGCTTCATGCAGTGGTGGAGTCAGAGCGAGGACCTGGAGTTACAACAAAAGATGATCCTGGAGGTGATGCAAACCAATGCCAATGATGTTTGCAAGAGGATCATCTTGGGACTTCCTGTTGATCCACCACCAACCCTGGACCACCTCATTGAGACATGCACAAAGCAGGCCATCATAGACCCAAAAGATCAGCAAAAAGGACCGGGGCTCAGAAACCAGACTGCAGCACCAGCCACCCTTCCACCTCAACCACCGGTGGCTGGGAGGGTCACATGTTTCCAGTGTGGGCGGGAGGGACACATAATGCGGTTCTGTCCTTTCAAAAAGAAAATACACACACTAGAGGGGGAGGGAGGGGGAGGGTAGGGGGGCCTTCTCCAACGTCAAAAAACTAAAGGAGGAGGGCGAACCTGTCCCGTGTGACAAAAAAAATGGGACAGGTTGCCAGGTTGTGGGGGCAATTCTTTAAAAACATTGGACCCTCAGAAATCTTCAGGTTTCATTGCCACAAAGAGTAGACACGAGCCTTTTAGGCTCGAACTTACTACTCCCATGGTGTTTTCTTCACTGGACTGGCACACAATAACATTTAACCTTGAACTGGTTTCAACCTTACACTGGACTGACAGTGAGTAACTTGTTGTTGGGAACACAAAACACACACCCCCTGAGATCGAGATTGCTCCTGGTGTTTTACCATCAGAGCCAGAGCAAATCGTTCCCTTGGCACGTTGAGTCCATCCTCCCTTCTTCCTTCCTAAAGGTCAAGTAATAGCACAAGTTATTCCAATTTCTGATCTACTGCCATCAGCGCCCAGACCTCATGATGATATTGATCTTTCTGTCTATTGGGCTGAGGTCATGGGGGAACAAAAGCCTTTGATCTGGTGTGCACTTAAGAGGGAAGGGGACTCAATCCAGATGCGAGGAATGATGGACACAGGGTCGAACATAACACTCATTCCACCACACAAATGGCCATCACCCTGGGAGCTTCAATCCATGGCTGGCAAGGTTTCAGGTGTCAGGGGGACAAAATTTGCCATGAGATCAAAGAGCATTGTGCAAATTGAGGAACCAGACGGGAAATTGGCTTCTTTATGCCTGTTTGTTGTTGAATCTGGTTTTACCCTCTCGTGAAGAGATTCCATGTCCCAATGTGGGGCTGAATTACAGATTCAAAAAAAACCCTGGGATTTTTAGTTGCGGCCACTGAAGAGCACCCCATCCAGAAGCTGAATTGGCTGATGGATACCCCAGTTTGGCTGGACCAGTGACCTCTGAACAAACAAAAATTGAAGGCGCTCAATGAGCTCATGAAGGAGCAATTAGCTAAAGGCCACATTGTTGAAATTAACAGTCCATGGAATTCTCTGGTGTTTGTCATCAAAAAGCCAGGGAAGGACAGGTGGTGCCTCCTCCACAATCTGTGAAAAATTAATGAGGTCATTGAGGACATGGGGTCCCTTCAACAGGGTATGCCATCCCCTTCAATGCTCCCCCAAAATTGGAATCTGGTAATCATTGACATCAAAGATTATTTCTTCCTAAGTCCCCTAGACCCAGTCGATGCCCCGCGGTTTGCATTCTCTGTCCCCTCCATCAACAGGAAGGTACCCATGAGGCTCTACCACTGGAAAGTTTTGCTGCAAGGGATGAAGAACAGTCCAAGTATTTGCCAGTGGTACGTCGCTAAAATACTGTCCCCAGTGTGTGGCAAGGCGGGGGAAGCCATCATCCTTCACTATATGGATGACGTGCTGGTGTGTGCCCCCGGCAACATGCTCACAGAGGTACTAGAGGAAACTATTACTGCTCTGACCACTGTGGGATTTGAGTTGCAGCAAGAAAAAGTGCGGAGGATAACACCTTGGAGGTACCTAGGGCTTGAGATTGCCAACCAGACAATAACACCCCAGAAGTTGGTGATTAATGATAGGCCTAGGACTTTGAGGGTCCTCCAGCAACTGTGTGTCTTTGAATTGGGTCAGGCCCTGTCTGGGTCTCACTACACAGGACCTAGCCCCCCTCTTCAATTTGTTAAAGGAGGGAGAAGAGTTAGATTCTCCGAGGGCTCTGACTCAGGAGGCCCCGCAGGCATTGGAGAAGGTACAATTGGTAATGTCGAGCCAGACAGACCTCCCATTCAATTTCATCATTCTGGGGAAATTGCCACACCTCCATGGGCTCATTTTTCAGTGGGACAAGGACCAAAAGGACCCCCTCTTGATCATAGAATGGGTATTCCTTGGTCACCAAATGTCCAAAAGCATCACCAAGCCGCAAGAGTTGATGGCCCAGCTGATCAGCAAGGCTAGGGTCAGGATGCGACTGCTGGTGGGGTGTGAGTTTACATGCATTCATGTGCCAATTAAATTGTCAACTGGAAGGTTCAAGAAAGAGGCTTTGGAGCAATTGCTCTGCGAAAACGAAATGTTACAGTTTGCTCTAGACAGCTACCCAGGGAAAATTTCAATTCATTGTCCTGGCCACAAGTTGTTTAAATCTGAATTTAATTTGATCCCTAAGGAAAAGCAAAGTTGCAAGCCTCTCAAAGCCTTGATAATTTTCACAGATGCGTCCGGAAGGTCCCAAAAGTCCTTAATGACTTAGAAAGATCCTCAGACTCAGCAGTGGGAGACAGATGTAGAGATAGTTGAGGGCTCCCCTCAGGTTGCTGAGTTGGCCACAGTAGTCAGGGTCTTTAAGAGGTTCTCAGAACCAATAAACATTGTTACCAATTCGGCCTACGTAGCAGGGGTAGTGTCCAGAGCCGAGAATGCGGTGCTCAAGGAGGTTTCAAATCTGGTTATTTTTAATTTGCTCTTGAAGTTAATCCATCTAGTCTCCCACTGAGAGCAACCCTATTAACATAATGCATGTAAAGTCGCACATAGACCTTCCAGGTTTCATCATAGAGGGAAACCACAGAGCAGATGCCCTAGCAGCTCCTGTGCACCTGGCTGGCCTTCCTAATATCTTCCAGCAGGCCAATTTAAGCCATCAACAGTTCCATCAAAATGTTCCTGGTTTGATCCGCCAATTCCATATAAGGCAAGATCAGGCCAAGGTGATCATAGATACCTGTCTGAACTGTCAGAAGTTCTCCCTACCATCATTAGGATTGGGAGTTAATCTGAGAGGGCTTGGCAGTTGTGAGCTGTGGCAGACAGATGTGACCCACATAGCCCAGTTTGGAAAGTTTAAATATGTCCATGTGTCAGTTGATGCAGTCTCTGGTGCAGTTTATGCCTCAGCCCACACAGGGGAAAAGACCACTGATGCACAGAAACACCTTGTGCAGGCCCTCTCCAGGCTGGGGATCCCCAAAGAGATAGAAACTGATAATGGTCCAACTTATGCCTCCAAGGAGTTCAGTAATTTCCTGCAGGAGTGGGGGGTTGAACATTGCAAGGGTATCCCTTACTCCCTCACCGGTCAGGCAGAAAGAACCCATCACACTCTCAAGAAAACCCTAGAACAACAGAGAGGGGATGTCAAGATCAGTAGTCCACATCAACAACTTTGTAAAGCTCTTTTTACTATTAACTTTCTCAACTGTTCATTTGAAAATCTCAACCCTCCAGTTGTCAGGCTCTTCAAGTAGAGTCAGCGGCTGAAGTTTGAAGAGAGGCCGCCAGTCCTGGTGAAGGACCCTGAGACCTGGAAGGTCCAGGGGCCCTTTGACTTAGTCACTTAGGGTTGAGGATACACCTGCGTGTCCACCCCCTCAGGTTTGAAATGGGTCCCGCAAAAATGGGTCAAACCTTAGGTTTCACCTAAGGGAAAGGAGGCCCAAATGCAGCCTCACCTTCACCTTCCCGATCCAATGATGTAGCCATTGCTTCCTCCCAGAGACGACGCAAAGAAAGTGGGAGATGCAAATCCTGTGCTTTCCCTGATCCAGAGTGTTTAATAGGTTCTTCTGATGAGTTTTAAATGTTGTTTTTCTACTTATAGGTATATGTTGTTTTCAGACATCCTCCTATCCCCCAGGATGAGGCCAGGACTCCTGTGGTTCATGTTCCTGCTACCTCTTTCTGTAGAGCAGGAGTGTGAGGACTTCAAAAGGCTGCCTTGCCTCAATTTATCCAGCAGAGGCCAGAGCATCCTCAATTCCATCCAAGAAATTAAGAACATGTGTCTTGGTTTGAAAAGGCAGGTATCTGCTAGGGAGAGGCAGGCCTCTCTAGGAATGGGGAATTCAAATCCTTCCCTCCGTGTTATAATTTGGAAGATTACAAAAACTTTTCAGTCAGAGCTATGGGGAAAGGAATAACAGTCCTTTACTAGTAAATATAACAGGACAGACAAACAACAACAGCAATTATAATAATAGTAGAACAGAACCAAGAACCCCGAGGGGCAAACGGTGGAAAATCCAGCGCTGATGGCTGGAAACGGTGGGTTGTCCTCAGCAGGCAAGGGGGTGTCCTGGCAGGCGAAGTGAGCAGTGCTGGAGAAGCTGCGGCAGCTGGACCCGGGCTGACCCAAAATCCAGCAGGGCAGGCGAGAAAACTCCGAATTCCTGGGCGCTCCAACAGATGATAGAATTCTCAGGACCGAATGTGGCTGTGCCTTTCCGCACTGGGCCGACACGGGCCCTTGGCTGGCTCAGATCTGCACAGCGGCCAAAGCGTTTTCAGTCCGGGTATGCAAGCAGGCTATCTTTACCTGCTGGACTCGGCTTCTCAGCAGCAGCTGGTCCAAATAGTGTTGTGACAACAGTGGTAGATAAAGGATGGCTCTCGGCTAAGCAGGTTTAAAGATGGTTTATTCAAGCCGAGCTGCGGGAGATCTGCAGCTCGTCCAGACTGCTGGCCAGAGAGAGTTTGAATTTTCCTCTCTGATCTTATAAGCGGGGGAGGGTTCAGGGGAGGTTACAACAGGATAGCAAATCAGAGAATTCAGGGGGCAACAGGGGGTGTCCACTTCTAAGCCTCTGACCACTGACACAAAGGGAAAAGGAATTCCCCCGGGGATGACCTATCACTCGACGCCCTTCCTGGGAGTTTCTCAATCCGGGGAGGGGTCCCAAAGTGATAGACAGGATGCCCCAGAGTGGGGGGGGGGGGGGGGGAGAGGGGATTGACAATGATAGGTGGGGGGTGGGATGATTGACATAAAACACCTTGTTATACAGAAAACTCAAAAGGGGATGGACTGTTACAAAACTGGGAGCACAGTGAACTGAACCATAACATAAAACTTCTTATAAAAACTTAATAAAACAATTCTTGCACCGCCACAACTGAACCCCTCCGTTAACTGTGGAATCCATGCAGTCACCAGTCGCTTGACCGTCCTCCTCCCGGAAAACCGAGAGCCGAAATAAACAACCCCCCCCCCTCAGCTCCCGGGAGTCTTTTCTTTCCCCTAAACTAAGTGATCAACTCCCTTTTGTCCAGGTCAAGCACCCTTTAACTATCAATATTTAGTCTCCTAGCAACTTATGGGGGGAAAAATTCCACAGGAAAACTTAACCCCCAACAACATGATTGAGGAAATTAAGCAGGAATCAGGAGACTGGCTGAAAAACATCTTTAGAGACTGGGGTTTGCCAGGATGGATGTCCCCAGTTGTAAAAGATATTCTGATATTTTTTCTCATCATTTTGATTTCCCTAGCCTTTAAGGTGTTAAAGGGAGTTCTAGCTAAGACAGCCAAAAAATTGACTCCTTCCAAATTCACTGTGGCTGCTGTTGAAAGATGGTGGGAGGGGACACAGACAGGAGTTTGAAGAGTTAGTTCTCTCTCTCCTTTTGTTTCAAATTAAACAAAAAAAGGGGGAATTGTGGTGGTGGGTTTTGTTAAGCTGCTTTGGAATTGTATTTCCCAATGGTTCATATGGCTCATGCCTGTTTCTCCCCCCGATAAATCAGGTACTATCCAAAGGTATCTCCTCCCCTGTCCCTTGCCCATCTCTCCTGACCCTGCCCTTGTTTGGGAAGCTTCAGTCAGCTGTCCATCTCCCTCCTGACCCAGCCCTATGTTAGAGAAAAATACCTGTCAGTCTAGCCTGGGGCCAATCACCTTTCTCCCCCATGCCCTCTCCCCCTAGGTTTAAAAGTGGGCCCGTGGGTTTGTTTGACCTCTTTTTCATCCCCCGTCTTGGGGAATAAAGATCTCTGAGAAACCACATGGAAAAGAGCCTTCTCTCAATCCTTGCTCCAAAACCTAGATACTGCAACACCTGTTGCCATTGAAGAACAGCATTGTTCTGCACCATTACCCAAGTCTGCAGGCAGATTTGGGGATGGCCCCTGGCACCGCCCAGAATCAGAGCTAGCTGGGAATCTACCAGCCGGTGTCACTCTTGGCTGAATGCCAAGCACCCAGCCATTAAAAACTTTGCTTTATTATCTTTGTCTCCTAATGTCCTCTATTAAGCTTTTAAATTTTACCAGGACAGGGAACTTGGTTTTTCACACTGCTGAAACCATGACCATGGCTGTGGCACTAAGAGTATTTGAATAGACAGTGCTGAAAAGTCTACACCCTTGTCTTTTTTCTCAAGCCTAATCAACCAGAAGGGATATTTAATTAATGAAACAGAGCAGCAAACAAGCTGTAAGTGATGTCCAGGTGTTAGGACAAAAAATCACCTGGTAGAATTGCCTTGTTAAGATTTAGGGCTAGGCATGCTTCAGTGAACTCAGACCTCGGGGGAGGTTAACAAAGCTTTGACTGTATAGAAGTGGCACCTCCAGAAGAACACTCTGGGGACCCCCACCACCAAGAAGACCAGAAGAAGAAGGGCCATAGTGGTGACTGTCTTTCTACTTAATCTGTCTCTCATTGTCTCACTCTCTCTCCCTCTCCCCTGTACTTTGTCTCTCTACTTCACATTTACTGTTAAATAAAATACATGCTATTGACTTTGGCATATGGTCTCATTTGCACCTTAATTTGGTCAGAGGCATCTTTTAATAATCACACCCTAACATTATTCCAGTGGATCTTAACATTAAATTGGTGTCAGAAGTGGGATCACCAAAAGAAGAGAAAGACTGAGCAAGCAGACTAACATGAGAAGTGAGAGAACCATTAAACAGTAGAAGATAGGATACTAATTATTAAGACAACTATGTAACTTGTAGCCAATGAACACTAATCCCTTTGTTTGCTAAAATGTATAAATAGAAAAAAGTCTTGATAGTTGGGGTTCTTGATTCACAGAATACCGCTAAGCATCCAGGCTTGTGCAACTCTGAAATAAATAATCAGTGTAATTATTGGCTTGTTGCACACCAGGTAATAAATCCAATTTTTGTGGACAACACTACTGGAAGCAAGTTGGTTCACCTAGTTCATACAACTGCTCTTATTGCTGCTAAACCAGGGAAAACTGAATCACTCATAAATCATGAGTAATTGTGTCTAACAAAGAACATTCATAAAGAATCAGCTATGAATTGCTGAGATTTGGAATAAACAGTTGAGACCTGGTCTAAGAATTCTTATACCTCTCAGCATGCCTGAAAAAGTAACCTAAGTTCTCTACTTCTGTTCACTTCTATAAATACTCCCTGCCTTATCAGTTCTTTGTAGACCCTAGTGACCTTGAATCCCAAATGCTGCTAAACCCAAAAATTAATACTTAAATATGTGGCAGAGATGTCATTAGTTATGTTTACATTTGATTTCTGAAAGAGAATCAAAAGTATCCCAGCAACACATAGTAAACCCACCTGTTAACATGGCAACTTTTTAGAGCAAATAGATTTTCCATTGTGCCATACTGGTGTTAATGTACTTATACTGCAACTGAAATATTTCTAAACAAGCCTCTCCATCCTGACTTGTGTTTTGATGGATTCCTATAGCTTAACACCTATAGCTTAACACCACACTTTCCATATATATTATACTTCTTCTCACTCGCCCTCTATCCGATATCTCAAGGACATACCATTTCACAGTTTTCACAACTAAATACAGAAAATATTGTTTGTATATGTAATGGTTTCACATTCACTAAATTCTGGTCTTAGTACTCACTCTTTTTCTTTGGGAGAGAGACTAGGAAAAAACCAAAGCAAGCTCAACCTTAAAATAGAACAAATAGTTTTATTAACACACACTAAAAGAATAGAAAAAGTAAGTTGGGGAAAAACTAAAACAAAACAGAATGAAACTCCAAAAACACTCTTCCCTCCCCTTACAAACTGTTAGCTTTCTCACAAAACAACAGAAAGAGACAAAACTTGTAATTTTCAGTCAGTTTCACTATCTGATAATAGTCTTTCATCAATTCTTTAGGGGAAGAGTCTCTCTTAGAGTCATGGATCCCACTGACAACCTAGAACAGTTCTCTTGTGGGTTTTTTAACTGTCACAAAAACAGTCACCCAGGGAAACCTGCCTTTGTGACCCCTCCCATTAGCAGTTTCCCAAGCTGCTTATGGGTCATGGGTCTTAGACTTTTGCATACTGGGGTGTAACCTTTTAAAGATGAATAACTCCAAAAGCAAAGTGTTCTTCATCTCAAGGTACAGAGATATCTTCTCACTTCTTCACTGGCACAGAGGGTTTCTCATCTCTATCTCTCTTCAAGCATCTTATAGGACTAATATTACTTAGTCTGTCACAAACACCTTTGCTCAAATCCACA
This sequence comes from Delichon dasypus, assembly GCA_037837765.1. NCBI lineage: Eukaryota > Metazoa > Chordata > Aves > Passeriformes > Hirundinidae > Delichon > Delichon dasypus. Next base: position 20,335,364 of record JBBAXF010000012.1, read on the forward strand.
CAAAAACCTAAACAATCATCTCCCTAAATGCTTATCTTTCCCATGATTTAAAGGAATGATCTAGAGTTCATTTCCATGGCTCAAATAAGAATGGAACAACCAACTCTTCAACCCTCTGTCCCAATAGTCTTTTCACTATCACTCTACTGACTTCATGCTGTTTCTTCTTTATGTTCACTCTGTCTCTTTCTTTTCTCTCTCAGGGAAGGGCTAAGCTCTGGAAGCTTCATGTTGCCAGGAAAGGGTTAAATCTGCCCAGAGTCTTTGTCTCTCCCTCTGTAGCTCATGGTATTAGATGTTCAAGGCCGCACTGGTGAGGGAGGAACATCTCACGCAGAAACATCAGAGATCAGAGCAACCTAGCAGTCCGGAATTACAAAAAAAAAACCCAGGCAGGATCATAAATGCCTTTTCGGCCCACCCCTCAGTGTAAATCGGGGTGGCCTTGGCCTAAATGGTGCCCATAGCTCTTATCAGCGGCCCGGCAGAGATCTCTCCCTGCTCCAGGGAAGTTTGGAGAAAGTGGCTGTTGTAAAGCAGCAACCTCTCCTTCCCCCTCCCCACCCGGGAGCTGATGGAATCTGGCCAGGCCTCAGGCCAGCTCCCCCCAAAAGGGGGGAGCAGCAGGCCCAACTCAATGTTGCCTGTCTCTCTCTGGCCAAAGGCAAGAAGGAAAAGGCCCACCTACAGGAAATCAAGGGATTTTATATCGTACTTCCCAAAGTCATAGCAAACAATTTTCAGTGGTCAAAACAGATGCCAATATTCCAACTAACCCTCTGATAGGTCCCTGTCCTTTCTAAAGCAATTCCCAGGTCCTGACCTGGAGAATTATTCTACATTCTTCTATAACTAAAAAACTAAACTGTACTAACCCATGACAGTATATCAGTTCAAATGTGTTGTCTCATCAAAAAACAGCTCATGAACTGATAAGGAGCAGTATGTCTTCCAGTTTCTGCTATAAATCCTCAACTTAGGGCAACCTGGAAGCAAGTAAGACAAGAGGAGAAGTGCTGCAGGGAATTATACAGCGTGGCCTCCAGCTCCTGGATTAGGATCGCATTACTTAAAATAAAAAATAGAGTAACAGAGAAGTGGTTTGAGATTCATATTAGCAAGGGGGGAAGGAAGAACTGTTGAGAAGTGATTGAATCTCTGACCTGATGCATCAGCCACCACCTTCCCTCCCCAATACTATTTAGAAGGCTGGTGGCTGGGAATGGGAACATATGAAAAAGTGTGATCTTGGCAATACCTGCAATTGGTAATGGTGACATTAATCAGAAAAGCACCAACAAAAGTCTGTAGTCGTAGATGTCCCAATGTACAAGCAATCTATGAACAGCTGAGCTGAGAGCAAGTAGATGATTTTTATTTTTTTTTTAACAGGCAAAGCATCTGCCTTCACCCTTTCAGAGGGGAATGGTCAAATGTGAAAGAAAAGGACTTCAGGCTTTTTAGTTGAAAAATCAATAAAGGTAAGATTAGTACTAGAGCAGGAAAAAAATGGAGCTTACTCAAAGGTGTTAACTGAAGGAATTTAATGAAATGGGAACATCAGAGAAAAGTAAAAAAATAATCCATTAAGCAGACAAAACCTGATCACTTTCTGAGAAACATGCTCTATTTTTGCCTTTTATTATAATGCACAGCCTAAAATATTGCTGTTGCTGCAAGTGCTAACTGAAACAGAAGAATGAACACAGGTATCAAGGAACTACATTACCTGACAGAACAGAAGCTGAAAAAAGAAAGCATTGATATGCAAAACATAAGTTTCTAAGCAAAAAATTTGGCTTACACGTGCAAGGCTAGTCAGGAAACCATTTATTTTCCCTAGCAAATGGGTAATTTACAGATACTGGTCCTCAAAAGTTATGGCAATTTGACAGCTGTCTTGCAATATCTCAAGGAAAGCGGATTAGGAGCAAAATAAGATCAAGAATGATCTTTTATGTAATGTGTTAAAATTTCACTATCTAGATAAGAAGACAGCATCTGTGAGAAGTAAACTGTAGTGTTTCATTGCTTTTTAGGTTTTTCTAGAAAGCTATCAAACATGAAAAGGAAGTCTTGTTTAAACAAGACTGAGTAAGAGGGAGGAAGAAGACTGTGAATAAAGAAATTCATATATAAAGATCACACACACCAAAATCTGTCATGGTTATCTGATTCTGAATGCTATAATTGAATGCATTTCCCACTGTTGATAATATCTGGTGAAATTAGACAATACAAATCATAGATGTTCCTTTCTAACAATATGGGCTATAATTTCAGTGGTTCCTAACTTATATATGCAGATTTCTCTAGTATTAATAAATCCTCAGTACGGGTTTCTGGTTGGCCTTTTGCACATTTCTCCATCTCATATACATATAAGCAGTTACTATGTGTGAGGAATGACAGATTATAGATGAACCTGAGAAAAGACTGAGCCACTCAAACATTAATTTCTGGACACTCACATATACCAATATGTAGATTCAATGTCAATCACTGCCTTAAAAATAAATTTTATCATTATATCATTCTGGATAATAACATTTGCATACATGAAGATACTGAATTCTCATTGGAAACTTAGTCTTTTGTTTTACTTTTGGAAAGCACCATGTATTTGACAACGTGGGCTTCTTTTTCTGAACTTCTGCTGATTCAGTTTACAGCAAGTCATAAGATATGGCAGCAGGCAAAAAAAAAACAACTTTAAAAAAGGATAAATTTAAGTTATACTCTAATTACAGTAAGAGTTTGTCTTGGGTTATGTAACCTAAAATATGTATTCGATTTCATCTGTTGAAAGCTGTTGAGGAGATGTCTTTTCCTTATCTCTTGTAACTCCAGGGGGGAAGGGGGCGGACCCCTTCTGATAATGGCCCAGCCATTAAAACCAGGTGGGGCAGTGTTTCTTATCTCTTTCACCACCCCTCCATCCTCCAGGGGGACATCTGATAATGGGCCATTAGGGCCCACCAATGACATGACATTCCATCATCCCATTGTGAGATGCTCCACCCAGTGAGGGGGGGAGCCAACTGTTCCTAGCTAGGTAAAAACTGAGTCTCAGGAACACCAGGTATCCGGTTTTTCCACTGGATCCCTGAAGGAAGACTGCACCCATCTTACCACCACTGGACTTTCTACAGGATCATCTCTACTCCACAGAACCACATCTGTTACTTCAGGAGGATTCATTTGGACTGCTTCCAACACCCTGACCAACAAGGTGCCAGGTTGTATCCCTGACTCCGTCAGGGTTTTTTCCTGGATTTTTGTTTGCTTCCTTGCTTGTTTTTTTTGTACTACTACATTTGTATTTTCCTTTTTTTTTTTTTTTTTTTTTTTATATATTTCTAGTAAAGAACTGTTACTCCTATTCCCATATCTTTGCCTGAAAGCCCCTAATTGCAAAATTATAATAATTTGGAGGGAAGGGGGTTTACATTCTCCATTCCAAGGGAAGCTCTATCATTCCCTGGCAGACAACTGTCTATCAAAACCAAGACAGAGTTACAGCTGTCATCTCCACATCTATTTGAAATTGTAACTTACCATGATCTGCTGTGAGAAGTGAGAGCCGGCTGAGCAAAATTTGATCAAAGTAGCACAGCAGTGTGACTAGGATAAAATGACCCATCTATATTGGGTTCTTATAAGGAAAGTGGCATTTAAGCTGAAGTAGCTTCTAAAAAGCACAGTCACTGCAAAGCTAGACAACAGGAAAATAGGACCTCTCTTTTGATTCCTAGTGAAGATCTCCAGTACCCTTTCTGCTGCTTAAAATATGTTAGATGTTTGAGTTTGGGCCACAGATTATAGAACAGAATCAAAGAATCATAGCATCATTTAGGTTGAAAAGACCCTTAAGACCATTGAGTCCAAACATTAACACTGCCAAGTCCACCACTAAACCATGTCCCTAAGTGCCATGTTTACACATCTTTTGAATACCTTCAGGAAAGGTGACTCAACCACTTCCCTAGGCAGTCTGTCCCAATGTTTGGCAACCCTTTACGTGAAAAAATGTTTCCTAATAGCCAATCTAAACGTCCCGGGCACAACTTGAAGCCATTTCCTCTTGAACTATTGCTTGCTACTTTGGAAAAGAGACCAACATCCACCTTGCTACAACCTCTTCTCAGTTAGTTGAAGAGAGCAATAAGGTGTCCTCTGACCCTCTTTTTCTCGATGATAGCATAGGGTTAAAATGTTTCTAAAAATCATGGGAACTGTATACAATAGATTCAAGGAGGTGGAAAGAAAGGTTGGGTCTGGTAAGCCTGGGAAAGGGAACTAGGCCCTGGGAACGAACGTTGAGCTTTGTCTTTATTACATCATATGAAACTGCACCTGCATAATCATCATATGATAAATTATATGATTGTTAAATGTAATAATTGTTTGGTAATTGAATATGATTATTGTTTAATCATAATAAGAATCATGAGAAACCATGTAATCGTAACAAGAATAATGAGAAAGGATGTTTGGGGGACCTTATGAAAATTACAAGAATTCATGCTTGGAAAAGATCAATGTATACAATAGAACAATATATGTTTAATAGTTAATATATAGTTATGCAATGAAAAGGGTATAAAAACATGTCCATTTCGAATCCATGTTGGAGTCAGATTTGGGTTTGCACCCCTGATTCCCAGAGCTCTTCAATAAAAGCACCTGCATATAATCATTCTGTGATTATGTGTTTCCATGCTAACATCCAGGCTTAACTACCCCAGCTCCCTCAACTGCTTCTCGTAAGACTTGCGCTCCAGACCCTTCACCACCTTCCTTGCTCTTCTTCAGATACACTCCAGAACCTCAATGTCTTTCTTGTAGTGACTCAGACCAAGACTGAACACATTATTCAAGTTGCAGCCTCACCAGTGCTGAGTACAGAGGGATAGTAACTTCCCTAGTCCTGCTGGCCACACTACTGCTGATAGAAGCCAAGATATCATTAGCCTTTGTGACCACCTGTGATGTAATTCATTAATTTGGTTTATATTGTGTTTCATTTTTATATTGGGGTTTGTAATGTTTTTCTATTGTATTCCCTGTTCCCCTTGGAAACTGTTATCATGTGGTTTGTCCCTGATCGGCTGTGCCCATCCCCCACACTGGGATGTAACCCAACTCTGTTCTACTCCCACCTTATCCCTGATTGGGTAGTGGCTTGTCCCTGCCTCTGGGCCCATCCCCCCCAGGGAAAAAGCCCTGGGAGAGGCGGGGGCAGGCTCTCTTGGGCACTGAGGCGGGTGGAAAAGAACTCCAGCCAGCAGGAGCAGGACTCCAGAATAAAGCTGTGATATTCCCCCAGTGAGAGAGCAGGCTCTTTCCTTTTGCCATCAGCGGTAGTCTGGTCTAATAAAGAAACACAACAATTGGTGCCCAACGTGGGGCTCGAAGCCACAAAGAGCTCCCAGAAAGCTGGAAGAACCACTTGGAGAGCACGTGGCCGAGGAATCTCACGCAGGTACATGAGTCACAAAATGTAGCCCACCTACACAAAGAAACAAACCCGTCAGGTTTGGCGTTCACTGCGGAGTCTCCGAAACACAGGTTTCTACAGGCCAGGGCTGTAGTTTTCTCCTTTGGACTCAAAAAATCCATCAGAATGCTGCAAAGAAGCCCCTGACTGGCAGGCTGCTCCCAGAGAGAGTGATCACATGTTCATGTAAAACTGATCCTGGGAACTGAGACTGGAAGTTCTTTTTGCACCAAAAAGGGTTGGTCTCAGGCAAAAGGAGTGATTGGGAAAGAAAGGAAAGATTCATCTGAATGCTGGATTTTTGGTGAGTACCACTTTGGGTTATCTAAGGGAAAATCTTTTTAAGAGGTGTTGTTCCTCAGGGAAAAGGGTTTTTCCTTTCAGGGAAGGTTTTTGCTTTCAGAGTAAACCTTCAGGGTGCTTTAATAGCATGTTCCTTTCGGCAGCTGGGGGGGGGGGGGGGGGGTGGAAAAGGTAACTGTTTCCCCTTTTGGTTCTTATTTTTTCTTCTCTCTCCAGCGAGGGTTTTTTTAATTTTCAGTTTCCCAGCCACAGTTAAAGGGGACACAGAAACTTAAAATCTGAGCCAAAAATGGGTGCTAGGCTGCCTGTATCTCAAAAAAGAGTCTATTATCAAATTTTAAGTGCCTTGGATGATGGGAAAACCCATTTTTCCAAAAAGCAGTTAAAAATTTTCATTCAGTGGTTATTTTCTCAATTTCCAGATGTATTATCTGAGCAAATAAGCTCCCCAGAATTTTGGGAAGCTGTTGCCAAAAAATTGTCTCAATCAAGCTCCCCTAATGATAAAGAAAAAGCTAATTTTGCTCTTTGGAGCTTGCAGATTTTATTTGCAATGCAAAAACAAAATTAAAAGAAAAAAAAGCCAGTTCCTTGTGGTTTTTTCCCCAGTGTGAAAAGTGCATATTATATGGCTCTATGCAAGATATTTACTATATGTGTTATGTTGTGCTAATTGTTAATGTGGTATTAATATTTTGATAGTATGGTAAATGTAGTTTTGTAGTTAAAATGTAGTTTTTATGTACCAACCACAGGAAAATGTAAATCTTTCAAAGAAGAAAGAATTTACTACTTTCTTATCAGAAGAGACCAGCTTCTCCTGCTTCTCTCAGCCTGGTGGACGCCATAGAGATTAAAGGAAAAAAGTAATACTAACCAGAGACAATTCTTTGTTTGAATGGAATTTATGCATTATGTATGAATTGTATGAATATTCAACAGGCTATTGCTTTTAAGAGATAATCCTTTGTTAACAGGGGTCCTTCTCCAGAGCTTTTTTGCTCGGGAGAGGCACACAGACGTCTGTAACTTTGTTTTTATTGTCTTGTATTGTCCTAACTCTAAAACTGTTCAATTTTTTTACTCTAATTCTATTTTTATAACCATCTTATTTACTATTAAACTTTTAAAATTTTAAAACAAGTGATTGGCGATTTTCACACACAGTTTCCTCAGTTTCTCCCTATCCCGACCCCAAAATCCCTTCCCCAAAATTGGATATTCCTTGAGAAACCCCTAAACGTTCCCCAAAACTCCCTTCTTCCCCAGTTTGCAAACCCCGGGTTCGGTTTACTTTTGCAGGCAGTTTGAGTGCTCAAAAGCCCCATCTTAGTGATCCCCAGGCTAGTCTCAGTTCTTTGGGGGGGTCACAAGATGGAGGGGACTCCTGTGTTTCCCAAAATGGCCAAAGCCATGTGCTCTCGAGTCACGAGGAGCCTCTCTCTTTGTCTGTCCCTCCTTCCCACAATCCCTTTCGCAATCCCTTCCTCTCCCCAGACCCCTCCTTCCCTTCAGTGCCGTGCCCGGCACTGCCCTCTCCTCTGACTCCACCCCCTACCCTCAAACCTCTGCCCTCCAACTCCACCCCTTGTGACTCAAGCCTCCAGCCCCTCCCTGCCCCTGGTTCCCACGGTTTCCCCGCCCACAGTCCCAGTTCCCACGCCCCGGGGGGCAGGGGGGGAGCCAGGAGCCCAGAAGCAGGAAGTGATCCCAGCTTTTCTGCCACCCCTGTCACATACCGATGGTCAAAAAGGGGGGGTGCTGTCCACAGTAATTGGGACCCCTTCCCCCAACAAGCGATTCAGGATTTATGCAAAGCTCAAGCCAAATTTGGATGCAAAAGTGAATACTTTCGCAGCCTTTTAAAAGCAAATTTAGCAGGGAATCCTATAGTTCCCTTTGACATCTGGCAGCTTTTTTCTTCCCTCCTTTCGTCCACACAGTTTAGGCTTTGGGAATCCACATGGAAAAAAAGATTAAGAGATTTACTCCCGGAGATTTGGCAAAATCCTGAAATGGCTGTTGATAATAATAATTTGCCAATTTGGTTAGAACATCTATGTGGTGATGGTGAATGGGCTTCAGCCCTCAAGCAGGCTCAATAAATTCCTTTAGCTGTTTTAGAACGCATTAAAGAAGCGGCTTTCAAAGCATTCTTTTCAATCAGCCCGATGGGTCCTTCCAACCTTACAGTAAAATAAAGCAGCTTCCACCCGAACCTTTTGTAACGTTTCTGGAGTGATTAACAAGAGCTATCGAGTTACAGGTTTAGAATGAAGGAGCCCAAAAACAGGTCCTAGAGGAGATGACACTGACCAATGCAAATGAACAGTACAAGGCAGCTATCCTCAGCCTGCCCTTGGAACCAGTGCCAACCTTAGATGACATGCTCCACGTGTGTACCAAGAAGGTTCCCTTCATGACAGCTCACCTTAATCACAGTTCCAGAGATGCATTCAGACCACCGCAAAGAGCTGCCGCAGCAGGCGCCATGCCCCCTGAGCCTGTGCCACAGCCACCACCCAAGAGAAGAACAACATGTCTCCTGTGCGATCAGGCTGGACATGGGGCAAGTCAATGCCCTTTAAAGAAGCAATTTCTGGACTTTCAGGACAATGGGGGCGGGAGGTCTCAAGGGTCCAAAGGGAATTTTTCAAAAAACCAAACTGTCAGCCCCTACTTGCCCAGCGTGCCGACATAAATAGGACAAATCCGAGGCGGGGGGAGAAAAAACTAGAAAATGCAAATGTTAAATTAAATAATCCTGCTAAAACCGGTTCTACCTTTCAGCAGAAGTCACCAGATATGACTGTTTCAGATCATGACGTGAGCAGACCTTGTCTAACCACTGAATGTCTCCAAAAGCCTTTTAGGTTGCAACTGACAGAATCCTTGCACCTAAGTGACACAGACTGGCATTTAGGTTCATTGGATCTACAAGTGCCAGGCTTCTGGCAACATGTTGGCAGTAAGTACGTCATCCTTGGGACACCAAGCACACACCAAGAGAGATCGAGATCCTTCCAGGTCTTGCCTCATCAAACCCTAAACAACTAGTTCTCTGGCTGCTCTGTGTCCACCCACCTTTGTTTCTGCCTAAGGGGCAGATAATAGCTCAGGCAATTCCAGCACCTGACCCATTCCCTGAAGAAAACAGCACAAGGAACAAACACCCTGAGGTTTGCCCCACACGAGTTATTGGGAGGGACAAACTCGTAATAGGGTGTGAGGTCCGTCACGGTGAGGAAGTAGTAAACCTCAAAGGGGATTTGGACACAGGCACGCATGTAACGATTGTACCGGAAAGGATGTGGTCCTCACATTGGGAACTGCAAAATGTGGCTGGGCACGTACAAGGTGTAGGGGGGATGAAATTGGCAAAACAATCAAAAAGTGTTGTGAAAATTAAGGGGCCAAACAGACAATTGGCTACACTGCGTCCATTTGTTTTGGATTATTCAGAGCCCTTGTGGGGGAGAGACCTGATGGCCCAGTGGGGGGTCATGATTGGCATCCCAGATGCCCCCCTGGTTTTTCGGGCTTCAGCCACTGAAGAGCGCCCTACCCAGAAACTCAATTGGAAAACTGATTCACCAGTCTGGGTAGAGCAGTGGCTGCTCAGTAAAGAAAAATTGAAGGTGTTTCTGAAGCTAGTTGATGAACAGCTAGCTAAAGGCCACATTGTGGAAACCACGTCCCCATGGAATTCCCCAGTCTTTGTTATCAAAAAGGCAAACAAAGGCAAGTGGTGGCTCCTCCATGATCTCCGTCAAAATAATAATGTCATCGAGGACATGGGTTCTCTCCAACCAGGGATGCCATCCCCAGCGATGCTCCCTCATAATTGGAATTTGGCAATTATTGATATCAAAGATTGTTTTTTCCAGATCCCTCTGCACCCTGACGATGCCCCACGTTTTGCCTTCTCGGTCCCTACCCTCAACTGAGAAGCCCCGAGGAAAAGATACCACTGGAAATTTCTTCCCCAAGGGATGAAAACCTCACCATCTATTTATCAGTGGTACCTCTCTTCCCTGCTGTCCCCAGTGCATGCAGCTGCGGGAGAAGCCATCATCCTGCACTACATGGATGATGTGCTCGTGTGTGCCCCCAATGATGACTTACTGTCCCACGCGCTTGACCTGACAATCGATTCTTTGGTTGCTGCAGGGTTCGAGCTTCAGGAGTGAAAGATTCAAAGGATGCCGCCTTGGAAGTACCGGGGTCTGGAGACTGGTAAGCAGACCATTGTGCCGCAAAAATTGGTTGTCAAAAATAGCATCAAGACCTTAGCAGGTGTCCAGCAGTTGTGTGGGTCCTTAAATTGGGTAAGACCTTGGCTCGGTCTGACCACTGAGGACCTAGACCCCCTCTTTAATCTTTTAAAGGGGGGAGAGGAGCTAAGTTCTCCTAGGACCCTCACCCAAGAGGCAAGAGCAGCCCTAGAAAAGGTATAGGACTGTATGGCCACCTGTGTCTGGTTCCTTCCCGCACCGGGCGGGAGATGACCTCTGGCTAGCTCGGGTCAACCCAGGCACAGAAGGTCCCAGTTCGTTTTGGCTTCTCGGCTTAGCAGCTGAACCCCAAAAATGTGACAGCAACAGCAGCAGAAGAGAAAAGGCTGGCTCTCAGCTGAGCAAGTTAAAGATGTTTATTAGCTCCAGAGTTGAGATGCTGAGGGGTTGAGAGAGAGATGCTGAGAGAGATGCTTTCCTCCCTCCTACCCCCTATATGTGGGGGAGGGGTTCCAGGGAGGATACTGCAAGACCACGAATCAGGGGTTTCAGGGGGTAACAGGGTGTGCCCACCCCCAAGCCTTGGACCACTAAAATCCAAAGCTAAAGGAATTCCCCCCAGGGGGCCTATCACCTGAAGCCCTCTCCCTGAGATTTCGCAACTTGGGAGGGCCCCTGGAGAGACAGGCTGCCCCAGAGCAAGGGGGGTGGGAGGACTGACACAAAACACCTTGTTATACAGACAACACAAAAGGGATACAACATTGGGGATACAGTGAAATGAACCATAACATAAACTTCTTATAAAAACCTAATAAAACAGTTCTGCACCACCACAGCCACCAGACAGGCCAACAGGTGCAAATCAGACCTGCCTTTTAAATTCATCATTTTAGGCATACTGCCACACTTACACGGGATGATTTTTCAGTGGGAAAGAGTGGAAAAATCAAAAAAGGACAAAGACTGTAGGGATCCCCTCTTAATTATAGAGTGGGTTTTCCTCAGTCACCACCAGTCCAAAAGAATGACCAGGCCACAGGAATTGGTAGCAAAAATTGATCCGGAAAGCCAGGACCCGGATCAGGGAGTTGGCAGGATGTGATTTTGAGTGTATTCACATCCCAATTGAGATAAACTCGGGCCAAATAATAAAAGCAATGTTGGAGCACCTGCTTCATGAAAATGAAGCTTTGCAGTTTGCTCTGGATAGTTATACAGGTCAAATTTCAATTCATCAGCCTGCTCACAAATTATTTAGGGAAGAAATTCAGTTCAAATTGTCATTAAAAAGTGTTCAGAGCAGGAGGCCTTTAAAGGCTTTAACCGTTTCTACAGATGCATCTGGAACATCTCATAAATCAGTAATAACATGGAAAAATCCTCAAACTCAACAGTGGGAAAAAGATATTGTCGAGGTGGAAGGATCACCTCAGGTAGCTGAGTTGGCTGCAGTTGTTAGAGCTTTTGACAAGTTTCCTGAACCATTCAATTTCATCACAGATTCGGCCTATGTAGCAGGTGTAGTATCCAGAGCTGAACAAGCTGTACTGAGTGAGGTCTCCAATTCTGCACTTTTCCACTTGCTCTCAAAACTAGTAAATCTGATCTCCTACTGAGAGCAACAATTTTATGTGATGAACATCAGATTACACACCGATTTACCAGGATTCATAGCTGAGGGCAACAGAAGGGCTGATGCTCTTGCTGCACCTGTGGAGACAGCCTCACTCCCAAACATCTCTGGACAAGCCAAAATCAGCCATCAGCTTTTTCACCAGAATGCACCAGGCCTAGTCCGCCAGTTCCACCTAACTCGGGAACAGGCTTGGGCAATTGTGTCAATGTGTCCCTCGTGCCAGCAACACGCACTCCCAGCCCTAAGTGCAGGAGCAAACCCCAGGGGATTGAACAGCTGTGAGGTATGGCAGACAGATGTGACACACATCATGTCCTTTGGTAGACAAAGGTATGTCCATGTATCTCTGGACACCTTTTCTGGAGCTGTCTATGCCTCTGCCCACACAGGGGAGAAGTCTAGTGATGCCATGAAACACCTAATACAGGCTTTCTCCTTCCTGGGCATCCCCAAATCAATAAAAACTAATAATGGACCCACGTACACATCCAAGGAGTTCAGAAGCTTCCTGCAGCAATGGGGAGTAGAGCACAAAACAGGCATCCCCTACTCCCCGACAGGTCAGGCCATCATGGAAAGGACCCACCAAAATCTCAGAAGGGTCCTCAGCCAACAACATCAGTCTCTAAATCTAGAAACACCCCAAATCCAGTTGTCCAAAGCCTTGTTCACTATGAACTTTTTAAATTGCACGTTTGAAAATCTTAACCCACCAATTGTGCACCATTTCAGAGAGAACTGCCAACTGCAGTGGAAAGCAAAGCCACCGGTAATGGTAAAGCATCCAGCAACCAGGGAAACAGGGTCCTCATGATCTGATCACCTAGGGTCGTGGGTACACCTGTGTGTCCACTCCCCCAGGTCTCAAGTGGGTGCCAGCCAAGTGGGTGAAACCTTTCATCCCTAAAACTGCAAAGCCACCTGCAGAGGTCCCACAAGTGGTCAGAGCTGCCTGGAGGAGGAGAAAGCGCTGAACCTTCTCCTTATAATTATTATTCCTTAACAGTGTTTTTCTAAACAGTTTCTTTGCACTAAAGGTCATTTTTCTTCTGCAACTTTAAAGGTATTCAAGGTCCGAACTCTGAGCATCTCCCACGAACCGAGCCTTCCTCTTTCTTAATTTAATAAGAAAAGGGGAAATGTTGTAATGCATTAATTGGGTTTATATTGTGTTTCATCGGATTTGTAATCTGTATCATGTGGTTTGTCCTTACTCAGCTGTAACCCAACTCTTCCACTCCAACTTTCTCCCTGATTGGGTAGTGTCTTGTCCCTGCCTCTGGGCCCTGCGCCCTGGGGAAAAAGCCCTAGCACGGGCGAGGCCTCAGTCCTTCTGGCATCAGTGAGCTATCGGGAAAGATCTCCAGCCAGGCAGGGCAGGACTCGAGAATAAAGCAATATTTTCCCTCCCGGACAAAGAGCAAGCTCTTTCTTTTTGCTAACGGTGGCCGTCTGGTCTTGCGAAGGAACTCAATAAATTAGAATACAGAGTACTGGTCTAGACTGCCTGTCCTAGGGTAACTTTATGATGCTTGTATCCCCAATCGTCTGTTCTGTTTGTGCTGTATATTGAGTCCTGTGCCTTTAAGACTGGTTCTAAGAGCAAGGAGAAGCGCGGAGTCTGTTTTGAGAAAACTACTTGACTCCTCCACATTCTTCTGCGGACGGGGTGTTCAGCAGAGGCTTGGAGAGACTGCAGGACAGAGATTTTTTTTGCTTTTAGTTAGTTTCAGCTAGCTATGGCAGAGAAGTTCCCTGGACTGTTTTTTTTTCCTTTTTCTTGGAACTGTTTAAACCTACTCTGGACTGAAAACCCAGGGAAGCACTGGGGGCTGCACCTGCGGCCCACCGGGGCCTGGACCTCGGCATTTTCCAGCAGCGCCGGAGGGACTGGGACTGAGGAGAGACTGAGAGAGAGAGCCGAACTACACCCACGGCAAGAACTTTCTCAATTTGCCATCTCACTTCAGAAGGAGAGGTTTTATTGTTTCATATTATTCATTCTTTATACTTGTATGCACTTCATTTGTTTAGTAAAATAGTTTTTTCCACTTTTCTCCAAAGAGGTTTTTTTTTTACCGGACTGGTTGGAGGGAGGGGCCACTTGGGTTTGCTTCCTTAGAGGGATCCTATACAGGGGTTTTCTCCCAAATTTGTCCCAAACCAGGACACTGCCTTAAGAATTCAAATCTTGCCAGAGACTTGTTTCTGCTTAGTTGCATACTTCTTGGTTTTTGCAGTCAACTTAGTTGGGATGGAGCAGGATATTCTTTCACCTATGAACAGGATGTGAAAGACTCAAGGTGTAAGAAATGGAAGGAATAGAATCAAGAGGAGAAAGCACTTGGTTATCACCAAGAACTATAGTAAACAGTGATCCCATATTGGTTGAGTGAACTGCAGAAGCACTGAACATGGTCTTTATAATTCATTTTCATAATGACACTATCTACAAAAGCTAACAAAACAACATTAAAACTTACTTGGAGTGAAAATGCTCGTAAAGCAGGAATAGGGATTAAGGCAGCCATACAGAGAGCAGTAACATTTCTAATAGATGTAAGGGCTACACTTGCTCCTGTTCGCTTCAAGCATTCACCTGTTCTGCCCTGCAAAACAAAGTCAAATGAATAAGGTAATGCCCTGCAAATGAAGGGATCAATCATCCTACAGATATAACATGGTAACAGTGAAAACTATTACAAGGAAATTCTGAATAAAAATATGCATTTGAGAGTTTGTAAGAGTAAAAAATATACTAAGTACACTGTCCAGGAGACAAGCAGATAACGTATTAAGTGCTTACATTTTTGGAGGGTAGCAAACATTATCAAAGATGACACTGGCTTTAAAAGTCAAAGTTAAATGGATACTGATATATCAAATACATCAATTAAGTAGGATGTGTTTTGTATTAGTGCAGTCACTTGTTGTTCTTAACATTTTTCCTTGAAAATAAACGTGTTAACAGTGTAGATACATAATGTCTTAAAGAGACATGTAAGAAAAAAACCCCAATGAACAGAAATCCCAGGAACCACACAAAAGCCAGAGAGAATCAAACACAGGACCCTTTCCCAATGCAATAGGTTATTTTGAAGCATATGAAGGTTATAGCCCAATGAGTTTTTATTGCCTGCATGCCAAACCAACTGGAAAGAGCACATGGAAGTCATTGCTTGTACAAAACAAAACTGACAAATATATATTGCTTTTAAATGATTTGTACTTTGGATATGAAACTCTGCACTGACAATAAAAATGTCAACAAAAGGAAAATATTATAAAAATGAAGAGGAACTTAGATTTCATAATGTGACTATGTGAATGTCACGGGTAATTATAAATAAAAGGAAAAAACACCAGGCCCTAGGACAAAGATCTCTAGAACAAAAGATTTTCTAAAAAATCATTACTACCTAATTCTAGGTATATTTTCCTCTACAAGGCTTTTTCTTTTATCCCCCAACACCCCATTTTTTTCATTACCTCAAATGGAATTCTCTTATTCTGCCCTGTTTCACTAAATGCATGTACCAGAAGGACTATATCATCTACACCAACTCCAAGAGCAAGAAAAGGCAAAACCTTTGGGAAGAAACAAAACAAGCAAAAAAACCAATAAAGTTTTATATTATTCTTATGATTTACCATTAAGCTAGTCATTAGCCAGCTAATCAAAATAACCTTTACATTTCATTCTGAACAGAACTCCAAGGCTAAAATGAAAATCAATATGATGCAATACAGCTACTAACTTTCATTCTGAAAAATTCATGAGAAACTTGCACTATACCATTTACAAGTACAAAACCTCACTAAAACTAATTCAAGTTTTTGGTAGGCAAAGAATAACAGACAATATTTCAAGTTATTTTCAAAATATTATCAGGAGTTGAACATCCTGATATATTCAGATGTAAGGGCAAAACTTGCATTTTTTTTGTGTACAACTGGATGCTTGCACTCATATTGAGACAGAAAAACATATCCTAGAATCTACATAATTTTTTAAAATTGCAGGATATCTGCCTTTTTCTTAAAATCATTTGGCAGTATGTTCTCTTATTTTTCACAGTGCAAGCTACTAGATAGGAGAAAGTATTTTGATTTTTCTATTTTTACTTGTATCTTTCTCAGCTTATGTTTTTCTTCAAATATTAATTCAGATGTGTTTATTTACTAACAAAGTTCTTGTAATTTAGCAGCAGACTTTTGGCTCCTTAATACCTGAGTTGTGTCAGCATTAAAGGAAATTCCAATCAATGAGCACAGACCCAGTCCTGCAGCCACTGAGAGAGCAACCAAGAAGATTCCTGCCAGCCCCACAGCACCCTGAGACTTTGTACAGTCCCACTGCAGCATTGTTAAACAGGCATAGGCAAGCTGAAAGCAAAGCAAGGATTGGATTAGAATGGAT
Source organism: Delichon dasypus (assembly GCA_037837765.1). Taxonomy (NCBI): domain Eukaryota; kingdom Metazoa; phylum Chordata; class Aves; order Passeriformes; family Hirundinidae; genus Delichon; species Delichon dasypus. The sequence continues at coordinate 20,351,461 of JBBAXF010000012.1, forward strand.
CCTTCTCTACTGGCTATCTCCCCCAACAACATTAATAGCCTACAAGGGTTTTTAAACAGAACAGACATATCAAAGATGTTACATAGAGGAATAGGTGACAACCCTGAGGCAAATGTTTACAAACTGCAATTTTTATTTCAAATATTCTGAAAATGTTCTGTACTGTTGGCTGGTTACAAGAAGGCAGCCATTTGAGCCCAGGTATACTATTGGAGTCAATTAAACAAATAGAATTTAATTTCTTACCATTAGTAAGTAGCCACTAGCTACTCTGATAACACTGACATCAGAAAATGACTTTAGAATAACATCCAGGGTAGTTGTAGTAAAGGAAAGCACCTTTTGAGTAGAGTTTTGTGCAACACTTTGATGAACAACCTACAGAAAGAAAAATAAAACTTAGTGTGGCTAAGAAAAAAGCTCATAATCATCTTCTACAGCACATATATGAAATCAACTATGTTTGCCTTAATGTTCCTATTAAACCAGACACTCTATAACAGAGATTTCACTGAGGCTACATTAAATAAATATTTTTGGTAATTATTTCCTGCAAGCTACTGATTATCAAACCAGAATTTGCATCTTCATTAAAGGCCACTGTATTCACAGCTCATTCAAAACATTCTTCTTTCTATAACTCTGTCAATGATTTGCTGTTGTATGAGATGAGTTTTGCCTTTAATCCAGGGTGCAGCAAACAGTAAAACCTCCATGGCTTCTGATATGAGTAAGCAAGCAGCTTCTTAATAAGAAACAAACAAACAAAAAAATAATCCTTTTAAAACAGTTTGTTACATGTGGTGGGTTGTGGTGGTGCAGAATTGTTTTATTAGGTTTTTATAAGAAGTTGATGTTATGGTTCATTTCACTGTATCCCCAATGTTGTAACCCTTTTTGTGTTGTCTGTATAATAAGGTGTTTTGTGTCCTCCCACCCCCCTTGCTCTGGGACAGCCTGTTTCTCCAGGAGCCCTCCCAAGATTGCGAAATCTCAGGGAGAAGGCTTCAGGTGATATGCCCCCTGACGGGAATTCCTTTAGCTTTGGATTTTAGTGGTCCGAGGCTTGGGGGTGGGCACACCTTGTTACCCCCTGAAACCCCTGATTCGTGGTTTTGTAGTATCCTCCCTGAAACCCCTCCCCCGCTTATGGGGGGCAGGAGGGAGGAAAAAAGTCTCGCAGCACCTCTCTCAGCCGCTCAGCAACATCTCTCAGCACCTCGCTCTCAACCTCTCTGCTCCTCAACTCTGGAGCTAATAAACATCTTTTAATGTGCTAAGCTGGGAGCCAGCCTTTTCTATTCTGCTGCTGTTGCTGTCACACTTTTGGAGGTCAAGCTGCCGAGCCGAGAAGCTGAAACGAACTGGGACCATTCTGTGCCTGGGTTGACCCGAGCTAGCCAGAGGTCACCTTCCGCCCGGTGCGGGACGGAACCAGACACAGAATTTGGCGCGCCAACGTGGGGCAAACCACGCCGACAGAGACACAGAGCGTGGAACTCCAAGGTGGAGCAAACCACGCCGGCAGAAGCAGCTTGGACCACGTGGGGCACGGCTCCACAGTGACAGAGCGTCCGGCGCCCACGCAGGACCCCCCGGAGACGAGGTGGACCCTGCGAACAGACTGGGGCTGATTTAGCCCAAAGAACAGTCTCTGGGCGTCACGCACCCCTGTGAAATTGACTTTTAAACGAGGCAGGTTCCAGGGGAAAGAAGGGGAGCTTCGGGCCCCGACTGGAGTCCTTCTTGCGGCAGAACAACCCGACCCACGCACCCCCCAGGTCACAGGACACGTAAGTATACCCCCAACGGGAGATATTTAATGGTTTAAGGTTCCCCCGAGGGCGGGGGATCTACTGGGGAGGAAAAAAAATCCTCCAAAAATAGCTGCGCAGCTAAAGGGTTAAACCTCCTGTGATTTCGAGCAGACGGGGTCTGCGGGGGAGTGCTTTTCATCTGGGTTCAGGTTCAAAAGCAACTTAGTATCAAAACATGGGTGGAAAGCTAATGGTCAATCAGAAAAGGTTGTATTATAATTATATTTCGGTTCTGAAAGAGGCGAAATTGAAAATCTCAAAAGGCGAGTTAAGAAGTTTTGTTCGGTGGCTTCATCTACATTTTCCCCAGATATCCCCTGAGGGGGTCTGCAGCGCCGATTTCTGTGGCACTGTAGAAAGGCAATTAATTCGGTTGATTGAAACAGGAGACAAAAAGGCTACAAAGTATTTTATTGTAGCAACTAACATTAAATCAGCGATTCAGTCTCAACAGGGAAAGCAGCATGAGCCGGGAAGAGAAACGTGTTCTCCCCCTCCTCCCCCCCCTTCTTCTCCCCGGTCCCCATGTCCCCGGGAAAGTGTTCAAAATGGAGCAGCAGGGCTCCCGCCCACCCGCTCAGCCTCCGGGACGCCCCAGCCACCCCGCCCGTGCTGGCCCCGTGGGGCCGGGAGGTCTCGGGCACAAGACAATACTCCGTCCCTGCTTTCCCCGGTTGAGAAATACCGAGTTTGTTTTTCTGTGGGGGGGGAAGCCACGTGGCCGGCATGGGGACCCCAAGATGGCGGCGACCACATTGCAGGGGACTCCCCCACCCCCTCGGCGCCGCCCACCCCTCCCTACCCCGGTGACGTGGCGCCCGCACAATGCGGCCCAGCCCCATCCCCCTCCCCCGCCCGGCCTTACCCCTGTGACGTCGGGTGTCTGCCGCGTGGCCCCGGCCCCGCCCCCACCCCGTGCGGCCCCGGCCCCGCCCCTGCCCCGCGTGGCCCCGGCCCCGCTCCCACCCCACGTGGTATCGGTCCCGACCCCCGCGGCGCCGCTGCCTGAGGGGTTCCCCACTGTGGCGTGGCCAATGCCCCCCCGCAGCTGCCGCGCTGCCGCCCGCCCCGGAGCAGCCCGGTCCCACGCCGCCAAGGCTCGAGCCCCCTTCTCCGGGATTCCCCCCACCCCCCCACTCCTCGATGATGTCACCCCCGGGCAAACCGCGCCCCCTCAGGGCACGGGCTCCCTCGCTCCCTCAAACCCGGAAGTGTCTGAGAAGCAAACCGGAGCAGATGCAGCTGCCAGCTCCTGCTCCATTCCGACTCTTGCCCCTGTTACCTACCGCAATGCTCGCGGTGGTAACAACAGGGCGGAGTACCACCCATTTCCCTGAGCCACCATCAAAGAAATTTGCAAAGCTCACAGGACATATAGCCGGGATGGGCCATATTTCAGAGGGCTCCTCAGAGCAGATCTCTCTGCAGAGGAAGTGGTGCCTGCTGATTTAAAGTACCTGTTTTCTTGCTTGCTGAACCCAACAGAGTACATCCTATGGGTCACAGCTTGGAAACAGCTGCTCCAGGAGGCCTTACCAGGGCTCCTCAGCCATGTTAACACTAGAGTGGATGCTCAGGGAAATCCCATCACTCTGGAACACCTCGCTGGTGAGGGGCAGTGGGCAGAAGCCACTGACCAAGTGGTCATTCCTGTCCAGTGCCTCCATGTAGTGAGAGAGACAGCCCTGACTGCATTCTTCAGCATGCAAACACAAAGTCCTGTGATTTCATATTCGAAAATCAGACAGGACCAAAGGGAGTCTTTCACAGATTTTGTGGAGAGACTGTCCCGAGCTATTGAAGCTCAGGTCAAAAACAAAATGGCTCGGAAACACATTTTAACAGAGATTGCGTTTTCGAATGCAAATGATTTATGTCGTGCTGCGATTTTAAGTTTACCCCTACACCCCAAACCAACCTTACCAGACATGCTTCAGGTATGTCAGGTAAAGGTGCCTTTTATGAGTTCATCCACAGGTCCACGGCACAAACCTCATCAAGTTGCAGCCATGGAAGCTGAAGATTCCCAAAAAACACCGAACACCGGGAAGAAGCTTTCTGCTCAAAGCTCCCAGAAGTGTTTTTTGTGCGGGAATTTGGGGCATTGGGTTTCCAAATGCCCCCTCAAGAAAGAATTAGAGGACCTCAAAAACAAAAAAGGGGGAGGGGAAGGGGAAAAAGGGAGAGAGTTTAAACCCTCACAAAAAAACTGGTGAAAGAGCGCAGGTCCGCCCTGCGTAAAGAAAAAAATGGGGTGGACCAGGCAAGAGGGGAGGGGAAAGGGAGCCAAGGGAAAAAGAAGGAGAAGCGGCATTGCCCCATTCAGGGTGGCAGCAAAAATAACATACTGGAAATTACTTATACAGACCATGACATGGCACAGCCAATTTTGACAACTAATTCTAAGTATACCCCCTACAGGTTGCAGCTCACAGAGGGTATGCACCTGAAAGACAGCGACTGGAATTTTGTGTCAGTTGACAACAGTGAGCAGGGTACCTGGCCAAGGGTCAAAGGTAAGCTCATCGTTGTGGGGGACTGCAAACACACCCCAAAAGAGATCGAAATTCTTCCAGGAACACTTGATAACAATCCTGGAAAGTTCGTTCTCTGGCTACGCTGCACTCACCCACCAACATTCCTACCTAAAGGGCAGATAGTTGCCCAGATAATACCCACCTGGGAATGCCCAGAAGAAGACAAGATGCCAACTGCTTGTCCTGTGCACAGGATCACAGAAGTGAAACCCCAGGTGGGATGTGAGTTACAGGTGGGTGATGAGGCCATTAACATCACAGGCCTCCAAGACACGGGCGCGAACGTGACTGTGATCCCAGCCAAGCACTGGCCGTCACGTTGGGCCTTGGAAAACGTGGCAGGACACGTGCAAGGAATAGGGGGAATGCAATTGGCCAAACAATCAAAGAGTGTGGTTCAAATTAAGGGGCCAAAAGGGCAGTTGGCCAGTTTACGCCCTTTTGTTTTGGATTATAGGGAACCCTTGTTGGGGAGAGACCTGATGGCCCAGTGGGGAGTCACAATTGACATCCCAGACCCCCCACAGGATTCTTGGGCAGTGGTCGCTGAGGAGCGCCCTACCCACAAGCTGAATTGGAAAACAAATTCGCCAGTGTGGGTGGAGCAGTGGCCGCTTTCAAAACAGAAATTGAAGGCGCTCGAAGAGCTCGTGGAGGAGCAGTTAGCTAAGGGTCACATTGTAGAGACCACCAGCCCTTGGAATTCTCCGGTTTTCGTTATCTGGAAGCCCGGGAAGGACAAGTGGAGGCTCCTCCAGGATCTCAGACAAATTAACAATGTGATAGAAGATATAGGCTCTCTTCAACCTGGGATGTCTACCCCGACCATGCTCCCACAAAATTGGAAATTGGCTGTTATAGATATAAAAGATTGTTTCTTCCATATTCCCCTACATCCGGACGATGCACCACGTTTTGCATTCTCGGTTCCCGCCATTAACCAAGAGGCCCCGAGGAAATGCTACCATTGGGGAGTTTTACCCCAAGGGATGAAAGTGTCTCCGGTAATCTGCCAGTGGTATGTGGCTTCTTTGCTGTCCCCGGTCCGCGTAGCCGCAGAGAAAGCAATCATCCAACATTATATGGATGATGTGCTTGTGTGTGCCCCCACCGATGATGTCTTGTCACACGCGCCTGACCTGACAATTAATGCATTGGTTGTTGCAGGGTTTGAGCTGCAGGAAGACAAGGTTCAAAGGATGCCACCTTGGAGGTACCTTGGGCTGGAAATTGGCAAGCGGACCATTGTGCCGCAGAAATTGGAAATCAGGCCCAAAATTCAGACCCTTGCAGATGTCCATCAGCTGTGTGGGGCATTGAATTGGCTGAGACCCTGGCTAGGCCTCACAACTGAGGACCTAGCCCCTCTTTTCAATTTATTGAAAGGGGGAGAGGAGCTGAGTTCTCCCAGGGAACTCACCCCAGAAGAGGGGGAGGCGCTGGAAAGGGTACAGCATCTCATGTCCACTCGGCAGGCCCACCGGTGTGATCCAGACCTGCCTTTCAAATTCATAATTATGGGGAAATTGCCACACCTCCATGGAGTCATTTTCCAGTGGAAAAATAACATCAAAAAGGACCAGGGCAGAGAGGACCCGCTTCTAATCATAGAATGGGTCTTTCTCAGCCATCAAAGGTCCAAGAGAATGACACGTCCACAGGAACTGGTGGCTGAACTGATCCGAAAAGCCAGAGTCCGGATCAGGGAATTGGCAGGGTGTGATGTTGAATGCATTCACATTCCAATTGGATTAAGATCGGGCCAAATTACAAAGGCAATGTTAGAACACCTGCTTCAGGAAAATGAAGCACTGCAGTTTGCTCTGGATTCCTTTACTGGGCAAATCTCAATTCATCGGCCAGCCCACAAAATTTTTAATCAGGATGCCAAATTCACACTGAATTTGAAAGATGTTCAGAGCAGAAAGCCTTTAGAGGCCCTGACAGTTTTCACGGACGCGTCCGGAAGGTCCCACAAGTCAGTTATGACTTGGAAGGACCCTCAGACTCAGCAGTGGGAGGCAGATGTTGCCGAGGTGGAAGGATCACCTCAGGTTGCTGAGTTGGCCGCTGTTGTCAGGGCTTTCGAAAGGTTCCCCGAACCCTTCAATTTAGTAACGGACTCCGCTTATGTGGCTGGGTTGGTATCGAGGGCAGATCAGGCAATACTGCAGGAAGTGTCTAACACAGCACTGTTTGAGCTGCTTTCTAAGCTTGTTAAGCTTGTCTCCCACAGGGAGCAGCCATTCTTTGTGATGCATACGAGATCACACACCGATCTGCCAGGGTTTGTAGCTGAGGGGAACAGAAGGGCTGATGCTCTTGCTGCTCCTGCAGTGATGGCCCCATTGCCAAGCATTTTTGAGCAGGCAAAGCTCAGCCATCAGCTTCACCATCAGAACGCGCCTGGCCTTGTTCGCCGGTTTCACATCACTCGGGAACAGGCTAAGGCAATTGTGGCTACGTGTCCCTCATGTAATCAGCATGCACTCCCCACCTTAAGTGCGGGAGTGAACCCCAGAGGTCTGAACAGCTGTGAGCTGTGGCAGACTGATGTAACACATATTCCCCAATTTGGCCGATCTAAATATGTACATGTGTCGGTGGACACCTACTCCGGTGCAGTTTTTGCTTCCGCCCACGCAGGGGAGAAAACCTCGGATGCGATTAAACACCTCATCCAGGCTTTCTCCTTCATGGGCATCCCAAAAGAATTAAAAACTGATAATGGCCCAGCCTACCGTTCCAGGGAATTCTGCAGCTTCCTGCAACAATGGGGAGTGGGACATAAAACCGGCATCCCTCATTCCCCGACAGGCCAAGCTGCAGTGGAGAGGACCCACAGAGAAATCAAAAGGGTCCTCAACCAACAACAACCAGTGTTGAAAACAGAAACACCACAGACCCGATTGGCCAGGGCTCTATTCACATTGAATTTTTTAAACAGCACCTTTGAGTTTTTAAACCCACCGATCGTTCATCATTTCGGGGCAAACCCTCAACTAAACATCAAGGAGAGGCCGCTGGTCATGGTCCGGGACCCTGAAACTGGAAGGACAGAGGGACCTCATGATTTGGTCACGTGGGGTCGTGGGTACGCTTGCGTGTCCACCTCCACGGGGCCGAGATGGTTACCATCAAAATGGGTGAGGCCTTATGTCCCGAAGGTCTCAGGGGAGAAAAAGAAACTGCCACAGGTTACTCAGGCAGCTTTTAGGAGGAAAAGGAGGGAAGATTTTTCCCAGGACGGTTTCGCTTTCCTGAATGACCCCTGCTTGAATGTTAATTGTTTGTTTTAGTTCTTTTAGTCCTGTCAGAGCCTGTCCAGCACCAGTTCCCAGGATGAGGAAGTTCCCCCTGCTCCTCAGCATCCTTCTGCTTGCCAGTCTCGCTGCACCTGTCTCCAGATGGTTGGTGCCCCAGCCCAAAGCCACCAGGGCAATGGGGCAGACCACAAAGCCAGCCAGAACATCCGAGACATGGTGAATGACACCAAGAGAGAGACTGGTGACTGGCTGAACGGATTGTTTGGGGACTGGGGAATTTCGGGCTGGGTGGGTTCAATTTTGTAATCAGTTTTGTTATTTTTGTTTGTTATTCTGTTAATTTTAATTGGATTTGGTATCATCAAAAAAATGTTAGGTAAATTTCTAGCACCACACATGCCCCCTCTGTGAACAAAGTTGCTGTAACATCCGCGCCTGGATGGGAGGAGAATGTGGAACTGGAGGAAGACCCAGAAGACAGGAGACACCCAGAAGAGGAACCTCAGATGGAGTGGCCCACTCAGCCAGAGTGGCTCGCCGAGAGTTACCCGGACTTTGAATATCATCCTCCTCCATTCCAGCCCTCCTCCTGTTATTAAAACAAAAAAGGGGGAGATGTAGTGGTGCAGAACTGTTTTGTTCGGTTTTTATAAGAAGTTTATGTTATGATTCATTTCACTGTATCCCCAATGTTGTAACCCTTTTTGTGTTGTCTGTATAACATGGTGTTTTGTGTCAGTCCTCCCACGCCCCTTGCTCTGGGACAGCCTGTTTCTCCAGGAGTCCTCCCAAGATTGCGAAATCTCAGGGAGAGGACTTCAGGTGATAGGCCCCCCGGGGGGAATTCCTTTAGCTTTGGATTTGAGTGGTCCGAGGCTTGGGGGTGGGCACACCTTGTTACCCACTGAAACCCCTGATTCGTGGTTTTGTAGTATCCTCCCTGAAACCCCTCCCCCGCTTATGGGGGGCAGGAGGGAGGAAAAAACTCTCTCAGCATCTCTCTCACTCTCTCAGCTTCTCTCTCGGCCTCTCAGCAACATGTCTCAGGACCTCGCTCTCAACCTCTCTGCTCCTCAACTCTGGAGCTAATAAACATCTTTTAATCTGCTAAGATGAGAGCCAGCTTTTTCTATTCTGCTGCTTTGCTGTCACACTTTTGGGGGTTCAGCTGCTGAGCCAAGCTGAACGAACTGGGACCATTTTGTGCCTGGGTTGACCCGAGCTAGCCAGAGGTCATCTCCCGCCCGGTGCGGGACGGAACCAGACACACTCCGGGGTTTTTACAGGTCCATACTTTTTACTGTAATTAATGAGATCTGCTGCAAGCTGATTCCCAGTCCAAACTTTATGATCACCGGCAGATGAATCAGATTGAGAAGCTGGCAACGGAGAGGGGATTGAATATGGAGCAAACCCAGGATCTGTAGATCCAGTTTGGTTGCTTGAGTTTCCAAGGAATCTATCCAGCCTTTCCACAGGACCTAATGCCCTTATGGTCTTTTGTAAAATAGTTGCTGTAGGTTTGAGTGGTTCTGGAAGCCCCCGAATCAAAGGGGTCATCAGTTCTGGCTTCACTGGTAATTGCTTTGGTGGTTCATAGCCAGAAATTAATTTTTTTTCATGTATCATTTGCAAGCAGGCAGCTTTGTGAATATTTTCTAGCAGTTGCTCAGGGCCACCGATTATAGCCAAAGGATCGCCCCTTTCCAAGGGGCTAAGCTCCCCTGCCCAATAAGCTGCAAACTGAGTCAGGGACCACGGAATATGTTTATTTCCTGTTGTCAAGAAAACTCCATGTCCCCGATATCCACTGGCCTCATGTTCAGTTAATTTAATTTGATCTCCACCAGTGAGGGACACTTGGAAGATATACTCTGTCTCCGATTCTTGTGGGAGGCGGCTGTATTCCTTTTTTAGCTCAGCCAATTCAGTAGCGCTGTATGGTATATGTTTGGTTGTGATATGTGGTTCAAAATCTTCATCATTTATGTAATTATATTCTGTTTTAACCAAGGGTCTCAAGTGAGGACAGCAGATTTCCCCGCAGTTTTTGACTGCTTCAAGTTCCTTATGGGGATAAATTTGTTTAATGTGAGGAGTTTCCTTCTCCTCTGTTTCCATAGAGGAATCAACATTATAGGAGTTTTTAACACGTTCCTCTCTAAGGGCAGCTCTCAGTGCATAGATCTCATTCCTTTCTTAATTTAATTGTTTTTGCAAAATTTCAACTAGGTTTTGAATAGAGTCTATTATAGCTTTTTCCTCACTTCTTCGCTTGAAGCGACTTTCTACAGCTGCTGAAAGAAAAGCTCCCAAAACTGAGCAGAGGATAGTTTTGTTTTTGCCCAGTTTAAGTTTTGTTTCATGTTGTAAAGAACATACTCTATCAATAATATTTTCCAAATTAAACCAATTGCATTGTGCCCACTCTTCTCCTCCCAGAGAAGGCTTTCCATTGTGTTTAGCAAGTAATGCATAAAATGCAGCTTTGTCTTTTGTACTAATATTGTCAGTCATTTTGTGAAGGGATCAAAACCACAACAGGGAGGAAATACTTAGTTACACACACACACAGCTTGGCTGTGTCTCCCTTCGCTTCCCTGAGTGGGTGAAGAGACAAAATCTGCCTGGGAGGCCCTGCTTAGTTTCTTCAGGTTGTCCCTTCCTTCCCAGACAGTCCAGAGACATACAAACACTAAAACAGTTTCCCCTTTTTGCACTAAGAGATCTTTTGTGAAATTCTGAAGACAGAACCCTCAATTGAGTATGGGGGTGCTTATCACCTAGGCGTGTGCAGTTTGCGGGAAATTCGAGTCACCCCCCTTGCTTTCTAGCTCTGTTCAACCCTTTCGGGAATGACAGGCTAGGTACGGCTGGAGCGAAACGTCCTTCCCCTATTACAGACTACACACGACCCTGCAAACCCCTCCGTCTATCAGAATCCTGTCCATGATGCCAATTTAGTGTCACGATCTGCTCATACAAGCAGGGGTCGTGATGGTTCATTTACTGATCTCAGAGTGCAAAACACAACACAGAGGGGATTTCAGCATTAAAACAAATGCACCTTTTATTGATTGACCATAGCAAATGCAATAGAGGGATTAAGAGTGAGAGAAAGAGATAGAGGAAAGGGGGGATATAGCTACCAAACGTGGAGACGGAGTCCTTGTGGTCCGGTCGATGGGTCCGCCTGTCACGTCAGGGAGAGTCTCTCAAAATCTCTGGTTAACTCAGGGGTTTTTATTATAGTCCTCAATCACGGGGAGAACAGGTAAATCTATTGAAGCCACCGAGGGGGAACAGGTAGTCCATGTTCTCAGCAGTAAGCGAGAGCCATTGTCTTCCAATGATCACGCCTCCAGGCAAACATCCCGCTTTGGTTGAGTCAGCCCCAGCCCCCTATATTGGGGTTGTCGGGGTCTGATGTCTCAGTCCTTGAGAGGGGCTTCATATAGGGGTCTCAATCTCAGTCCTTGGAAGGGGGTTTTGATCTCTGTCTGTCACGGTGGTTGCGAAACAGATGAAGGGTTTTCCGTGGGGGACCACCAAAGTTACCCCAGAAAGTTCCCTTGTCCAAGAGGTGGGGAAATTCATAGGCTATTGTCATGAAGCAGGGACCGTGAAGCAGGTGTAATCTTCAGGTACAGAACTACCATTACACTGCTCAAAGCCCATGTACCATGGCATGGTGACACAGAAAAATGCGCCTGCAGAAGACTGGCAAGCATCCACCTCGAGCAGGCCAGAACTGCAGTGGGGTCCTCGGGGTCCTTATGACAATCGTGAGGCAAATGATGGGAACTTCAGACAGACTCTTACAGGAGGTATCACAAGACAACAAATCGGGGGATTCAGGGGGTAACAAGGTGTGCCCACCCCCAAGCCTTGGACCACTAAAATCCACAGCTAAAGGAATTCCCCCTAGGGGGCCTATCACCTGAAGCCCTCTCCCTGAGATTTCGCAACTTGGGAGGGCCCCTGGAGAGACAGGCTGCCCCAGAGCAAGGGGGGTGGGAAGACTGACACAAAACACCTTGTTATACAGACAACACAAAAAGGGTTACAACATTGGGGATACAGTGAAATGAACCATAACATAAACTTCTTATAAAAACCTAATAAAACAGTTCTGCACCACCACAGCTGGACAGTGCCCAGGAGGAAATGGACCTGGGGGTACTGGTCAGCAGCCGGCTGAACATGAGCCAGCAGTGTGCCCTGGTGGCCAAGAGGGCCAATGGCATCCTGGCCTGTATCAGGAATGGTGTGGCCAGCAGGAGCAGGGAGGTCATTCTTCCCCTGTACTCTGCACTGGTGAAGCCACATCTTGAGTATTGTGTCCATTTCTGGGCCCCTCCATTTAGGAAGGACGTTGAGATGCTTGTGCGTGTCCAGAGGAGGGCAACGAGGCTGGTGAGGGGCTTGGAGCACAAGCTGTATGAAGAACGAGTGAGGGAACTTGGGTTGTTTAGCCTGGAGAAAAGGAGACTCAGAGGTGACCTTATCACTCTCTACAACTTCCTGAAGGATGGCTGTGGTCAGCTGGGGGTTGGTCTCTTTCTTCAGGCAACAACAGACAGAACAAGAGGACACAGTCTCAAGCTGCAACAAGGGAGATATAGGCTGGATATTAGGAAAAAGTTTTTCACTGAAAGAGTGATAAAGTACTGGAATGGCTTGCCTGGGGAGGTGGTGGAGTCACCATCCTTAGAAGTGTTTAAAAAAAGACTGGATGTGGCACTTGGTGTCATGGTCTAGTTGAGGTATTAGAGATGGGTTGGACTCGATGATCTTGAAGGTCTCTTCCAACCTACACATTCTGTGATTCTGAGAAGGGGAAAAAATGGGGGTGGCTCAGGAAAGAAATCCTTTCACATAGTATCAGATTACTTTTTGCTAGTCTAATAATCATCTTCCAAATGTAATCAGTCAATATAGCTGGTCATTTTTCATCTATAACAATTCTGTGCTCCTGCAAATGCCCTGGATGCTTGACTATCAACCATCAAGCTTTCCTGCCACTATGGCTGTCATCACTATCACTGTCACATCTTCCACACTTCACTTTTGAATTTGTGATGTTGACAGACTACAAAGGCTTTTGGCTGCCTTATTCTGCAATTCAAACCACAGTGTATTTGCTTAAACAGGCTTAATTCTTTATTTGAAATCTTCCAACCCCCCTTATCTCCCCATCTAAAACTGTACACTAAATGTTAGGAAATAGCCATTGCAAATTGCTTTCCCAGTGACATGCAAATCCAGACAGAAACAACTCAAATATTAACTCTTGCATAAATAACAGAAAACGCCTGCACAGATGAACAGTTAACTCTTTGAATGATCCAGGACATACAATATCACACATATTTGCTTGCTTTAATGATCTCATAAGCAAGGATTTGAGTTTTATTCCTTAGGAAGACTTGAGTATTTACCCAAGAGACCTAAATTTTCTTAGAAGTAGTTTGGAGGGGAAGAAAAAAAAAAAAAAGAAAGAAAGAAAAAAGAAAGAAAGAAAAAGGTTATTTCCAAAAAAGCATACATTTAAAAAAGCTTGAATTCAGAATTTATATTTCCTTTTGCATGCCAGCAAAACAAGAGAAGTAATGACACATGATACAAATTGATGCATACAAATAATCTTTTAAAAATGATTTTTTTTTGTTCAATTAAAAAAAAATCCATGCACATTTTTTGCAAAGACACTACAATTTATTTTACTATTATAGCAAGTTGACCTTGGCTAGATGCCAGACACACCAAAGCCTCTCTATCACTCCCCTCTGCAGCTGGACAGGGGAGAGAAAATATAATGAAGGGTTCATGGGTTGAGATAAGGACTGGAAGAGATCACTCACCAAATACTGTCACAAGCCAAACAGACTCGAATTAGAGGTATGAATTGAATTTATTAACAACAAAATCAGAGCAGTATAATGAGAAGTAAAATAAGACCTTCCCTCCACCCCTCTCTCCTTCCCAGCTCTACCTCCTCCTCCCCCCTCCCCCAGTGGCACAGGGAGACAGGGAACAGGGGTTACAGTCAGTTCATCACACATTGCTGCTGCCACTGCTCAGAGAGAGAAGTCATTCCCCTGCTCCACTGTGGGGTTTCTCCCACGGGAGACAATTCTCCACAAAAGTCTCCAGCATGATTCCATCCCACAGGCAACAGTTCTCCACGAACTGCTGCAACATGGGTCACTCTTCCACGGGGTCAGTCCTTCAGGCTCCAGTGTTGGTCTCCCATGGGATCAAAAATCCTACCAGGAAACCTGCTGCAGCGTGGGCTCCTCTGTATATGGGTCTGCAGGTTCCTGCTAAGACCCTGCTCCAGTGTGGGCTTCCCACAGGGGCACAGCCTCCTCTCAGGCATCCACCTGCTCCAATGTGGGCTCCAGAGTCTGCAGATGGATCTCTGCATCCCTGTGTTCCTCCATGGACTGCAGGGGCAGAGCTGCTTCACCACGGTCTTTACCACAGGCTGCAGGGGAATCTCAGCTCTGGTGCCTGGAGCACCTCCTGCCCCTCCTCCTCCACTGATCTTGGTGTCTGCAGGGTTGTTCCTTTTGTATATTCTCACCTTGCTCTACTCTGGCCACAATTACCACTATGCAAGAATTGTTTTTTTCTTCTTCTTAAATACGTTATCACAGAGGCATTACCACCCTTTCTAATTGGTCCAGCCTTGACCAGCGGCACATCCATCTTGGAGCCACCAGGGATTGGCTCTGCTGGACATGGAGGAATCTTCTGGCAGCTTCTCACAAAAGCCACCCCTGTAATCCCCCTGCTACCAAAACCTGGCCACACAAACCAAATAAAATTATTTTTAATTATTATTTTTTGGTTAAACTAGAAACTGAATAAGCATTACGATACAACTCAAAATCATGCATCATTTTACTATTAAAACCATGAACTGGAAAGCTATAAAAACAGCATGCTTACAATAGATAGGCAGTTCCTGACTGTAGCTTTGCTCCCTCCCAGAAGCAGTCCAAAGGAGTGATGATTAAACAAGGATAAAGATATTCTACGATCTGTCAAGGTCAGAAAAGGAAAAAAAAACCACAATTACACTACAATATAAACAACACAAGCTGAATCATGAAAATATAAATTGCTTATAATCAAATGCCTGTTATGCCTACCTGGTCCATGTACCCTGCTTCTGTGATGAGTTCTCCTGATTTATAACATGTGTTCCAATTTCCATTTTCTGTAATAAAGAACAAGGTTTTCTCTTTAACAATAACTGAAAAGTTATTTTTAAAATGTAACATACATTAAAATTGGAACTTATATAGACATGGTGGCCTCAAGTAGTAAATCACTGAGAAAGAAATTTTACTCAGTGTAGGTATACCACAACTTTACAAAATACAGGTCTTGCTTTTTGTAGATATAACTAGAAATATTTATTCAATTTATACCAGTCTCTGTAAAAGTCATTAAAATAATGGAGCTATTTTTGGATTAATAAGCGAGTTGACACAACTAAAAGGGACAGAAATGTGGCTTTCTGTGAGCCCACTTCTGAATTAAGATAGCACTTGGTGACACAAGAAAGAAGTCAGCTTCAGGCTCAGACTAGCTCTGCCTCATGCAGGTAGGAAAAAAGAAATCATTAGATTGTTATTATGTTGCTATTACTATGTTATTTAATAGCCCAGCAATTCTATCCACTGGCATTTCTCTTCCATTTTCATTTTCTCTTTAAGCTCAAACTATTGGAAGGCTTTTCATTGCTAGAAATCCCATCAATAAAGTCTCATTTTTAAGACCACAGTTATCACTCCTTTACCAAGAAAAATGCTATACACTGTAGCAGTGCTCATAAGGGTAAATTTTTAGAATCTCATCCAATACCTCTTACACCATTTTATTTGTTAAAAAGTCAACTGGTCACTGCTATCATGACACAATTTGAAGCATTGGTAATTATTAACATTCAAATCAAAACAGTTCTAATGGAAAGGTTCTGAAGTGCTATCCATTAAAATATATATGCAAGGAAATACCTGTCCACTTTCTAACGTTTACAGATGATCAAGAAGTTTTACTTTTCTCCTTACCTGTTGTACAGGTAAACATCTACTCTGCTGGCCTGAAGTGCAGAGTCAAGGTGCTGTCTGAGTGCTTCTATTGTTAGTACATTGGCACCATCTTCATGTGGAGTCTGAATCATGAGCTGAGGGGTAAACATGGCTTCTTCTCTAATCTTCTGCTGTGTATAATTTAATTCCCGACTCACTCATCCACCAACTGATGGATAAATATTAAGAGCTTATTCTGGATTCACAGGATAAGCACTGGTCAGAAAATCTTTACCAAGTGCATGGAATATTCTACCTCAAACTGATTACAGCATAGCTCTAAATCTAATACCAAATTTATTTTAGCAACAGTGAAACAAAAAACATATTCCCCATTTAGAATATAGCATTGTCCCTACTGCACTAAAATACTGATGTGCAAATTGGAGCCTTGACTTATTAAAGAAATATGGGTATTGATCTAGTATCGATACCCAACTGTGACGGACAAAAACTCTCTAACAGTTTAAAGTTAGAAAGTGTATATTTATTATGGCCGGGCAGCACTCAGGATAGCTCCCTAATACGCACGGCGAAGTTCACAGGTAATTACAAAGCCTTTTACTTACAAAAGTGTTGAATACCCAAAATACAAACACATATTCATACCCTTGTCACCTCCCATTCCTTGCTTCATATGCTAATTGGCAAAAAGGCTATTAAGCATGAGTACTTTGTTTCTTAAAATGAGTCAGGGGTCTATTCTGGGGAGGGGGTCACCAAAAATGAGGAAGTAAGATGAGTCTTCCTCGTCCTGACCTTTCTACCTTTTCAATGCATTCGTGACAAATGAATCCTTGGTAGAACTTATAGTTTCTTGTGTTCAATGGGTCTTTTAAGCAGGAAATCTGCAGCTATCTTATGTCCTATTTGCTACATTTTGTTTCTCATTACAAGCACAGCTACATAAACATAAAGCTGACAAGCAATGAGTTACTAAATCTGGGATAGCTTATGTAAGATCCGGCTCCTGTTAACTGCGAACAAAGCTTACCTATCTACTTCAGCTAATTCAGCAACTTCTTATCTTAACTTTCCTAAAAATCCTTAATTCTTTAAAATTAATGTCTCATTCCCCACTTCTTTGAAATGAGTAAATTCTTTTACTCAGTATAGTCTTCTTCATCTATTTAAGCCGTACAGCTAGTGTCTCTCAAGAACTAAGCCATATGCCTTTGATAGTGATGTTAAAGCTGCCACTATCGTAGCATCTTCTAATTCTAAACAAGTATTAACACTAAACTTATGCTGACCAAAATAAGCAACACAACTATAGGGTGGATTAAGGCATTCAGTATACCGCTTGCTGTCGGCAACCACCTAAAAAGCAGATCCCACTAATGATGAGACAAATGTTCCTCAAGCCTTTTAAAAACCCCTTTGATGGTCTCTGTGTCATGGTGTATCATAATTAATGTCTTTTTTTAAGATGTAGGTTGGCCTTTATATTGATGTGATATTACAGGTACCCAACAGGAAAAATCACATTCTTTAATTCTACAATTTGGTTGTCTATCTTTATGGTGGGGCATGCTGTCCTAAGGCAGACACAGCCTTGTCCTATATACACAAGTGAAGTTGTCTGCCTGAATGTGTTTCAAAGTGGCAAATGCTTTGGTTTGTGTCCAAACATGTGCCTTTATCACCTTCTATCACATATGTACCTTGTTTCTTCATAGAACAGGGCTCTAAGTTAATGGTTTGCTGTCACTGAGACATGCAAAGCAGCCACACAGAGAGAGAGGTTTCGCAGGGCAGAGGTTCCTCCGTTCCGATTCAAGGCTGAGACCAGGCGGAGAGAGAGCCTCCTTGTTTATTTCTTACTTTATATACATTTTTGGGTCTGGCCGAACATTGGCTTCTTGGAGTTCTCACCTCTCAGCCGAATGGTCAAACCAGCTGTCAGTTACAATTGTTTTCAGGTTAGAAATATGCAAACAAAGGACAGAGAATGAAAAACAAAGGATTTGTTTATGTTACATATGTGGGAAAAAGGTAGAAAACTGCTCTTAATACTGTGCAGTAACTAAAGATCTGACTCCATTTTATGAAAATTCAAAAGGCTTTAAAAAACTCAGAAAAACTAGGGTAACAGTTTGCCACTTTCCCCTAAGTTCTCATGCCCATATTCTGTGTTTAGAAGGGTACAATATAGTTCCCTCACAGTTTAATCCTAAGGGAACTACTGGCTGAATTAAGTTTACAAGTCACAGGGTTATAGGTGAAATTGACTAAAGTCCACCAAGACTGAAGTTCTCTTTCTATATCAGAGGCATTGTCCCAGACAATTTTGCAAATTTCAGCAGGGAATGTTCCTTTTCTAATTTCTTTGATAACTGCAGCAGCTACTGATTGCATCTATAGTTGTGCTTGAGTACACTCTAGAGCTAGCGAGATGTTTTCACTAGCTGTGACTAGCGCATTAATTATTACTTCATGATCTCACTCTTAAAGTCAGTGTCATACCCCTTTATTGCACACCTCTCTATTTTGAGTCTAAACTCCAGACATTTACTCAAGCATTTATGACAGCATTCAGGAGTAATCCAGATGAGTTTTATGGGTGGCTGATAAGCCTCATGGAACTCATCCTGTATGAATGCATACTTACATCCCCAAACATCTCTTCTTTCCCACAAGCTTGCATTTGTGACTTTTAGTATCTTGTTTAAGGCCTTACGAGAGTAAGGATCATAAGCTCTTCCTGGGCATTGGTATATCCCGGTCACATACCTACGTGGTATTGCATTGATTCTTGTTATGGCTAAGGTAATTACTACAAGAGTTACAACTTTCCACATTATGTCCATAATAACTACGAGTCCATTTATTTGTTGTTCCGAGTGAGCTTCAGCTTCAGTTCGCTATCACCTCGTGTGACCTTCTAAATTCCCTCTGGGGCTTTCTTCACTCGGGAGTGCTGGATCCAGGCCTTCTGTTCTTTGATCTTGATTGCAGTGAAGGTAGTGAGGAGCACCTGGAATGGTCTTTCCCACTGTGGTTACAAGGTCTTTTCTGCAAAAGACTTAACATACACCTAATCCCCAGGTTGTACATCATGTACTGGCCCATCTAGTTCACTGTTTTGAGCTCTAGCCACATATTTTTTAATTTCACTAAGTGGTTTAATTAGGGCCACTATATATCTATGTAGGGTTCTTTCCCTTACTTGAATGGGTGTTGTTCCCCCTTGGACTGCATATGGCCTTCTATACAATATTTCAAAAGGGCTTAGTTTCTCTTTTGCCCTTGGTTTTGTCCGAATTCGCGATAATGCCAATGGGAGAGCCTGGGGCCAAGGCAAATTTGCTTTTTGCCCCAATCTCACATGCAATTCTCAGTCTATTCCCAGGTGGTGACTTATTTGCTGCACAATTTTTGAAATAAAGTGTGGTCCCCTATCTGAGGATATGGTGGCTGGAACTCCAAATCGTGGTATTATTTCTTGCAACAGCGCTTTGGTCACCTCTTGGGCCTCAGCTGTCCTGGCAGGAAAGGCTTCTGGCAATCCTGAAAAAGTATCAGTTACCACCAATAGGTAACGATACCCTCCCTTCCTGGGCAGTTCTGTAAAATCAATTTGCCATTGTTGCCCAGGTCTACAACCTTTCCCAATTTGTCCCACTTTAGGCTTTGGGGTATTTTTAGGGTTAGTTCGGAGGCAAAGGCTACACTGACGAGTTACTTGTATCACTGTGCCCTGCAATCTCCTGGCCATGATTCTTTCAAATGGTTATACAGGGCATCTATTCCCCAGTGTGTTTTCTCATGTTCCTTCTGTACTAATGACCACAACAAATAGGAGGGTACTACAAGTTTCCCTTCTTCTGTTACAGCCCATCCCTCCTGGTTATAACTTGCCTTTTCCACCGCGATAAGTTTTTTATTTTTCTTATTGTACATTGTCTTACCTTCAATAGAAATTTTTCTATCTGGAATCAATGCTGCTTTAACAGCTTTATTAAATACCTCAACTTTTGCTGCATCTTTTGCCTCTCTGTCCGCCAGCATATTCCCTTCTTCCAATTCAGAGCTCACCTTTTAGTGTGCCTTTATGTGCATTATGGCTACTCTCTCCAGGTAGTTGTACGGCATCTAATAACCTCAGTATCTCTTGGGCATGTTTAATACTCTTGCCTTGTGAATTCAGCAGTCCTCTTTCCTTCCAGATGGCTCCGTGAGCATGAACCGCTCTGAATGCATACCTTGAGTCCGTGTAGATGTTGATCTCTTTTCCTTTTGCCAGCTCTAGGGCTCAGATTAAGGCAATTATTTCAGCCTTCTGTGCAGATGTATTAGTTGTTAATGGCCCAGGCTCTATTACCTCCTTGGTTGTGATAACTGCATACCCAGCATGCCTTCTTCCACTGATGACAGCTGCTTCCATCAGTAAACCAGGTCTCAGCATCCTCAAGCGGGGTGTCCTTCAGATCTGGGCGGCTGGAGTAAGCGGCTTCAATGGTCTCCAGGCAATCATGGATCACTGGTTCTCCTATACTCCTGCTGAGGAAGGAAGCTGGATTCACAATGTTAGTTACCACAATTTCAACATCATCTTGTTTTACCAGTGTGGCTTGGTACTTCAGGAACCTCTGTGGGGAGAGCCAATGTCTTCTTTTTGCCTCAAGGACTGCAGACATTGTGTGAGATACTAGCACAGTCATCTTCTGGCCTAGGGTGAATTTGCGTGCCTCTTGGATGTTTATTGCCACTGCTGAAACTGCTCTGAGGCACCCTGGCCATCCTTTAGCTGCTGTGTCCAGTTGTTTGGAAAGATAGGCCACTGCCCTCCGGTACGGGCCTAAGTTCTGTGCCAATATTCCCAAGGCAATCCCTTGCTTATTGTGGGAAAACAGGAAAAATGGTTTACTCACATCTGGAAGTCCCAGGGCTGGAGCTGACATAAGGGCTTTCTTTAGTTGGCCAAAGGCTCGAGTTGCTTCTTTTGTCCACTGAAGACCTCTGCTCCTTTCCGTGAACAAGGCACACAGAGATTTTAAAAGCAACCTATAGTTATAAATCCACAGTCTACACCACCCTGTCATGCCTAAAAATGTTCTTAGTTTTTTCACTGTGTGAGGTTTCGGGGTCTGGCATATTGCTTCCTTGTCATCCTGCCCAAAGTCCTTTGTCCAGCACTCACTTCTTAACCTAGGTAAATGACTGTTTGCCTCACCATTTGGGCTTTCTTTTGGGATACTCGATACCCCTGCAGGCCTAGAAAGTTTAGGAGGCTTACTGTCCAGTCCACGCATGTCTCCTGGGTCCGGGTGGCTATTAAGAGATCATCCACATACTGGAGTAACTGTCCTTCCCCTGGTGGAGGTTCCTAGGACTTTAAATCCTTGGCAAGCTGTTCCCCAAATATAGTGGGGGAGTTCTTGTACCCCTGCGGTAATACGCACCATGTGAGCTGAGTTTTTCTTCCAGTTTTAGGGCTTTCCCACTCGAATGCAAAAATTTTCTGGCTGGCTTCATGGAGAAGGAGGCAAAAGAAAGCATCCTTTAGATCTAGAACAGTAAACCAAGTTAGTTCAGGTGTTAAACGGGTTAACAAGGTGTAGGGATTGGCAACCACTGGATACAAGTCTTCAGTTACCTTGTTAACAGCCCTTCAATCTTGTACTAATCTGTATGACCCATCAGGTTTCTTTACTGGCAGAATAGGAGTATTAAAATCAGATTGACACTCTCTCAGTAGTCCTATCTGCAGAAAGTTCTCAATAATTAGGCTAACCCCTTCTATATCTTCTTTCTTTAGGGGGTATTGTTTAACTTTTACTGGCTGTCCTCCTCCTTTAAGCCTGATTTGCACTGGTAGTGCATTCTTTGCTCTTCCTGGTATATTGGAGGCCCGTACTCCTGGAAATACCTGATCCATTATTTTCCTAAAATTTTCTTTTTCACTTGCCACTTCAATTTCTTTGGTTAAGCTTAACAGTTCTATATATTGTTGATCCTTTACCTCCAAATTAATTTCCCCATTTTTTAATATTATTCTTGCTTCCAGCTGCTCTAGCAAATCTCTGCCCAAAAGTGCCGATGGAGCATTGGGCATGTATAAAAATCGATGGATGCCCCACTGTTTTCCCAATTTATACTTCAATGGTTTGCAAAAATAAACTCTTTCAGATTGGCCAGTTGCCCCTTTTACCATAACATAGTCATTGGTTACAGGTATTCGGGCCTTATTCAACACTGAAAATGTTGCCCCTGTGTCTATCAAAAATTTCACTTCTTTTTCTTTGTTCTCCAGTTTAACTATAACTAGAGAGTCCCCTAGGGCAGGGCCCTCCTCAGTCTTCCTTTACATGAGCGATCACCTTTTCCCTTTTCTGATCACCTTTTCTATGTGCATCATCCTTTCTTAATACTGGGCACTGGTTTTTCCAGTGACCAAATTTCTTGCAAAATGCACACTGATCTTTTCCTAATTGGGGTAGTCCTTGTTTTGGCAGACCTTGCCCATGTTTTCCCTTTTTTCCTTCTTTTACTACTGATACTAATTTCTTCATTCTCTGTTTATTCTAAATTCTGGCTGTTTGGACCCTGGATCTTCTGAAGTTTTTGCCTGATGTCTCCTGTAGACTGTCCTAAAAATTAGAACTAATTGCTTCTCAGTCTCTGTCAAGGCATTAAGCAGCAGTTGCAGGTCTGCCCAATCAGGTGAATGCTGCTTAATCATAAACTTCATCTTCTTAGCAACCCCTATTGAACCAGTTCGATATCCCTTAGCAATCATTTCCCAAATCTCTAAATCAAGGAAAAGGGAACTTTAATCAGTTTTGTTTCTCCATCAGAGGTTATTGCTTGTCTTAGAGGCACTTGTATGACCTCTCTGGTTTGTTTTTGGGTTTTTGATGCTATAGGTCCTTGTGGGGGAAGCTTAAGACCTGGTGGGAGGGGTTCAGGTTCCTCCCACTCACTGTCACTGCTAGGCAGTAGTGGATAAAATTTGGATGGTTCCCGGGGTTCAGGAGTGGGTGGAGAAACCCCTCATCCCCCACCACCCTCCTCCTTTCTTGCCTTCTAGGGGGTGGTTTAAGTATGTCTATTCACTCTAGGAAACCACACAATGCAGTCAGGCAGTCCACTTAAATTGCTGGTTATTAATCACTTATTAGACTAGGTCCTCTGTTATGCCTTGCTCTGGATATGTTGTTATTAAAATGTGTTTAAAAATTGCAAGCAACCTTCCATATACAGTAGCAAGTGTGCAGCTGAGAGCCAAGCATCTCTCTTGCTGTGCTGTAACTAAAAGACAGGAACCTTGCAAAGTATCAGCTGAATTTCAGCAAACATCTCGTGATTCCACGCTGTACTAAGAGCTGTACAAATTACGGTTATAGCCCATTCTAAAGTTTTTCGGATTGCTGACTAAGTCTTTGCCTTTGATCCAAGACGTTACAGGACAGGGAGTGGGCTATTTCAATTGCATATCTCAGCACCAAAAATCTCCCGGCTACCTCCGCCAGTGCTGGGAGGCGGAGCACAAGCTCTGGGCTCTCCGCTCTCTGCACACAATCAAAGCCACTAAACCGGGTTTTCCTTTTCTCACAGAGACTCAACACCAACAGTTTTAAGCTCGCAAAGAAAATAGTCACGGGTCCCTCACGACCCCAAACACATTCAACTATAAGTTTTAACAAGGTCTCTCTGAAAATCTTACGGATTTCGGCCGGGATACCACACACAAACCCCTCCGTAAGAAGGAGGGGGGATAACCCTTGATCCCACGCTGCCTCTCCACTCCTCTGCGGTTAGGGACTACACCACCAGGACTTTAAAATATTGCTACACACTCTAGCAACTGCAAGCCTCACAAATAAGCAAAAATATATTTTCTTAACTAAAACACTCACTCGCCAAAAACGTTTTAGTGTTTTACAAAGAGACGCGGCCCAAGGCTGCAGAGCCTGTATTCCCCTGCGGTTACCAGGGAAACTAATCACACACACACCCCCCCCCCCCCCCCCCCCCCGGATTGCTGGGGCTGGCTCGGGTTTCAAACCTCTTTATGCCGCTCGCTCCTTTTAACTACAAAGATAAACAATTTTAACCTACACAAATGCCTCTTTCACCTAACAAAATGTCAGCAAAATCTTGATACCAAAAGCACACGCTGTCCAAGCTCACACACAGCTTAAATCTCCTCCAGCTCACAATCTGGATACAATACAAACACTTTAAACCCTTCCACTCTCTCAAACAGAGAGATCCCTCCGCTGATCAGGCGGGGATTTCAAAAGGCTTTTACAACTTCAAGCTTGCAAAACTCCTAAAAACATTTACACAGGTTACTAACACACTCCAAAATCACATAAATTAAAATGCTTACAACACAAACTCTCACAGACCACGATACATATGGTGCACCAATTATTCTTCCACAGCCTGAACACACAAACACTCCAAACCACGAGACCACAAAACACGGATCCGTTCACACTACGCATACCTGGCGCGCGCAAGGCCGCAATCGGGATTTTCCGCGACCTATATTGGGACCCTTCGCATCCCAAAATGGAATAGCCACTCGAATTATGGATTGTCAAGGTACCTTTAAACCACAAACTGAAACCAGAGCCACTGTAATAAACACGATAAGCCAAATTCAGTGAATCAAAATTTAGAATTTTATTTTGAGACTCAAACACAGACTCCGGTAGCCACAATTAAAAGGGACAGCGTCGAATCCTGGGATTTCGGCACTGGGTGAACACGGTAACCGACTCTGCCAGCCTGTTACCCTCTCAATTCACAATTTGGGTCCCCATACTGCGGATTTTTATACAGTCTTTCGCTGAGGGCCGACTGAGACCGTGAGACTCGTGCCTCACGGTAGCTTCATTAGATATTCATGTCCGTGTCCGGGGTCCGTTGAATAGCCGAACAATGTCTTGATTGCTGCGTCGGGAGAAGTTTTGGAAATGGTAACATCGAGCCGGAACAGATAAGATAGTGATCTGATACAATCAGGAGTTCATCAGGGCCCATATCTCCCTTTTCTGTTCCTTTATGCTGTCTTTGCAAGGATTCCCGGCAGAGATTCCCTGTGTCCCACCATGCAGCTTTCGTCTCAGTTAACCCTGTATGCACCTTTTAGTTTATTGATTTTAAACCCAATTTAAAGTAGGTTAATGCTATATGATACATTATTACCTTCTGCCGCGAACGAATTACATATTCTATTGCTTAACACGAATTAACTTTAGGACATATATCACAATCCCTCCCCTTCTATATACCTTATTTAATTCGTGTTCTGGTTATTGCCTTTTTTCTCATTGTGATAAAAAAGCCTCTTAACCAACCATCCCCCAAAAAAGTGTTTTTATTATTTCTAATAGTTTCTATTCTGCGGGCTCACCCCAATATGTTCTTTCTTTTCTTCCTCCTTGTATTTGAGCTTCAAACTTTGCCAGCACTTCCGCTGTTCTGCTCTTTTTCTCATTTAATTTCATGATTTTTGGTATTGTATCATTTCTGCTAAGACCCCCTGATGCCAATTCCGGATCTGTTGGCAATGATGCTATTTGCATCCCTTGAACTACTGTGTGAATTAGTCTGATTAAGCAAGGAATTAGACATGGTAAAAAGATAACCCCAGCCACTGAACACAAGATGAAAAACCCCACTTTCTTCTACCAGGCTCCTGTCCCAAACAATTGATCCCACCAAGAGGCCTGGAGGATTGAGTTCCATTTTTGGACAGGTACATGAGCTACCTTCTTTATTTCAGCTGCTAGTCCCTTAATAGTCTCCCCGTAATCGTTTATCTCAATGCAACACTCAGATTCATTGAATTTTCTACACACACCTCTTTCTTCTGCTAACAGGTAGTCCAGAGCAATCCTATTCTGGTACACAAAAGCCCTCATTTGTGAGTGCTGCTGTGCCAGCAGCTCCAAAGCATCTGAGGTATGATTTGAGACAATTTCTACTATGGTCTGCAGTCTGATTAATCTGCTGAGTAAATAGACTGGAGTTCTGTAACCCCAACTCCCATCCTGAGCCCATGTTGCGGGACCATAGTATTCTATTATTCGTTCTGCGGGCCATTCTTCACTACCCCATTTCTGATTTCCCCCAGCATTCGGGAGTTCCCTTTTTGCTTCCCTTCTTTTTCTGCTAAGGGTTTCATATAATGGAGCTCCTAACAAGTTACTATCTGACCGGGGTAGTGTGAAGAATGAAGGTCTGATCATTCCCAGAGTACAGGATCCTTTTCATTTGCGAGGTAGCTCACTATAGGCTTTTTTCCCACAGACCCAGTATAGTCCATTTGGGGCTTTCCACTTATTTTCTATGCTTTCTGGCCATTCCCAGAATCCCTTTAAATTAGCTAGTGACTGGTAGGGGTTTGCCCCTGTCAAGCTATTCCAACAGAGTTCAATCTCGCTTACCCATTTACATCCTTCCTCTTTTTCTCTGCTCCAGAATCCAGCCGGTGGCTCTGGTTGCCAGATCTTTGTTCTATTATTCAAGTTAACAGCTAAAGTGGATAAACAAGGGGTATATCCCACTATCTCGGTGTATGTATTTCCTTCTCTGCTAATGCAGGTGGTTCCTATTATTCGTTTATCTAAGGTCCACCCCTCTGGTCGTGACATTGTTTTTATTATTTGGTTATCCCATCTCAAAAGTTGTTCTGGTGCTAGGCTCTCTCCCTTCCAGGGCCACCTCTCAGCTGATTTTAATCCCCCACAAATCCAGCAATTCGACAGCCCCAATTCAGTGGCAATTTCTTGCACTAGGTCTACAAAAAGGTTTTTGCTAGAGGCTGGCAGGCTCCAATCACTAGATTGTTTCTCTAATTGTTCGTACTGTTCACTAAGCGACCTCATCCTTTCCTGCTCCATCTTTTTCCTTTTAGCCTCTAGCTCCTGCCTTTTTAATTCTTGAGCAACTCTCTGTATCTTGCTTTCTGGGTCCATCCCCTCCTCATTGTGAGAGAAACAGAAGGTTCTCTCTAACTTCAGACAGACCCTTTCATCGTTTTCACTTAACATATCGAGAATGATGGGCCCACTATTTAAAGCAGCTGTCTGGAGTTTCGTATTTTGCCTCACCCAATAAGTTTTTCCGTTCAGGGTGCACATTCCTAAATTATTCTGCTCGTAGCACAGCTTGTTTACCCGCAAATAGGCTACAAAGGTGGACTCTTTCTTACCCCCAACCCACACAGTTTTGTTACATTGTTCACATATAGGAATTACAGGTATACTATCCAGCTCTCTCCTCTTCCTAGACATTGCCACTGGGTTGTGGTATAACGTATTTTCCTTTAATTCACATATTTTAAACCAACTTTCGTTGTGAGAACAAATTCCCCTTTTTTGGATCTTTGCACAGTCAAAATGTGCCTTGAAAATTCCTTTTTGGCTCCCGGTGGGCTCTCGCTGAGTCTCCTTTAGGCATTCTTTTCCCCGCCCCATTTGCCCCTCAGGGTTGGGGAGGCCATTCGTGGGGTACATGGCTAGACTCAGGATCACCAGGATTGCCCATAGGTGTACCCCTCTGCCTTCGCCTCTGCCCACCGGGTTGCCACCGGCGGCAAGGTAAACCATCTTCTTGGCAGCAAGGATATTCTTCAGGGTCTCCATGGTTAGTCCTTTGAGCATATCGCCTTTTGTACTGTCCCCACCTGGCCAATTTTATTTGGTCCGCTATGCAAGGTACCTTTACTGTCCTTCTACACTCAATTACCAGGGGTTCAGCCCTTTTATTTAGATTGCCTCTTAACCTGTTTATGAATAAATGGAACCACTCCGGGGAGTCTAATTCTAATATACCTGCTTCAGTGGCAATGTATAGAAAGAGGTCTGTGAGCTCCCTTTCCTCCTCTTTACAATTCTCACACAGGCTCCAAGGTTTGGTTCCCCTGTAACAATGAGCTACCCAAATTTGTTTACAATGAACACACTTAAAATGAGCAAAAGGATAGCAGGGACACCCTGCTTGGATACAACTTATCAAGTAGTCGCTGGTCATCGGGTCTGTTGATGAATCCTCAGCTTCAAATCCCCTGGTGCAGAGGTGACTTTCCACTGCGGCGGGTTGTCTCTTGGCTCGATTCTTTTTACCCGAGAAGAATGTGTCCAACCTTTTTCTGTGGTTCTTACTGCGGTGTCAGTGGTCAGGAGGACGAGGAAGGGTCCTTCCCAATGAGGAGTCAGCGGTGCTTCTTTCCACGTCTTGACTAACACCTTATCACCCGGTTGGATCTTGTGGATGGCAAATCCCAGGGGAGTGCTCTGTGACACCAGACCACCTTTTCGGAGCTCCTGTAAATTTTTATTAATTGAAACAAGATAAGACTGCATTTGGCAATCCTCAATTCGAGGATGTCCCACTGGCATTCCGTGTTCATATGGCATTCCATATAGCATCTCAAAAGGGGATAGCCCAGATCCTGAGTGTGGTTGGGTCCTGATGTTCAGAAGGGCTAAGGGGAGGCATTTCACCCATGACATCCTGGTTTCCAGCATAAGTTTCGATATTTGTGCCTTCAATGTTTGGTTCATCTGTTCCACCTGTCCTGAGCTTTGGGGGTGCCATGGTGTATGGTATTCCTATCGAATTCTTAGGGCATCCGCTAAGTGCTTTATGATTTTGGAAGTGAAGTGTGTCCCCTGGTCCGAATCTATGGAGTCTGGAATTCCATATCTAGGTACTATTTCCTCCAATAATTTTTTTGCTGCTACTTGGGCAGTTGCCTGGGGACCGGGGAATGCTTCTACCCAGTGGGTTAATTGATCCACTAATACTAACAGATACCTATGCCTCCCCACTTTAGGTAACTCAGTGAAGTCCACCTGAATCCTCCCAAAGGGGCGGTAGGCTAAAGGACATCCTTCCTGTGAGGCTTGCCTGCTTCTAGATTTATCTTTTGGCATATAATACATCCCTGGACTTCTTGTTTTGCTAATTCGTAGATACCTTTGCATCCGAAGAATTTCAGAAATTGCTCAGCTAGGGCCTGAGTTCCCCAGTGGGTCTGTAGGTGCAACCTTCTCAGTATTTTCCTGGCATAGGCCTTGGGTATTAGTTCCCGCCCATCAGGTAGTTTCCACTTCCCATCGTCTAGTGTTCCCCCTATCTTCCTGAATTCCTCCATCTCCTTTTCAGTGGGGCAAGGGGGAAACTCTTGGGGCTCACTTCTGGGGTCTTCCAGGGCATTAAGGGTAAGAAGTGCAGCCCTTCTTGCTTCCCGATCTGCTAAGTTGTTTCCCCTAGTTCTGAACTGTATTCCCACTTGATGCCCTTTTACATATACTACAGCAATAGCCTTTGGTTCCCTTATAGCTTCTAGGATTTGTCATATTAAATTCTCATGCACTAGATTTTTTCCTTGAGTGTTTATTCATCCCCTTTCTTCCCAAATTTTTCCAAAGGTGTGTACCACTCCAAAAGCATATTTTGAATCTGTGTAAATGGTCCCAATCTTTCCCTTTAGTCCTTTCAGAGCTTGTAGGACAGCATATAGTTCACATGCTTGGGCTGACCAGGATGCACTTAGAGGGCCTGATTCGATTACCTCCCCTGTTTTCCCATCTATGATGGCATAACCTGATTTTCTTTTCCCTTCCACCACTCGGGCGGATCCATCCACAAACCATTTCTCCCCCTCCTCCAGTTCCTCATCTTCTAGATCTGCCCTGATCTTTGTTTGGAGTTCTATTAAGTCAGAGCAATTATGTATTGGCCCTTCTGATGCTTCCCCAAAAAGGAATTCAGCTGGATTTTTAGCTTTTGTTTTCAGCTCCAATTCAGGTGCATGTATAAGTATGGCCTCATATTTTAGAAGTCTTGCATCTGTAAGCCACTTATCTGCTTTTTGCTGCAAGATAGTCCTTACATTATGGGGGGTATAGACTATTAAAGGGGCCCCCAAGGTAATCTTTTTAGCTTCTTCTACCAGTAGGGCTACAGCCACAATTGCCTGTAAGCATTTGGGCCATCCCCTGCTCACTGGATCTAGCAATTTTGAGATACAACCCACAGGTTTTTTATCCCCTGCCCAATCTTGTGTTAGGACTCCATGGGCTGTGTGGTTGCTAACATCAATGAATAACTGGAACTGTTTGTTTACATCAGGGAGGCTCAGGACAGGGGCTGCTATTAGGGCTTCCTTTAGCTGCTTCAACTCCCTCTCATCATGCTCAGTCCACTTTACTTTTTCTGTGGTTAGTTTTTCATATAAAAACTTTACCTTTTCACTGTATCCTTCTATCCATTGCCAGCAGTACCCCAGGAGCCCCAGTAGCTGTCTCACTTGTCTTTTGTTCCTCGGGGGAGGCAGCTCTATTATGCCGGCTACCCTCTCAGGGTCTAATTTCTTTTTTCCCTTTGTAATCCAATGTCCTAAGTACTTCACCTCGGGCTCTGTGAATTGGAGTTTTGACTTGGATACCTTGAGTCCCTTTTCTCCTAAAAAGTTTAATAATGATATAGTGCAATCTCTGACCTCTTTCTCTTTTGGTCCAGCAATCAACAGATCGTCTACATATTGCAGGATTTTTGTTCCTTCCCCAGGGGAAAACTTACTCAATAGTTGTTCTAAAGCTTGCCCGAACAAATTAGGAGAATCTACGAATCCTTGGGGAAGAGAAGCCCATCTTAGCTGTTGTTTTCTATTAGTGTCTGAGTCCTCGCATTGAAAAGCAAAGTAGTCTCGACTCCCTTCTGCTAATGGGCATGTCCAGAAGGCATCTTTTAGATCTATTACGCTATACCATACGTCCCCTGGGGAGACCCGGTTCAAGAGGGTGTATGGATTGGCCACTACAGGGAACCGGGTCTTAGTTCTCTCATTAACTGCTCTTAGGTCTTGCACTAAATGATAACTTCCATCCGTTTTTCTGATTGCTAAAATAGGAGTGTTATGCCTAGACATACATGGTTCCAAAATTCCCTTTTTTATTAGATCATCTATTATAGGTTTTAGTCCCCGCCTCCCTTCCAGGGAGATAGGGTATTGTTTTACCCTTATGGGGTCCTCAGGTTTCTCAATTTCAATTGAAATTGGTTCCATGTCCAGTTTCCCCGCTTCCCTTCCCATATGCCATACCTCTTGATTTATTTTTTTCTTATCTTCTGCGGTCAACTTATATAAGCTGACCATTAATTTTGAATCCCTGACTATTAAGCTAATGCCTAATGCAACCATTAGATCCCGGCCCAATAAATTATAATCTGCTTCCACAACTAATAGCATGTCCCCTAAACAGATTTTATTCTCGGATTCTATTTCTACATTTTTTACTACAGGGACCTTAAAGGGTTCCCCCTTTGCTCCTATAACCATCATAGAATCCCTGCTGATTTGACACCCCAGGGGCAATTGTTTAAATGTACTTTTCTCGGCCCCGGAATCCACTAGGAACTCCATCTCCTTTCCCTCAGGTCCTATTTTAAGTTTTACCACGGGCTCTTTAGCTGTTATGGACCCCAAAATAAAAAGCCCTTGACGCCCCTAATCTTCCTGGAATATTTTCTCATCCCTTATTCTTTTCTTGTAGTCCCTTTTTAAGTGGCCTTTCTTCTTACAATAGAAGCATTCGGGTCCCTCGTTCTGATTACCATGGGTCCTTTTCTGGGGAAAAACTGGCTTTTTCGGAGGAGCCCTTTTTAGTGTTCTCCCCGAGTCTTGGGGATGTTCCTGCTTCTGGGCTTCCCTTACAGCTGCCACTAATACCTTTGCCTGTATTTTCTGTTTTTCCTCATCCCTCCTCATATATACCTTTTGAGCTTCCCTTAGTAGCTCCTGTAGCCCCTTTTCCTGCCAATTTTCAATTTTTTCCAATTTTCTTTGTATGTCTTCCCATGACTTTGCCACAAATTGTGTTTTTAATAACACCTCTCCCACGGGAGAATCGGGATCAGTTCCGGAATATACTTGCAGGCTTTTTCTCCATCTCTCTAACCATTCAGTAGGGGTTTCCTCCTTCCCTTGGCATTCACAGAATACCTTGCTTAGGTTCTGTCCCCTGGGTACCACCTCCCTGATGCCTTGAATTACTATATTTCTCATGTCAATCATACTTCTTCTACCCTCCTCTGTTTGAGCATTCCACCGGGGATCCTGGCTTGGCCATTTCTGATCCCCGGGTGTGCTTTGGGGGTTCCTGCGTTCCCACTCCCTCATCCCGGCTTGTCTTATCATTTCCCTTTCTTCCGTATTAAATAATGACCTCAAAATTGCAGTAAGGTCCTCATATGAATAGATGCTAGATCCCAGAAATTCATCCAGTCTTTCTGACACCCCCAACGGATCATCCATAAGCTTTCCCATTTTCCTTTTAAAGGCTCTCACATCGCTAGTATTGATCGGTACGTTTACATATCTGATGATTCCTGGGGCT
This sequence comes from Delichon dasypus, assembly GCA_037837765.1. Classification (NCBI taxonomy): domain Eukaryota; kingdom Metazoa; phylum Chordata; class Aves; order Passeriformes; family Hirundinidae; genus Delichon; species Delichon dasypus. Next base: position 20,383,553 of record JBBAXF010000012.1, read on the forward strand.
GTGGGCACCTCCCTCAGGGGGAAGAGGCTACCTCTTTCCCCTTCATTCTCACTTTCCGCTTCATTCAACCTTTTTAACTGTCTCCTAGTTCGCCTAGCAGGGGGAGTGTTCTGCGGGGCCGGGACAGCGGGGTTGAGAAACGGGGCCAAATCCAATTCAGGTGCTGGGAAATCGAGGAGCGGGGTCTGGGGTTTGGAAAGCGGTGTGCTCTGCCAGGAAAATTGAAGAGCTGGCGTGGGTTCTAGTGGGGGAGGGAGTCCTGATGGCAGGGGCATAGCAACCGCCTGTGAGAGCTGTAGCTCCGGTGGCGGAGCTGATGCAACCGGTGGAGGGGAGGGGGCCCCTTGCCCAGGGGGAAGCCCGGACCCTGGGAGGTTCTGAGGGATTCCCGGGTTTGGTGGAGGCAGAGGCAAAAGGTATGGTGGGGGAAGATTATCTAAAGGTTCCCAGTTATCACCCGAGGTTCCTGCGGGACCTTTAAGTTTTACCGGTAAAAGTTTGGTATCGGTTCTTTCCCAAACTTGAGCATACTCATATTCTTCCTTGTTCTTTCCCTTCCTCACGTAATTCACTAAAGCAGTACAGATCCATCCCTCAAAGGTCCCAAAGACGGGCCAGGTTACATGGTATCGTACTTCAACCCCCCCCCCCCCCCCCCCCCCACGCCTCTATGCAATAATATATCATTTTTTCTTTAGACTTTTTCTTCCGTATAGGACACTCCTCCCAATGTTCTAACATCCATCCCAAAGGACTTTCAAGGGGGATTTCAGGAATCTCCTTAGTGGTTCCCTTCTTGGATTTCCCTGTGACCCTCTCCTGGGGTTTACTTTTCCTTTGTCCCATGATATAGAGTCACCAGCTACTGGCCCTTAAGGGTGATCGATCCCACCCGGGGTTTTTCTCTGGTGATTTTTGAGCTCTCTTTTCCCTGTTTTCTCCTGGACCCTTCCCCGGTCCTAGACTGAAAGGTTTACCAATCCCCAGAACTCTTGAGGACGTACCCTTCCCTTCCAGCCTTCCTGTGACCGACCCCCAAAACTCCCCGAGTTTATGGGCTTTACGTGTGAGGTGCGTTTTACTCCCGAAACTTTCGCTTCCCCCATGACCGACCACACCCCTCGCGGGGAAGTGGAACTGCGGTTTTGGGGTCCCCTCTCGCTTTGTGATAAAATCACGTCTCACTCACATGCTCGGTCACCCTCACTCAACCACGCAATATTTACGATCCTTTTCCTGCATGGATTCTTCATGCACGTAGATTTTTACGAGTTGTTTCTTCGCCGCAGCTTTGGAGATCCTGTACCCCAGACCTCCCCGAGTTCCCCGAGAGCTCTGACCTCGCCTAAACCCCTTTTAAGTGTGACTTAATCGGTTCCACAAGGTCTCCTGGCTCTGCCAGGCTGCTGAATTCAGCAGGGCGCCTCCTGGCCAGAGACAGGGGTCCAAGGGTCCCACTATCAAACCATCACGTCGGGGTCACCAAATTTGTAATAAACACAATAAGCCAAATTCAGTGAATCAAAATTTAGAATTTTATTTTGAGACTACAACACAGTCTCTGGTAGCCACAATTAAAAGGGACAGCGTCGAATCCCGGGATTCCGGCACTGGGTGAACATGGTAACCGACTCTGCCAGCCTGTTACCCTCTCAATTCACAATTTGGGTCCCCATACTGCGGATTTTTATGCAGTCTTTCGCTGAGGGCCAACTGAGACCGTGAGACTCGTGCCTCACGGTAGCTTCATTAGATATTCATGTCCGTGTCCGGGGTCCGTTGAATAGCCGAACAATGTCTTGATTGCTGTGTCGGGAGAAGTTTTGGAAATGGTAACATCGAGCCGAAACAGATAAGATAGTGATGTGATACAATCAGGAGATCGTCAGGGCCCATATCTCCCTTTTCCGTTCCTTTATGCTGTCTTTGCAAGGATTCCCGGCAGAGATTCCCCGTGCCCCACCGTGCAGCTTTCGTCTCAGTTAACCCTGTATGCACTTTTTAGTTTATTCCTTTTAAACCCAATTTAAAGTAGGTTAATGCTATATGATATGTAGTGGTGTGAGAGTTGTTTTATTGAGTTATTAAGTTATTTTTGTAAGATTTAAAGTTATTTTTGTAATGGTTCAGTTCACTGTACCCCCTTGTGTTTTGTAATAGTTTCCCCCCTTATGAGTTATTTAACCAGACGTTTTATGTCAATCATTCCTTCCCTGCACCTGTCCCTGTCAATTCCCCCCTCTCCTCGTGGTCGCCCTGTCTGTCACTTCAAGACCCTTCCCTTGATTCTGGAAAGATCCAGAAGAGGTGTCGAGTGATAGGCTGGTGCCCGGGGAATCCCCTCCTACCCTCCTGTGATTTGTTAATGGTTCAGAAGTTGACACCCCTGTTACCATCCCCGTGTTCCCTGGTTGGCTGACCCGTTGTCAGCCCTCCCCCGTTTATAAGTGGCTGTCAAGCTTTGATCTCTGCTCTCTCTGGGCAGCAGTGGTCTGAGGCGGAGCTCCTTGCCAGACTCCCCTTAATAAACTACCTTCTACCCTGCCTAAAGAGAGATGACTCTTTTTCCGTCGCCGCCGTCGCAACTCCATCAGGTCCACTCGCTGGTGTGGGGAACCAAGAACCTACCGGGAGGAGGTTACTCGCCCTGCCTGTAACCCCGACCGATCCTCATAGTATCAGTGCAGAACTGAGCTAGCCTGCCCGCCTGTCAGGCGTGTGAGGACACTGCTATACGGAGTGGTGCTCGAACGAGGGGCACTCCAAGCCAGCAGAGCAGCTTGGACCCACGCGGGACCGGACCCACAGCGACAGTATCGGCGCCCACCGCACGGTCCCCCAGATGGAGTGGACCGCGTGGCACGGACTGGGACTTCGAAGAGCCCGAAGCAGTCCTTGGACATCGTGCTACCTCTGGTAAGAGCAGTTTCTGTAGAAACTTGCTCCCAGGGGAAGAAGGCAGCTCTGGAGAACCCCCAAGGTCTTCTTCGGCGACGGACTGACAACTCCAGGCTTGCCAGGTTCCACGGAAGGGGTGAGAATAGCAAGCGGTACTTGCTTTTGGTGGGGTTCCCACGGTGGGGAGACCCAATTTGGTGGAGTAATCCTCAGGAATCCTGATAAAGGATTTTGGCTGCGCAGCCCAGAGGCTTGGGGTTTGCCCCAGCTCTCTGTTGGAAACCTTCCGGAGAACCGTCTTTAGTTATTTTTGTTATTTAATCTTTTAGTTCGGTGCGAATCAGATTCGCACGGTGGCAGTTTTCCAGGTTTTTGTAGCCACCTGCTTGCTTTTGCGGTTCCCCTGAGTGGGCGGAGAAGAGACCGTGACTCAGTTTTAGGGAGGAAAAACCACAGTTAAGTTTTATTTTCAGTTTCAGTTTGCCTGGCTGTTAGTTTGGGAACGACACATATCAGGAGAGATGGGTGTAAAACTCTCTGTCGTTCAAAAAAGTGTGTATTATACTTTAATTTCAGTTGCACAGAATGCACAGTTAAATGTTTCAAAAAGCAATTTAAAACATTTTGTTCGCTGGCTTTATTCGCATTTTCCGCGGGTGTCCCCCGACCAGATTGGCAGCGCCGAGTTTTGGGGTGCTGTGAGAAGGAAAATGACTCAATTAGCTGCGTCGGGAGACAGAGACACTTTAAAATATTTTAATTTGGCAGCGCAGCTGTATTCGGCAGTAAGGTCTCAGAAAGGAATGCAAAAACTGCCAGAATGCGAAAAGCCAGCCCCCGGTTCCCCTGTCCCTCTGCCCCAATCCCCTTATCCCTGGAAAAGTACTTTGAAAGAAGCAGCAAGAGATCCACGTGCTAGCTCAGGCTTCTTCAGAATTTTCCGATCCCCAAGCCCACGCAGCCGGCACGATCCGACGGTTCGCGTGGCTCTCACCGAGCTGCGCGGGACCTTTCAGGCAGCTCTGGCCAGGCTGCCTGAAAGCCTCTCCCGTCCCCACGTTTCCCAGTTCAAAAACCCCGAGTTCAGTCTTCAGTTAATGGGTGTAATAAACGCGATAGACCAAATTTAGTAAATCAAAATTTAGAATTTTATTTTGAGACAAAATAGCAGTCTCCGATAGCCACAAATAAAAGGACAGCGTCGAACCCCGAGGTTTTGGCACTGGGTGAACATGGTAACACACTCTGACAGTATGTCACCCCCCAAGTTCACATTTTCGGTCTGAGGCGGTCCATTTTTATACACTGGTTCGCTGAGGAAAAATCGGGACTCCAAGACTCCCCCTTCTGAGGCAGCCTCATTAGATATTCATGGTCGGGTTCTGGTGGGGTTGAAAGGATCTTCTCAGGAGAACAATGTCTTAATTGCTGTGTCCGGATACAGTGTAGAGATGTTAATGTCGGGCAGGGACAGATAAGATATCGATCTGATGTAATCATTCGGTTCTCCGGGTTCTCCATCTCCCTCTTCCGTCGTTTTGTTCTCCTCTAACGATTCCTGGCAGAAGTTTTCTCGTGTCCCTTTTCATGTAATTCTTGGCATACTTTTCTCATGTCCCTCCCTTGCAATCTCTAGCAAAAGAATTCCTCGTGTCCACTTCGCGCTGTCTCCGTCCCAGTTAACCCGTGGTATACACGATTAGAAATGAACTTACATCTTACAGAGAATGAATTACATATTATAACATTTAACACGAATTAACTTTAGGACATATATCACAATCCCCCCCCCCCCCCTCTATCTTAACCTATTTAATTCGTGTTTTGGTTATAGTCTTTTTTTTCTTTTTATGATAAAAAAGCCTCTTAACCAACTATTTTAACAACTTCGTACATTATTCCCTTTGCATTCTTTCCTCCGATTCACTCCAATAAGTTTTTTCCACGTTTCCCTCCTGTACTCGAGCTTCGAACCTCTCAAGTACCTCAGCGGCCCGGCTCTTTCTCTCATTTAGCTTCATGATGTTTGGTACTGCATTATTTTTATTCAGTCCCCCTGAAGCCAATTCGGGATCAATGGGTAATGATGCGATCTGCATCCCTTGAACCACCGTGTGAATCAGTCGGATAAAACAAGGTATCAAACATGGTAAGAAGATTAACCCCGCCACTGAGCATAAAATGAAAAATCCCACTTTCTTCCACCAGTCTCCTGCCCCAAACAATTGGTCCCACCAGGAAGCCTGAAGTATCGAGTTCCATTTTTGAACTCGTACATGAGCCACTTTATTAATCTCGGCTGCTAAACCTCTAATTGTTTCCCCATAGTCATTGATTTCTATGCAGCATTCAGACTCGTTGAATTTTCCACACACGCCTCCTTCCTCTGCTAACAGGTAATCCAGGGCGATTCTATTCTGGTACACAAAAGCCCTCATCTGCGAATGCTGTCGAGCTAAGAGTTCTAATGCATCTGAGGTGTGATTAGAGACTATTTCTACCACGGCCTGCAATTGGATTAGTCAATTTAGTAAATAGACCGGAGTTCGGTAACCCCAGCTTCCATCTTGGGCCCAGGTAGCGGGGCCATATTATTCTATTATACATTCTGCAGGCCATTCCTCATTTCCCCATTTCTGGTTTCCGCCTGCCTGCGAGAGTTCTCTTTTTGTTTCTTGTCTTTTTCGGCTGAGGGTCTGTCCTGGTTTGGGACAAATTTGGGAGAAAACCCCTGTATAGGTTCCCTCTAAGGAAGCAAACCCAAGTGGCCCCTCCTTCCAACCGGTCCAGAAAAAAAAAAACCTCTTTGGAGAAAAGTGGAAAAAACTATTTTATTAAACAACTGAAGTGCATACAAGTATAAAGAATGAATAATATGAAACAATAAAACCTCTCATTCTGAAGTGCGATGGCAAATTGAGAAAGTCCTTGCCATGGGTGGAGCTCGGCTCTCTCTCAGTGTCTCACCAGTCCCAGTCCCTCCGACGCTGCTGGAAAATGCCGAGGTCCAGGCCCCGGTGGGCCGCAGGTGCAACCTCCAGTGCTCCCCTGGGTTTTCAGTCCAGAGTAGGTTTAAACAGTTCCAAGAAAAAGAAAAAAAAAAACAGTCCAGGGAATTTCTCTGCCCTAGCTAGCTGAATCTAACTAAAAGCAAAAGAAATCTCTGTCCTGCAGTCTCTCCAAGCCTCCGCCGAACATCCCGTCCGCAGAAGAATGTGGAGGAGTCAGGCAGTTTTCTCAAAACAAACTCCGTGCTTCTCCTTGCTCTTAGAACCAGTCTTAAAGGCACAGGACTCAATATACAGCACAAACAGAACAGACGATTGGGGATACAAGCATCGTTAAAGTTACCCTAGGACATTCCACCCCTTATCCCCATATCGTCAATTTACTAAAACTAATATATACTCTAGCTCTACACACACATACATCTATATAAAAACAATATGCAATATACAGCTACATACAGTGGCAGTACTATTCAACACACAACGATAATTACACACGGTTCTCACCCAACAATCAAATCTCCCTGGGGTACACATCGTGTGGTTCCATCTTTCTGCATTACCCACCATGTGCAGCCTGGTCCCTGAGCAAAGACAATCCCACGGATGGGATCCTCTGTACTTGAAGCCGAATTGATCCAAACTGTCTTCCCTAACAAACCTCTTACATGTACTACTGGGACCTTCTCTCCATCTACTGTATGTAGGGGCTCAGATTGGGCAGGGCCTGCTCTGTTCGTGGAGCCTCGGGTGTTAACTAACCAGGTGGCCTTTGCTAGATGCTGCTCCCAGTTTTTGAATGATCCCCCACCCAGTGCTTTCAGGGTGGTTTTTAGCAGTCCATTGTATCTTTCTACTTTCCCTGAAGCTGGTGCATGATAGGGGATATGGTACACCCACTCAATGCCATGTTCCCTAGCCCAGTTGTTGATGAGGCTGTTCTTGAAATGAGTTCCATTGTCTGACTCAATCCTCTCAGGGGTACCATGCCTCCAAAGAACTTGTTTTTCAAGGCCTAGAATGGTGTTACGGGTGAGGCACAGGGTAGGTCTCCAGCCATCCTGTGGTGGCCTCTACCATTGTGAGCACACAGCGCTTGCCTTGGCGGGTTTGGGGAAGGGTGATGTAGTCTGTAGAAATTGCTGCTTTCTCCTGCTGCTGAGGACTCCAGGACGGTGTAGATAAATGTAGACAAGAGATCTCCGAGGCTGGGTTTTAGGAGATGAGGTTTATTGTAAGGGATGTGGGGGCCTTGCTCTGAGCTGCCAGGCTGCAGCTCGTGGCAAGGCCTAGGGAATGGGGGAAGGGAGAGGTAGGGAGAGGAAATTCCAAGAGAGGCAAAGAGCAAAGAGTGAAGAGCAAAGGGGCAAAGAGAGCAAAGAGTAAAAGAGAGAAGAGTGAGAAGCAAAGAGACCGAGCCACCTCGCAGCCCCTTGATAAGGGGTCTCGGGGTGGGCTGGAACAGGACTTGTGCCAATGGGGTCACAGATACCTGATACTTTAGGGGAGGGGTACAGGTGTGGGATGGACCATACATTGAGGGGTGAGACAGAACATTCCATTTGACCTCTGGATCTGGTTGCAGGTAACCTTCAGATGGTCACCTAACTGTTTTCCCAGACATCCAGTATCTTAACACATCTCAAACATCAAAACTGACTTTCAATTCTATCTCACATACAGGTTTCTCATTCTCAGAATACAGGCAATCATATTTATAGGGTTTCTTGGCTTCCTCCTCCCCAACATAGTCAACCTGCCAGGCTTCCCCATACTTATACTTGGACCATCGCCCGCCATACCATAGGGGCTTCACCCGCTTGGCCTGCTTGATGGCAGCACATGTCTCACAGTCATGGATAACCTGAGAAATACTGTCCATGGTTAGATCCACCCCTCGATCTCGTGCCCACTTATAGGTGGCATCTCTGTCCTGGTGACCTGAGGCATCATGGGCCCATCGAGCTAGGAACAACTCTCCCTTGTGTTGCCAATCTAAGTCTATCTTTGACACCTCTATCTTTGCAGCCTGATCTACCTGCTTGTTGTTTCGGTGCTCCTCATTAGCCCGACTCTTGGGGACATGGGCATCTACATGACGGACTTTGACAGGTAGCTTCTCTACCCGAGTGGCAATGTCTTTCCACTCATCAACAGCCCAGATAGGTTTTCCCCTACGCTGCCAGCTGGCCTTTTTCGACTTCTCCAGCCATCCCCACAGAGCATTGGCCACCATCCACGAATCAGTGTAGAGGTAGAGCTTTGGCCACTTCTCTCTTTCGGCAATGTCTAGGGCCAGTTGAACAGCTTTGAGCTCAGCGAGTTGGCTTGACCCACCTTCTCCTTCAGTGGCTTGTGCAACCTGTCGTGTGGGGCTCCATACAGCTGCTTTCCACTTCCGGTTCATCCCTACGATGCGGCAGGAACCGTCAGTGAAAAGAGCATAGCGTGTTTCTTCTGCTGGCAGTTGGTTGTATGGTGGAGCTTCTTCAGCGCGTGTCACTTGTTCCTGCTCCTCTTCATCCATGAGACCAAAGTTTTCACCTTCCGGCCAGTTTGTAATTATTTCCAAAATCCCAGGGAGATTTGGGTTTCCAATGCGGGCGCGCTGAGTGATGAGGGCAATCCATTTGCTCCATGTGGCATTGGTGGCATGGTGGGTAGAGGGAACTTCTGCTTTGAACATCCATCCCAGCACTGGTAGTCGAGGTGCCAGCAGGAGTTGTGCTTCGGTGCCAATCACCTCTGAGGCAGCTTGAACTCCTTCATAGGCGGCCAAGATTTCCTTCCCTGTGGGAGTGTAGTTGGCTTCGGACCCTCGGTAGCTTCGACTCCAGAATTCCAGTGGTCGGCCCCGAGTCTCCCCAGGCACCTTCTGCCAAAGGCTCCAGGACAGGCCATTGTTCCCGGCTGCTGAGTAGAGCACGTTCTTCACCTCTGGTCCCGTCCTGACTGGGCCAAGGGCTACTGCATGAGTGATCTCCTGCTTGATCTGGGCAAAGGCTTGTTGCTGTTCAGGGCCCCAGTAGAAATCATTCTTCTTGCGGGTGACCAGGCAGAGAGGGCTCACGATCTGGCTGTACTCAGGAATGTGCATCCTCCAGAAACCTATGGCACCTAGGAAAGCTTGTGTTTCCTTTTTGTTGGTTGGTGGACACATTGCTGTGATCTTATTGATGACCTCAGTGGGAATCTGACGCCTTCCATCGTGCCACTTTACTCCCAGGAACTGGATCTCTCGAGCAGGTCCCTTAACTTTGCTCTTCTTGATAGCGAAGCCAGCCTCCAGGAGGATCTGGATGATCTTCTCTCCTTTCTCAAACACTTCCATTGCTGTGTTTCCCCACACAATGATGTCATCAATATACTGTAGATGTTCTGGAGCCTCACCCTTTTCCAGTGCAGCCTGCATCAGTCCATGGCAGATGGTGGGGCTGTGTTTCCACCCCTGGGGCAGTCGGTTCCAGGTGTACTGCACACCCCTCCAGGTGAAAGCAAACTGAGGCCTGCATTCTGCAGCCAGAGGAATGGAGAAAAATGCATTAGCAATGTCAATTGTGGCGTACCATTTTGCTGCCTTGGACTCCAGCTCGTACTGGAGTTCCAGCATGTCCGGCACAGCAGCGCTCAATGGTGGAGTTACTTCATTCAAGGCACGATAGTCCACAGTCAATCTCCATTCTCCATCAGACTTGCACACAGGCCAGATGGGGCTGTTGAAGGGTGAGTGGGTTTTGCTGACCACCCCTTGGCTCTCCAGCTCACGGATCATCTTGTGGATGGGGATCACAGCATCTCGAGTTGTTCTGTACTGTCGGCGATGCACTATTGAAGTGGCAATTGGCACTTGTTGCTCTTCCACCTTCAGAAGACCTACAGCAGATGGGTTCTCTGATAGTCCAGGCAAGGTATTCAACTGCTTAACACCCCCTGTCTCTACAGCTGCTATCCCAAATGCCCACCTAAATCCCTTTGGGTCTTTGAAATACCCATTTCGGAGGAAGTCTATGCCCAAAATACATGGAGCTTCTGGGCCAGTCACAATAGGGTGTCTCTTCCACTCATTTCCAGTCAGGCTCACATCAGCCACCACCAAAGTAAAATCTTGTGAACCCCCTGTCACCCCAGCAATGGAAACACATTCTTCCCCCACATGTCTTGATGGGAGGATTGTGCACTGTGCTCCAGTGTCAACTAAGGCCTCATATTTTTGTGGTTCTGATGTGCCAGGCCAACGAATCCACACAGTCCAGAAAACACGGTTTTCCCTAGCCTCTACCTGGCTAGAGGCAGGGCCCCTCTAAGCCTGATTATCTTTATTTCCCTGGGTAACCGGAGCTGCTTCCTTCTTGCTGGAACTTCCTCTCAGTCTTGCCATCCAACAATTCATGCAGCCGTTGTGTCATAGCATCAGTAGATTCTCCATCCCATCTTTTCATGTTTTCTCCACAATCACGCAGGAAGGACCACAGCTTAGCCCGTGGGATGCCTTTTCCCTCTTGTCCTAGGGTAACATTATGATGCTTGTATCCCCAATCGTCTGTTCTGTTTGTGCTGTATATTGAGTCCTGTGCCTTTAAGACTGGTTCTAAGAGCAAGGAGGAGCGCGGAGTTTGTTTTGAGAAAACTGCCTGACTCCTCCACATTCTTCTCCGGACGGTGTGTTCGGCGGAGGCTTGGAGACTGCAGGACAGAGATTTTTTTTGCTTTTAGTTAGTTTCAGCTAGCTAGGGCAGAGAAGTTCCCTGGACTGTTTTTTTTCCTTTTTTTTTCTTGGAACTGTTTAAACCTACTCTGGACTGAAAACCCAGGGGAGCACTGGGGGCTGCACCTGCGGCCCACCGGGGCCTGGACTTCGGCATTTTCCAGCAGCGCCGGAGGGACTGGGACTGGTGAGAGAGAGAGAGAGCCGAGCTCCACCCACGGCAAGGACTTTCTCAATTTGCCACCTCACTTCAGAAGGAGAGGTTTTATTGTTTCATATTATTCATTCTTTATACTTGTATGCACATTTGTTTAGTAAAATAGTTTTTTCCACTTTTCTCCAAAGAGGTTTGTTTTTTTGTTTTTTTTTTTTTTTACCAGACTGGTTGGAGGGAGGGGCCACCTGGGTTTGCTTCCTTGGAGGGATCCTATACAGGGGTTTTCTCCCAAATTTGCCCCAAACCAGGACATACTTCTTATTGGCGCCCACTGCGGGGCACGAGAGAGTGGAAAAAACTTGTATTGATTATTATTAACTGCTTTTTTTGTTTGTTTGTTTGTTTGTCCCTTGGGTGGGGATTAAACAGTGGCCATGTTGCTTCTTGAATTCCTAATGTCTCTTAGAATGGAGTCTTTTCTGCATGTCTGTTCCCTAGGCTTTTTTGAGATCTTAATACCTTTCTGGTCCCTAGGTTTGTTTTCTTACCCAGAAATAGCTCCAATATTGTCCCTAACATACAGCTTTTACACTAGGGATGCACTATTTAAAATAGTTATTTTGCTGGGTTCGGTAATTATGGCTTACAAGAAGCTTATAAAGATATTGGAGTTTGTTCTGGGTATGTTCGGTTTATGGTTTTTTCGTCCTGCCCTGCGTCCTAGTTCCAGCAGCATGTTTTGGGGATTTATCAACAATTGCACCCAGTTTGTTAGAGGAGGAGTAGGCGATGAAGCTCTTCAGCCTCTTCTTTCCTTCTTCTCTTTTGAGTCAGTTACATCGCTTTTGGAGAAGGTTCAGGGTCTCCTGAATGTTAAAGACCCCACCTCCCTGGTACTTCACCTGGTGACCATCCTCTATATGGTTTATAGCTTTTCTAGAATGAGTCACACACTGCTAAACACTGTAGGGCAGCAGATAGAGGCAGGGGAGCAGGGAGATAAATCAGTCACTCAGGCTGCAGCCAATCCCACAGCTATTCAGGCTGCAGCTAAACCAGACAGTGAGGCTAAGACACCGGCAGTTGCTGCAGTAAAGAAGGGAAAGAAGCACACGGACAAAACCGATCGACCAGTAGACGATGATTCAGGTGAAGGATCCTCAATGCCTCCTGACACCCAGCCAGTAGTCAAACCACCTGACACACAATCAGAAGGTGAAGCAACTGATGATACACAATCAGAAGCCGAACCAACTGATACAAAATTGCAAGCCCAACCAACTGGCACACAATCGGGACCCCAACCAGCTGCTACAACATCAGGAGCCCAATCAACTGCTACAACATCAGGAGCCCAACCAGCTGCTACAAGATCAGGAGCCCGACCAACTGCTGCAAGAGCAGGAGATACTATTGAGTCCTTTTCCCTGAAGGACCTTCGTGGCCTAAGAAAGGATTATACTCGACGATCTGATGAATCTATAATTAGTTGGTTAGTCCGTCTTTGGGATGCTGCAGGCGAGGCTACAATACTGGATGGCACTGAAGCAAGACATCTGGGATCCCTGTCACATGATCCAGTTATTGACCAAGAAATGATGAGGGAGGCTAGTCCTTGCAGTCTCTGGGAACGGGTCCTGAGAAGTGTGGCACAAAGATATCTGTGTGCTGACGATCTCTATATGCAGCAAACCCAGTGGAAAACCATTGAACAAGGGATCCAGCGCTTGAGGGAAATGGCAGTGGCGGAGATTGTCTTCTCAGATGACATAAACACTAGGAACCCCGACTTGGTACCATGTACACCTGTGATGTGGCGAAAACTTGTACGACTTGGGCCACAAGAATACTCCTCTGCTTTAGCAATAATGAAGCGGGATGAGACAGCGGAGACCGTGCTTGATATGGCGAAGAAGCTCCGAACATATGCAGATGCTGTGCATGGCCCAACCCATGCAAGAATTGCAGCTCTGGAAACACAGGTGCGGGGATTAGCAGACAAAATGGAGGAGAATCTCAAAGAAATCAAAGAGAACATTCTCCAGATCTCTGCAGTACAGGTTAGAGGCTCTGGCACCACACGCAAACGTTCCCTAGATAGAGAGGGAAAAGGCATCCCACGGGCTAAGCTGTGGTCCATCCTGCGTGATTGTGGAGAAAACATGAAAAGATGGGATGGAGAATCTACTGAGGCTATGACACAACGGCTGCATGAATTGTTGGATGGCAAGACTGTGAGAGGAAGTTCCAGCAAGAAGGAAGCAGCTCCGGTTACCCAGGGAAAAAAGGATAATCAGGCTTAGAGGGGCCCTGCCTCTAGCCAGGTAGAGGCTAGGGAAAACCGTGTTTTTTGGACTGTGTGGATTCGTTGGCCTGGCACATCAGAACCACAAAAATATGAGGCCTTAGTTGACACTGGAGCACAGTGCACAATACTCCCATCAAGACATGTGGGGGAAGAATCTGTTTCCATTGCTGGAGTGACAGGGGGTTCACAAGATTTTACTTTGGTGGTGGCTGATGTGAGCTTGACTGGAAATGAGTGGAAGAGACACCCTATTGTGACTGGCCCAGAAGCTCCATGTATTTTGGGCATAGACTTCCTCCGAAATGGATATTTCAAAGACCCAAAGGGATTTAGGTGGGCATTTGGGATAGCAGCTGTAGAGACAGGGGATGTTAAGCAGTTGAATACCTTGCCTGGACTATCAGAGAACCCATCTGCTGTAGGTCTTCTGAAGGTGGAAGAGCAACAAGTGCCAATTGCCACTTCAACAGTGCATCGCCGACAGTACAGAACAACTCGAGATGCTGTGATCCCCATCCACAAGATGATCCGTGAGCTGGAGAGCCAAGGGGTGGTCAGCAAAACCCACTCACCCTTCAACAGCCCCATCTGGCCTGTGCGCAAGTCTGATGGAGAATGGAGATTGACTGTGGACTATCGTGCCTTGAACGAAGTGACTCCACCATTGAGCGCTGCTGTGCCGGACATGCTGGAACTCCAGTACGAGCTGGAGTCCAAGGCAGCAAAATGGTACGCCACAATTGACATTGCTAATGCATTTTTCTCCATTCCTCTGGCTGCAGAATGCAGGCCTCAGTTTGCTTTCACCTGGAGGGGCGTGCAGTACACCTGGAACCGACTGCCCCAGGGGTGGAAACACAGCCCCACCATCTGCCATGGACTGATCCAGGCTGCACTGGAAAAGGGTGAGGCTCCGGAACATCTACAGTACATTGATGACATCATTGTGTGGGGAAACACAGCAATGGAAGTGTTTGAGAAAGGAGAGAAGATCATCCAGATCCTCCTAGAGGCCGGTTTCGCTATCAAGAAGAGCAAAGTTAAGGGACCAGCTCGTGAGATCCAGTTCCTGGGAGTAAAGTGGCACGATGGAAGGCGTCAGATTCCCACTGAAGTCATCAACAAGATCACAGCAATGTGTCCACCAACCAACAAAAAGGAAACACAAGCTTTCCTAGGCGCCATAGGTTTCTGGAGGATGCACATTCCTGAGTACAGCCAGATTGTGAGCCCTCTCTACCTGGTCACCCGCAAGAAGAACAATTTCCACTGGGGCCCTGAACAGCAACAAGCCTTTGCCCAGATCAAGCAGGAGATCGCTCATGCAGTGGCCCTTGGCCCAGTCAGGACGGGACCAGATGTGAAGAACGTGCTCTACTCAGCAGCCGGGAGCCATGGCCTGTCCTGGAGCCTTTGGCAAAAGGTGCCTGGGGAGACTCGGGGCCGACCACTGGGATTCTGGAGTCGAAGCTACAGAGGGTCTGAAGCCAACTACACTCCAACAGAGAAGGAAATCTTGGCCGCCTATGAAGGAGTTCAAGCCGCCTCAGAAGTAGTAGGCACCGAAACACAGCTCCTGCTGGCACCTCGACTACCAGTGCTGGGATGGATGTTCAAAGCAGAAGTTCCCTCTACTCACCATGCCACCAATGCCACATGGAGCAAATGGATTGCCCTCATCACTCAGCGCGCCCGCATTGGAAACCCAAATCGCCCTGGGATTTTGGAAATAATTACAAACTGGCCAGAAGGTGAAAACTTTGGTCTCATGGATGAAGAGGAGCAGGAACAAGTGACACGTGCTGAAGAAGCTCCACCATACAACCAACTGCCAGCAGAAGAAACACGCTATGCTCTTTTCACTGACGGTTCCTGCCGCATCGTTGGGATGAAACGAAAGTGGAAAGCAGCTGTATGGAGCCCCACACGACAGGTTGCACAAGCCACTGAAGGAGAAGGTGGGTCAAGCCAACTTGCTGAACTCAAAGCTGTTCAACTGGCCCTGGACATTGCTGAAAGAGAGAAGTGGCCAAAGCTCTACCTCTACACTGATTCGTGGATGGTAGCCAATGCTCTGTGGGGATGGCTGGAGAAGTGGAAAAAGGCCAACTGGAAGCGTAGGGGAAAGCCAATCTGGGCTGCAGATGAGTGGAAGGACATTGCCACTCGGGTAGAGAAACTACCTGTCAAAGTCCGTCATGTAGATGCCCATGTCCCTAAGAGTCGGGCTAATGAGGAGCACCGAAACAACGAGCAGGTAGATCAGGCTGCAAAGATAGAGGTGTCAAAGATAGACTTAGATTGGCAACACAAGGGAGAGTTGTTCCTAGCTCGATGGGCCCATGATGCCTCAGGCCATCAGGGCAGAGATGCCACCTATAAGTGGGCACGAGACCGAGGGGTGGATCTAACTATGGACAGTATTTCTCAAGTTATCCATGACTGTGAGACATGTGCTGCAATCAAGCAGGCCAAGCGGGTGAAGCCCCTATGGTATGGCGGGCGATGGTCCAAGTATAAGTACGGGGAAGCCTGGCAGATTGACTACATCACCCTTCCCCAAACCCGCCAAGGCAAGCGCTATGTGCTCACAATGGTAGAGGCCACCACAGGATGGCTAGAGACCTACCCTGTGCCCCATGCTACTGCCCGTAACACCATTCTAGGCCTTGAAAAACAAGTTCTTTGGAGGCATGGTACCCCTGAGAGGATTGAGTCAGACAATGGAACTCATTTCAAGAACAGCCTCATCAACAACTGGGCTAGGGAACATGGCATTGAGTGGGTGTATCATATCCCCTATCATGCACCAGCTTCAGGGAAAGTGGAAAGATACAATGGACTGCTAAAAACCACCCTGAAAGCACTGGGTGGGGGATCATTCAAAAACTGGGAGCAGCATCTAGCAAAGGCCACCTGGTTAGTTAACACCCGAGGTTCCACCAACAGAGCAGGCCCTGCCCAATCTGAGCCTCTACATACAGTAGATGGAGAGAAGGTCCCAGCAGTACATGTACGAGGTTTGTTAGGGAAGACAGTTTGGAACAATTCTGCTTCAAGTACAGAGGATCCCATCCGTGGGATTGTCTTTGCTCAGGGACCAGGCTGCACATGGTGGGTAATGCAGAAAGATGGAACCACACGATGTGTACCCCAGGGAGATTTGATTGTTGGGTGAGAACCGTGTGTGATTATCGTTGTGTGCTGAATAGTACTGCCACTGTATGTAACTGTATATTGCATATTGTTTTTATATAGATGTATATGTGTGTTTAGAGCTAGAGTATATATTAGTTTTAGTAAATTGACGATATGGGGATAAGGGGTGGAATGTCCTAGGGTAACATTATGATGCTTGTATCCCCAATCGTCTGTTCTGTTTGTGCTGTATATTGAGTCCTGTGCCTTTAAGACTGGTTCTAAGAGCAAGGAGGAGCGCGGAGTTTGTTTTGAGAAAACTGCCTGACTCCTCCACATTCTTCTCCGGACGGTGTGTTCGGCGGAGGCTTGGAGACTGCAGGACAGAGATTTTTTTTGCTTTTAGTTAGTTTCAGCTAGCTAGGGCAGAGAAGTTCCCTGGACTGTTTTTTTTCCTTTTTTTTTCTTGGAACTGTTTAAACCTACTCTGGACTGAAAACCCAGGGGAGCACTGGGGGCTGCACCTGCGGCCCACCGGGGCCTGGACTTCGGCATTTTCCAGCAGCGCCGGAGGGACTGGGACTGGTGAGAGAGAGAG
This sequence comes from Delichon dasypus, assembly GCA_037837765.1. NCBI lineage: Eukaryota > Metazoa > Chordata > Aves > Passeriformes > Hirundinidae > Delichon > Delichon dasypus. The sequence continues at coordinate 20,400,365 of JBBAXF010000012.1, forward strand.
AGAGCCGAGCTCCACCCACAGCAAGGACTTTCTCAATTTGCCACCTCACTTCAGAAGGAGAGGTTTTATTGTTTCATATTATTCATTCTTTATACTTGTATGCACATTTGTTTAGTAAAATAGTTTTTTCCACTTTTCTCCAAAGAGGTTTGTTTTTTTTGTTTTTTTTTTTTTTACCAGACTGGTTGGAGGGAGGGGCCACCTGGGTTTGCTTCCTTGGAGGGATCCTATACAGGGGTTTTCTCCCAAATTTGCCCCAAACCAGGACACCTCTCTATCTAGGGAACGTTTGCATGTGGTGCCAGAGCCTCTAACCTGTACTGCAGAGATCTGGAGAATGTTCTCCTTGAGTTCGTTGTGATTCTCCTCCATCTTGGCTGCTAATCCCCGCACCTGTGTTTCCAGAGCTGCGATTCTTGCATGTGTTGGACCATGCACGGCATCTGCATATGTTCGGAGCTTCTTCGCCATATCAAGCACGGTCTCCTCTGTCTCATCCCGCTTCATTATTGCTAAAGCAGAGGAGTATTCTTGTGGCCCAAGTCGTACAAGTTTTCGCCACATCACAGGTGTACATGGTACCAAGTCGGGGTTCCTAGTGTTTATGTCATCTGAGAAGACAATCTCCGCCACTGCCATTTCCCTCAAGCGCTGGATCCCTTGTTCAATGGTTTTCCACTGGGTTTGCTGCATATAAAGATCATCTGCACACAGATATCTTTGTGCCACACTTCTCAGGACCCGTTCCCAGAGACTGCAAGGACTAGCCTCCCTCATCATTTCTTGGTCAATAACTGGATCATGTGACAGGGATCCCAGATGTCTTGCTTCAGTGCCATCCAGTATTGTAGCCTCGCCTGCAGCATCCCAAAGACGGACTAACCAACTAATTATAGATTCATCAGATCGTCGAGTATAATCCTTTCTTAGGCCACGAAGGTCCTTCAGGGAAAAGGACTCAATAGTATCTCCTGCTCTTGCAGCAGTTGGTCGGGCTCCTGATGTTGTAGCAGCTGGTTGGGCTCCTGATGTTGTAGCAGTTGGTTGGACTCCCGATCTTGTGCCAGTTGGTTGGGCTTCCAATTTTGTATCAGTTGGTTCGGCTTCTGATTGTGTATCATCAGTTGCTTCACCTTCTGATTGTGTGTCAGGTGGTTTGACTACTGACTGGGTGTCAGGAGGCATTGAGGATCCTTCACCTGAATCATCGTCTACTGGTCGATCGGTTTTGTCGGTGTGCTTCTTTCCCTTCTTTACTGCAGCAACTGCCGGTGTCTTAGCCTCACTGTCTGGTTTAGCTGCAGCCTGAATAGCTGTGGGGTTGGCTGCAGCCTGAGTGACTGATTTATCTCCCTGCTCCTTTGCCTCTATCTGCTGCCCTACAGTGTTTAGCAGTGTGTGACTCATTCTAGAAAAGCTATAAACTATATAGAGGAAGGTCACCAGGTGAAATACCAGGAAGGTGGTGTCTTTAACATTTAGGAGACCCTGAACATTTTCCAAAAGTGATGTAACTGACTCAAAAGAGAAGAAGGAAAGAAGAGGCTGAAGAGCCTCATCCCCTACTCCTCCTCTAACAAACTGGGTGCAATTGTTGATAAATCCCCAAAACATGCTGCTGGAACTAGGACGCAGGGCAGGACGAAAAAACCATAAACCGAACATACCCAGAACAAACTCCAGTATCTTTATAAGCTTCTTGTAAACCATAATCACCGAACCCAGCAAAATAACTATTCTAAATTGTGCATCCCTAGTGTAAAAGCTGTATGTTAGAGACAATATTGGAGCTATTTCTGAGTAAGAGAACAAACCTAGGGACCAGAAAGGTATTAAGACCTCAAAAAAGCCTAGGGAACAGAAATGCAGAAAAGACTCCATTCTAAGAGACATTAGGAATTCAAGAAACTACATGGCCACTGACTGTTTAATCCCCACCCAAAGGACAACCAAAAAATGCAGTTAATAATAATCAATACAAGTTTTTTCCACTCTCTCGAGCCCCACAGTGGGCACCAGTTCGAAGTATGTCCTGGTTTGGGACAAATTTGGGAGAAAACCCCTGTATAGGTTCCCTCTAAGGAAGCAAACCCAAGTGGCCCCTCCTTCCAACCGGTCCAGAAAAAAAAAACCTCTTTGGAGAAAAGTGGAAAAAACTATTTTACTAAACAAATGAAGTGCATACAAGTATAAAGAATGAATAATATGAAACAATAAAACCTCTCCTTCTGAAGTGAGATGGCAAATTGAGAAAGTCCTTGCCGTGGGTGGAGCTCGGCTCTCTCTCAGTGTCTCACCAGTCCCAGTCCCTCCGACGCTGCTGGAAAATGCCGAGGTCCAGGCCCCGGTGGGCCGCAGGTGCAGCCCCCAGTGCTCCCCTGGGTTTTCAGTCCAGAGTAGGTTTAAATAGTTCCAAGAAAAAGAACATAAAACAGTCCAGGGAATTTCTCTGCCCTAGCTAGCTGAATCTAACTAAAAGCAAAAGAAATCTCTGTCCTGCAGTCTCTCCAAGCCTCCGCCGAACACCCCGTCTGCAGAAGAATGTGGAGGAGTCAGGCAGTTTTCTCAAAACAAACTCTGCGCTTCTCCTTGTTCTTAGAACCAGTCTTAAAGGCACAGGACTGCTGCGGCCAGGTGAAGGGGAGAAACAACCACACATAATGCGATTGCAAAAAGCTCCGTTTATTATGCTTAACAAGCCGTCTTTTATACAAACAGCAGGGCTGTTCATGCAATCATGCGTTACATGTTACTAGTTGATTGGTTAATAGTATCTGTTCACGCGGCACTCATGCATTTTATTCTAAATATAATTGGTTTATGATTTCGCGTCATCTAACAATTTGTTTCATCTCCATGTCATATTGTTTTGTCTAGCACATCTTGTTGACATTTTTGAGGCATCTTGTTCTTCTTCCAACTTCCTTGTTCTTATCCTAAGTTCGCCTTTATCCCGGCCACTCGAGTCTTCTTGTTTATACTCTCGTATATGAGTTACTAATGTTTCTAAGGATCCCTACATCTCCCCCTCTTTTTTCAAAAAGGCTATTAGTTATTTCCGTCAAGCGATTAGTTATACAGGTAATACAACATGGGCCAAAAAGCAATACAAGCAACAGAATTAATACAGGGCCAGCAAACATCTTAATCAATCCTTCAAGCCATCCTGTTATTCCTAAGGAGTTTAGCCATGTATCTAATGGATTTGACGTTATAGTCCACTTCTTCATATTGTCTCTCAGATCTTGTAATTTCTTATGAATGGATTCTGAATGATCTGATATGTTTAAACAACACATACCTTCAAAGTCTTCACAGCCATGACCCTGAGCTAAAAGCAAGAAATCTATAGCAGCTCTGTTTTGTAGCACTGCATGACGTACTGAATTTACATCTATAGCAAGCTGTGTGAGAATATCAGTGGTGCGATTTAACTGTTTTCCTGCCCAACAAGCGACCTTTGCTAGTTGTGCAAGGGCTTGTGCAGCAGCTACTCCTGGAGCAAAAATGGATGCTAAAATATTGGAGGGCTTGTCCCATAAGTTTACATTATCATTGCAACTGCTATCTAATTAGTAAGTGCTTCTGCGTTGTCTCAAGGAATGCATAGCCCAAGTTCCATTTGCCCTCATCGCCTGCTGTATTGTGGGTGCAAACAGGGTAAGCTTACCAAAGTAGCATCTACCCCTTACAGGATTTTTTGGAATTCCAGGCCATGCTCTGTCACCACAAATTAAAAAGACTCCTGGCGGTATGCGAAAAGCTGTGTCACTATGAGTAACCACCCGTGTCTCGTTGCTACAATACAAGCTATCATCCATATAAGCAGCCAATTTGGGATAAAGAAGGGTATGGTTTCTACCCAACCTTGCGCTGGCGGTAAAGGTTATACAATAGTTAGAAGGTGCCGATCCCAAAAGATCCAATTCCTGTGGCTCATTTCCGGTAACATTCAGATTCTTCATTATGTATTGTGCCTGCATGCCAATTGAACTATAATTAACCATATAGGACCTTCCCCTGGCTGATATATTCCAAGCTGTTGTGTTCCATTCTTTCGTCCAAGTTTGAAACATAGATAAGTCTTTTAAGGGAACACCAATAAGACACGTTCGAAACGGATCTGAAGGGGTAGCCATGGACAAGCAAAAGGATTCTTGTCCTGTTTCATTTGCCCATGTAACCCACATATTTTGTCTAGGATTGATGCTTGTAATTGTGTTTATGCCGACAATCATGGTAAGCAATAAACCGGCAACATAAATAGTCCCACTGACTAAGGGACACTTGCTTTCTATCTTAGCTCTCATCCTAATGATAATTTAGCAATTTCTTCTAAGGTTGCTTTCTGGCCTTCATACAATGCTTTCCTTGGAGTTTCTTCAAATGTCATCCAAATATCGCGCTCGTACCATATAGGTACAGGCTGTAATTTCTTCTTGCATTCAAAATCTAGTATTGTAGTTTTCTGTTGACACAATATTCTTTCTATGTATAAATTTATTTCCCACCTCCAAAGAGCTAACACTTTTTGTTCAACACTCTCAAACAACAATAAAGCCTGCTCAACATTTGCGGTATTGGCAAATTGTCTTAAATCATTACCCCAAACACGCCAATATAATTGATGTTGACAGTCAACACATAATTTAACTGCTAATTGATTCTGATTGGTCCAAAATTTTTTCCTACACCTTCCACATCTAATTGCTATTAAGGCAACATGTCCCCATTTATGGCATACATAACAATAAGGACTCGTCAATCCTCTTATATTTGTATGTTCTAACACATTTAAACAATCAATAAGTCCTGAAAGACTTCTTATAGCTTTAATTGCTTTATCCAGACGTTTTGTAACACCTTTAACCTGTTGTCGTTTTGGTACAAACTCTTTTAATGCCTTTTGTTTTATTCTCTCTCTGTCCTTTTGTGACAAGTCTTGTAGCAAATGAAACATGGACCATATGAATTCTAGTCCTTCTCTGTTTTGCTGTCTTCCATGTCCTCTGTGGTGTCAGGTTCTTGTTTCTTTATGGCCGGCTTTACCCATTTAGCGGGTACCCATCGCGGCTTACCGTCTTGTTCACTGGCAGATAGTTGGACTGTTCCGCATGCCTTGTGGAAGGACAACCCACTCATAGCGTTCTGCGGGCCCAGCGAGATTTTTCTGTGGAACACTGAATGCAAATCTTTGAGTATCATCAGGATGAAGGGGTATAGAGAAAAAACAATCTTTAAGATCAATAATTAAAAGAGACCAATTTCTAGGGATCGCTGCAGGAGAGGGCATTCCTGGTTGTAGCGCACCCATTGGTTTCATAGTGGCATTGACTGCCCTAAGATCATGCAACAATCTCCATTTTCCTGATTTCTTTTTTATTGTAAAAATGGGTGTGTTCCAATCACTCTGGGAGGGCTTTATATGTCCCTGTTGCAATTGTTCTGAAACCAATTGTCTTACTGCTTGTAATTTTTCATCTGTCAATGGCCACTGAGGTACCCATACTGGCTTATCTGATAACCAGGTTATTTTCAATGTGGGTAGCCTCCCTTCCTCAGTGGCCATTAAGATAAAGGGTTACTCCCTACTGTTTGCAATATAATGTTCCATTGACTGAGGACATCACGACCTAAAATCCAAAGTGTAGTATGCATGACATACGGCCTTACCCATGCCTGTTGATTCTCTTGTGCGTCCTTAATACAAATCATCTTTGAACTTTGCCTAGTAGGGGCATTACCCCCTACTCCAGTGATTGCAACCTCTATTTTGTTTAATGGCCAATGGTCAGGCCAGGCTTGCAATGGTATGATTGTGATATCGGCCCCAGTGTCAATCATCATTGGAATAGGATTAATCGACAACAATTCCCCATCCTGCTCTATCAATACATTTCTCTTCGGCCTCTGATTATTTATTTTTTCCGTAAATAATACCATAGGCTCGCCAGTACTTCCAAAAGCCCCCTGATCACGCTTTGTCTGTATGGCTTTGGGTACCTGAGATTTAAAAGGGATTAATTGAGCAATCTTACTTCCTTTTGTTATAGTTACAGGAGGCACAAATACCTTTAACATTATTTTGATATTTCCAGTATAATCAGCATCAATTAAGCCAGGTAATACAAATATTCCCATTTTTGTTGTTGAGGATCTCCCAATCAGCAAAGCACTTAATCCATACCCCAGAGGACCTGTAGAAGTAGATTCAACAATTTGCACTTTATCATCAAGTATAATTACTGTTCTTCCCACGGCCAAATCGACTCCTGCACTTCCTCCTGTAGCAGCGGCGAGTTCATCGAGGCAGCCATGACTTGTTGTTTGTTGTTCTGTGTTCTGGGTAGGCATTTGGGCGCCGCGCCCGCCCCGCGGCTCCTGATGTTTCCCGCATCTTTCAATGGGTTGCCATTAATGTGATACCGAGAACGACAATTAGATGTAACATGTCCTAACTTTCCACACTTATTACATTTCATGACCATATTGGATTGATTTCTTGGACACTCTCTTTTAAAGTGCCCCAATTTCCCACATAAGTAACATCCCATTGGGCTTTTATCTCCCTTTCCCTGTGGCTGATTCTGTTTTAAAGCGACGGCTAAGGCTGCTGCATGTATATTAGCCTTTTGTTTTTCTTCTTCCCATTGTGCTTTTGAACAGAGATTAATTAGTTGAACTAATGATGCACCCTGAGGGAGGGTTCTCATCAGTTTTCTGCATATAACATTGGCATTTTGAGTGGCTATTTCTTTTACCAATGTCTCTTTTATATTATCATCCATGTCGGGTGTATTATCAACAGCTTCTCTAATTCTATCGACAAATGTTAGAAACGATTCACTCTCCCCTTGCTTAATTTTTAGGTAAGGGGGATTAAGCTTTCCCATTTGTGGTAAATTATGATAGGCTTCTAATGCAGCAGCCTTTGCCTGTGCTAAAGCTCTCACATGCATAGCTGCCTGCCGTTGCGGATCTCGCCATCGCCCTTCCCCATACAACGCTTCCACAGGATAAACTCGCAACGGATCCCCATCTGGTAAATCTAGATTATTGATAGTCACCCTTTCCAAATTTTCTCTCCACTTGGTCAAAAACAACATATACGCCGTAGGACCTAATAAAGCCTCCATAATTACACGGATATCTGCTGGTATTAATTCTTGATATTTTATAAATAACGTGACTTGTTTTCGTACAGTGTTATTTGTCACCCCATATGCCATGATACTTTTTTGCAATTTTTGAATCTGCTGCCAATCCAAAGGAACCCAGCGTGGACCATCCACTGTCGCCTGTACTGGTGCTGCAATTATTCCATCTACCTCCATAGGTGTAGTCAAATGTAATTTGGTAATCACACCTGACCATCGTTTCCCCGCATTGAAAGTTGGATCAACGGGATCATTTGCCTGCTTTTTTGGAGAAGGAGAAGGAGAAGCAATCAAATTACGCCCTGGTAACTGTCTTTTGTCAACATCATCGGGCTGATATCCTTTTCTTCTCTCATCCTCTAATATAGCCCTTGATAGTTCATCATCATCAATATCCATGTCATCAGTGCCTCCAACTGCACCCATGCGTTGTTCAGTTATATATTTATCTCTTCACTCTCTTATCCTCCTAATAGCCTCTACCGTGAGCCACTGTGTGGGATCGCACAGTTCTTTTATTTTGTCCACACCGGCTGTCACGGATATCCTTGCCTGCAACATGGCCTTAATTATTCCATCCCGTCCGCCTAATTTTGTTAACTCTTCCTCCTTAGTCATTTTTTCAACATTCTGAATACCGTCCACTATAGCTTTTCGTGCCTTTTCATATAGCTCCTTTACCTTTCTTTTATCTCCTTTGCTATCAACTCTCTGCATTTCATTTAACAACTTTTCCATTAACTCCTTCTGCTCTGCGAGAACTTTCTTCGTTTCCCCCATACCCTCATGCAAATCATACATGGATTTCGTCATATCCTTAACAATCGGGCTATCTGCTGAATTTATACATGGATCAGTAGTTGGATTAGCAGCTGGGTAAGGGGGAGCAGATGGTTTGATCGCCTGCTCCTTTTCTGGTTCCCAGGGGGGGATAATGTCATCAAAAGGTCCTTTTTTAATAGGGAACACCTTTAAATCAGGATACATCGGAGGCAATTCATCATGCTGTTGTGTATCTTCTTCCATTTCTTCTGTTCTCCCCTCTGTTTCTTTTTGCACATAATCCTCTTCTCTTCCTTTATTAATAGCCTCGCAGAGTGCAGAGGCTATTTCAGCATCAGCATGCACCTTATCAATCATCATCTTTATAATTTTAAGAGTCACGGCATGCTTCCGACTGTCTTTGTTCCCATTTTGAACACTCTCCCACAGTTCTTTATCAATTGTCTCCCATCCGTCCTCTGCAAACAATTGTCCAGTGCTGGTTAATAACCCTCTGCGTTTGCACCAATATAAAAAGTCTATTAAGTCTTGTTTAGGGAGAGTGTGTCCAGTCTTTTTGGCCACGGACAATAGTCCTTCGATTGTAGCCTTTTCTATCGCTGATACAGCGGACCCCATCCTGTCCCAGGCTCGCAGCCTGCCTGACTCACCGGTCAGTCGTGCGCACGTTCCCTGCTTCGTAAGCAGCCCGCTTCAAGAGCGACCAGGAGGGTCTTCACCTTCTCTCGTCCGCTTCTCACTCTTGTCCTTCGGATCACGTCGGGGTCACCATTTGCCGCGGCCAGGTGAAGGGGAGAAACAACCACACATAATGCGATTGCAAAAAGCTCCGTTTATTATGCTTAACCAGCTGTCTTTTATACAAACAGCAGGGCTGTTCATGCAATCATGCGTTACATGTTACTAGTCGATTGGTTAATAGTATCTGTTCACGCGGCACTCATGCATTTTATTCTAAATATAATTGGTTTATGATTTCGCGTCATCTAACAATTTGTTTCATCTCCATGTCATATTGTTTTGTCTAGCACATCTTGTTGACATTTTTGAGGCATCTTGTTCTTCTTCCAACTTCCTTGTTCTTATCCTAAGTTTGCCTTTGTCCCGGCCACTCGAGTCTTCTTGTTTATACTCTCGTATATGAGTTACTAATGTTTCTAAGGATCCCTACACAGGACTCAATATACAGCACAAACAGAACAGACGATTGGGGATACAAGCATCATAAAGTTACCCTAGGACACGGTCTCATATAATGGAGCTCCTAGCAAGTTACTGCCTGTTCTGGGTAGAGTGAAAAAGGAGGGTCTAATCATCCCAAGGGTACAGGACCCTTTCCATTTCCGGGGTAATTCGCTATAAGCCTTTTTCCCGCAAACCCAGTAAATTCCACTTGGGGCTCTCCACTTAATGTCTGCATTTTCTGGTTTCTCCCAAAACTCCTTTAAGTCTGTTAAGGAACGGTAGCGGTTAGCACCAGTTAATTCATGCCAACACAATTCAATTTCACTTACTCAGTTACACCCTTTTTCTTTTTCCTTGCTCCAGTACCCATTTGGTGGTTCAGGCTGCCACACCTTAGTTTTGTTATTCGAGTTTACTGTTAACGTGGATAGGCAGGGGGTGTAACCCACTAATTCTGTATATGCGTTTCCTTCTCTGCTAATGCAGATTTTCCCTATTATTCTCTCATCCAAGGTCCACCCCTTGGGTCGGGACATTGTTTTCAGGATTTTGCTATCCCATTTTAGGAGGTGCTCAGGTGCTAAACTTTCCCCCTTCCAGGGCCATCGTTCAGCTGACTTCAGCCCCCCACAAATCCAACAGTTAGACAGTCCTAATTCGGTGGCAATCTCCTGTACCAAATCTACAAAGAGGTTCGTGATAGGGGCAGGCAAACTCCAATCACTAGATTGTTTCTCTAACTGTTCATATTGATCGCTAAGTGACCTCATTCTCTCTTGCTCCATCTTTTTCCTTTTTGTTTCTAAGTCTTGCCTTTTTAGCTCTTGGGCTACCTTCTGTATTTTATTTTCTGGGTCCATTCCGTCCTCATCCTTAGAGAAACGGAAGATCTTATCTAATTTTAAGCAGACTCTTTCATCGTTTTTGCTTAATAGATCTAGGATGATGGGTCCATTGTTCAATGAAGCTGTTCGGAGTTTTTCATTCTGCCCCACCCAATGTTTTCCCGTTGAGGGTGCACATTTCTAATTTATTTTTATCGTAGCACAATTTGTTTACCCGTAAATATGCTACGAAGGTAGAATCTCTTTTACCCCCAACCCACACAGTTTTATTACAGTTTCTGCATACAGGTATTATGGGCAAGTTACTCAGCTCTCCCCTTTTTCTAGGCATTGCCATCGGGTTATCGTATATGGTTTTCCCTTTCTTTTTGTTCGTTTGGAACCCACTATCGTTGTATTTACAATTTCCCCCCTTTGGCCTCTCTGGACAGTCAAAACGTACCCTGGGTCTTCTATTTTGGCCCCAGGTAGGCTCTAGCTGAGTCTCCTGTGGGTCTGTTTCTTTCCCCATTCCTTCTTTAGGGTTGGGGAGGCTATTCGTGAGGTACATGGCTAGACTCAGGATCCCCAGGGTTACCCATAGGTGTATCCCTCTGCCTTTGCCTCTGCCCACCGGGTTGCAACCAGCGGCAAGGTAAGCCATCTTCTTGGCAGCAAGGATATTCTTCCGGGCCCCCGTGGGTGCTCCTTTGAGCATACCGCCTTTTGTACTGTTCCCACCTGGCCAATTTTATCTGATCAGTTAAGCAGGGTACTTTTACTGTCTTTCTGCACTCAATTACTAGTGGTTCCCGCCTTCTTATTCAATTTTCCCCTTATCCCGTTTGTGAAGAAATGGAACCACTCTAAAGAATTCAATTCAACAATGCCCGCTACCATGGCAAGGCATAGAAAAAGGTCTGTGAGCTCTCTTTCTTCCTCTAGGCAATTTTCACACAGAACCCAAGGCTTTGCTCCCCATTTACAATGAGCCACCCAAATTTGTTTACAATAACCGCACTTAAAATGAACAAAAGGATAGCAGGGACATCCTGCTTGGTTACAACTTATCCGGTAAGCGCTGGTCATTGAGTTTGTCGGTGAATCCTCAGCTTTAAATCTCCTGGAGTTGAGGTGACTTTCCACTGCGGAGAGCTGCCTCGTGGTTCAATTCTTTTCACCCGAGAAGAGTGTGTCCAGCCTTTTTCCGCTGTTCTCACGGCCGTATCAGTGCTGAGGAGGACGAGGAAGGGTCCTTCCCAATGTGGAGTTAGCGGGGTTTCCTTCCACGCTTTGATTAGCACTTTGTCCCCTGGTTGGATTGTGTGAATGGCAAATCCCAAGGGTGTGCTTTGTGCTACTAATCCACGTTTCCAGAGTTCCTGTAAATTTTTATTAATTGAGACAAGATAAGACTGGATCTGGCAGTCCTCCACTCGAGGGTGTCCCACAGGCATTCCATGTTCATATGGCATTCCATATAGCATTTCAAAAGGAGACAACCCAGATCCCGAGTGGGGTTGTGTCCTGATATTTAGGAGTGCCAAGGGAAGGCATTTCACCCATGACATCTTAGTTTCTAACATAAGTTTTGATATCTGTGCTTTCAATGTCTGATTCATTCGTTCCACCTGTCCCGAACTCTGGGGATGCCAGGGTGTGTGATACTCCCATCTGATTCCGAGGGCATCAGCTGGATGTTTTATAATTTTGGAGGTGAAGTGCGTTCCCTGGTCCGAATCAATGGAGTCTGGAATCCCATATCTAAATATTATTTCTTCTAATAACTTCTTCACTACCGCTTGGGCAGTTGCCTGAGGACTTGGGAATGCTTCCACGCAGTGGGTTAGTTGGTCTACTACCACTAACAAATACTTATGCTTCCCAATTTTGGGTAATTCAGGGAAGTCCACCTGAATCCTCCCAAAGGGGCGGTACGCTAAGGGACGTCCCCCCCGTGTGACTTGCCTGATTCTAGATTTATTAACCTTTTGGCATATCATACATCCTAGGACCTCTTGTTTTGCTATTTCGAAGATACCTTTACACCCAAAGAATTTTAGGAATTGTTCAGCTAATGCTTGGGTTCCCCAGTGGGTGTGCGAATGCAATCTCTTTAGTATTTTCCGGGCATATGCCTTGGGGATTAATTCCCGACCATCAGGTAGCTTCCACTTCCCTTCTTCTAATATTCCCCCTATCTTTTTAAACTCTTCAACCTCCTTTTCAGTGGGACTAGGGGGAAATTCCTGGGGGTCACTCTTGGGGTTCTCGGGGATGTTAAGTGTGAGAAGGGCTGCCCTTCTTGCTTCCTGACCAGCTGTTTCCCCTCGTTCTAAACTGTAGTCCGGCTTGATGCCCCTTTACATATACAACGGCAATAGCCTTTGGTTCTCTTATAGCTTCTAAGATTTGTTTTATCAAGTCCTCATGTACTAAATTTTTCCCTCAAGTGCTTATTAATCCTCGATCTTCCCGAAAGTGTGTACCACCCCAAAGGCATATTTTGAATCAGTGAAAATGGTCCCTACCTTCCCTTTTAGTCCCCTCAGAGCCTGTAAGACAGCATACAATTCGCATGCTTGGGCTGACCAGGATGCACCTAAAGGGCCTGATTTAATTACCTCTCCTGTCTTCCCATTTATGATGGCATAACCTGATTTCCTTTTTCCTTCTATCACTCTAGCTGAGCCATCCACGAACCATTTTTCTCCCTCCTCCAATTCCTCGTCCTCCAAATCTGCTCTTACCTTTGTCTGTAATTCTATTAAGTCAGAGCAATTATGGGTGGGCCCTCCTGATGCTTCCCCAAAAAGGAACTCGGCTGGATTGTTAGCCTTTGTTGTTCTTAACTCTAATTCAGGGGCATGAATTAGAATGGCTTCGTATTTCAGGAGCCTTGCATCTGTAAGCCATTTCTCTGCCTTCTGCTGTAAAATAGTTCTCACATCATGAGGGGTATAAACTACCAAAGGTGCCCCAAAGGTAATTTTCTTAGTTTCCTCCACTAATAGGGCAGCCACCACTATTGCCTGTAAACATGTGGACCATCCCCTGCTTACTGGATCTAGTAATTTTGAGAGGTAACCTACAGGTTTTTTATCGCCAGCCCAATCTTGTGTTAAGAGCCCATGAGCCGTATGATTGCTTACGTCGATGAACAATTGGAACTTTTTGTTCACGTCTGGGAGGCTCAGGACAGGTGCTGTTATTAGAGCTCCTTATAATCGCTCTAGTTCTTTTTCATCCTGTTCATTCCATTTTACCTTTTCTGTGGTTAGTTTTTCATATAGGAATTTTACCTTTTCACTATACCCCTCTATCCATTGTCTGCAATATCCTAAAAGCCCCAACAGCTGCCTCACTTGTCTTTTGTTCCTCGGGGGAGGCAATTCTATTATGCCAGCCACCCTCTCTGGGTCCAACTTCTTCTTTCCCTTAGTAATCCAGTGTCCTAAATATTTCACGTCGGGCTCAGTAAACTGTAGCTTTTGCTTTGATATTTTCAAGCCTTTTTCTCCTAGAAAGTTCAACAACCCAATGGTGCATTTTCTTGCCTTTTCCTCCTTTTCCCCTGCAATTAGCAAATCATCTACATATTGCAGGATTTTTGTCCCTTCCTCAGGGGAAAATTGACTCAATAATTGTTCTAAGGCTTGCCCAAATAAATTCGGAGAATCTACAAATCCTTGAGGCAGGTAGGCCCATCTCAGCTGTTGCTGACGATTAGTTTCAGGGTCTTCCCATTGAAAAGCAAAAAAATCCCGACTTTCTTCTGCTAGAGGGCAGGTCCAAAATGCATCCTTTAAATCTATTACACTATAGCATATATCCTCCAGGGAGACTCTGTTTAGCAGAGTGTATGGATTTGCAACTACGGGGAACCGGGTTTTTGTTCTCTCATTTACTGCTCTTAAATCCTGCACCAACCTATAACTCCCGTCTGTCTTTCTTATAGCTAGTATGGGAGTGTTATGTCGGGACATACATGATTCCAAAACTCCCTTGCTTATTAGGTCATCGATTATAGGTTTCAATCCCTGTCTCCCTTCCAGGGAGATAGGATACTGTTTCACCCTTATGGGGTCCTCAGGTCTCTCGATTTCAATTGTAATGGGATCCATGTCCAGCTTCCCCGCTTCCCTCCCCGTATGCCATACCTCTGGGTTAATTTTTTTCTCATCCTCACAGGTTAGTTTATATATGCTAACCACTATCCGAGAGTCTCTCACAATCAAACTAATACCTAATGCAACCATCAAATCCCTGCCCAACAAGTTATAATCAGCTTCTTCAACCAACAACATATTCCCCAAGCAGACCTTATTTTCAGATTCAATCTCTACATCTTTTACTATGGGAACTTTGAAAGGTTCCCCCGTTGCCCCTATAATTATCATATATTCTTTGCTCACTTGGCACCCTGGGGGCAACTGTTTAAAAGTACTTTTTTCGGCCCCAGAGTCTACTAGAAAATCCATCTCTGTCCCCTTGGGTCCTATCTTAAGGGTTATCACGGGCTCTCTTGATGTTAAGGACCCTAAAATAAAGAGCCCTTGACGTCCCTAATCTTCCCGAAACATCTTCTCATCCCTCTTTCTTTTTTCGCAGTCCCTTTTTAGGTGACCTTTTTTCTTACAATAAAAACATTCCGGCCCCTCCTCTCAGTTAACAGGGATCCTTCTTTGCGGAAGGACTGGCCTTTTCGAGAGCCCCCTCTTTAATGCTTTCCCCGGGTCCTGGGGATGTTCCTGCTTTTGGGCTTCCCTCACGGCCGCCACCAACACCTTAGCTTGTATTTTCTGTTTTTCCTCGTCCCTCCTCATATATACTTTCTGGGCTTCCCTTAGAAATTCTTGCAACCCCTTTTCCTGCCATCCCTCGATTTTCTCCAATTTCTTCCATATGTCCTCCCACGATTTTGCCAAAAATTGAGTTTTTAACAATACTTCTCCCACTGGAGAGTCAGGATCCGTCCCAGAGTATACTTGGAGACTTTTCCTTAATCTCTCTAACCACTCTGTAGGGGTTTCCTCTTTCCCCTGACATTCCCCGAATACCTTACTCAGGTTCTGTCCCCTGGGTACCGCCTCCCTAATGCCCTGGATTATAATGTTTCTCATATCAATCATATTCCTCCTACCTTCTTCGGTTTGGGCGTTCCACCGGGGATCCTGGCTTGGCCATTTCTGATCCCTAGGGGTACTTTGTGGGTTCTGGCGCTCCCACTCCCTCATTCCCGCTTGCCTTATAATCTCCCTTTCCTCGGTGTTGAACAAAGACCTTAGGATTGCCGTGAGATCCTCATATGAGTAAATACTCGTTCCCAGGAACTCATACAGTCTCTCAGATACTCCTAAGGGGTCGTCCATAAACTTTCCCATTTCTTTCTTAAAAGCCCTTATGTCACTGGTATTAATCGGTACGTTTACATACCCGATAATTCCTGGGGCCGTGGGCACCTCCCTTAAAGGGAAGAGGTTAGCTTTTGCGCTTTCGCCCTCACTTTCCACTTCATTCAATCTTTTTAACTGTCTCCTGGTCCTCCTAGCGGGTGGAGTGTGTTCAGCTTCTAATGAAACCTGTGGAGCTAGGGGTGCAGGGCTGAGGAATGCAGCCAAATCCAGTTCGAGTGGCTGGGTATCGAGGAGCGGGGTCGGGGCTTGGGGAACCTGGGTCATTCCCCAAGACTGTCGGGGAACCGGTGTGGGTTCCAATGGGGGAGGGAGCCCAATCGGTGGGAACGGAGCCGCTGCCTGTGAAGGCTGTGACTCTGGGGGAGGGGCTGAGGGGGTGGGCGTCCCATGTCCTGGAGGATACCCTGATCCTGAGGGTTCCTGTAGGTTTCCCTGGCTCAGGAGAGGAGGGGGTGTGGGTAAAAGGTAGGGGGGAGGAAGGTTATCTAGAGGTTCCCATTTATCACTCGAGGTATTCGCTGGACCCTTTAACTTTACTGGTAAAAGTCTAGCATTGATCCTTTCCCAAACCCGTGCATATTCATATTCTTCTTTGCCTCCCCCCTTCTTTACATAACTCACTAGAGCAGTACAAACCCATTCCTCAAACATCCTGAAGACGGGCCATATTACGTGGTCCCGTACTTCAACCCCTCCCCACACCTTTATACAGTAATGTATCATCTGTTTCTTTGATCTCTTTTTCCTCATAGGGCATTCTTTCCAATGTTCTAACATCCATCCCAGGGTACTTTCAATTGGGATTTTGGGGATACCTTTAACGGTTTCCTTCTTGGACTTCCCTGTGACTTTTTCCTTGATTTTGCTTTTCCCTTGTCCCATGGTGTAGGTTCACCACTTACTGGCCTTCTAAGGGTGATCGATCCCTCTCGGGTTTTCCTGGTGATTTTGAGCTCTCTGTCTCCTGTTCTCTCTCTCCCCTGGACCGTTCCAGGTCCTAGGCCGAAAGGTTTACCAGTCCCTGGAACTCTTTTAAGGATGTACCCTTCCCTTTCAGCCTTCCTGTGACCGATCCCCTTTCCGAAACTCCCCGAGTTTCTGGGCTTGACGTGTGAGGTGCATTCTACCCCTGAAACTTCCGCTTCCCCTGCAACCGACCACACCCCTCGTGGGGAAGTGGAAAAGCGGTTTTGGGGTCCCACTCGCTTCGTGATAAAATCACGTCTCACTCACACGTTCGGTCACTCCCACTCAACCACGCAATACTTACGATCCTTTTCCTGTGTGGATTTTTCCGTGCACGTAGATTTTTACGAGTTGTGTTCTTCTTCGCTGCGGCTCCGGAGGTCCTGTACCCCAGACCTCCCCGAGTTCCCTGAGAGCTCTGACCTCGCCTAACTTCCTTTTAAGTGTGGCTTTTTGCTTTAGTTCGTCGTGTGGCTGATTGGTTCCACAAGGTCCCCCGGTTCTGCCAGGCCGCTGAATTCAGCAGGGCGCCTCCTGGTCAGAGACAGGGGTCCGAGGGTCCCAGTATCACACCATCACGTTGGGGTCACCAGAATTGTAATAAACGCGATAGACCAAATTTAGTAAATCAAAATTTAGAATTTTATTTTGAGACAAAATAGCAGTCTCCGATAGCCACAATTAAAAGGACAGCGTTGAACCCCGGGGTTTCGGCACTGGGTGAACACAGTAACACACTCTGACAGTATGTCACCCCCCAAGTTCACATTTTCGGTCTGAGGCGTTCCATTTTTATACACTGGTTCACTGAGGAAAAATTGGGACTCTAAGACTCCCCCTTCTGAGGCAGCCTCATTAGATATTCATGGTCGGGTTCTGGTGGGGTTGAAAGGATCTTCTCAGGAGAACAATGTCTTAATTGCTGTGTCCGGATACAGTGTAGAGATGTTAATGTCAGGCGGGGACAGATAAGATATCAGTCTGATGTAATCATTCTGTTCTCCGGGTTCTCCATCTCCCTCTTCCGTCGTTTTGTTCTCCTCTGTGAAAAAGGCCATTCACTTGTTTTGAAATTTTAAGTTTAATAGTAAATAAGATGGTTATAAAAATAGAAATAGAGTGAAAAATTTGAACAATTAGAGTTAGGACAATATGAGACAATAAAAAACAAAGTTACAGACATCTGGGTGCCTCCTTCGAGCAAAAAGCTCTGAAGAAGGACCTCTGCTCACAAAGGACCATCTCTTAAAAGCGATAGCCTATTGAATATTCATATATTTCATACATGATGCATTAACTCTATTTAAACAAAGAACCGTCTCTTGTTAGTATCACTTTTTTCCTTTAATCTCTGTGGCATTCTCAAGGCTGAGAGAGGCAGGAGGAGTTGTTTTCTTCTGATAAGGAAGTAGGAAATTCCTTTTTTCTCTGAAAGATTTACGCTTTGCTGTGGTTGGTACATAAAAACTACATTTTAACTACAAAACTTCATTTACTATTCTATCAAAATATTAATACAACACCAACAATTAACACAACACAACACAACACATATGAGACATTAATTTTGAGGAACTAAGGATTTTTAGGAAAGTTAAGATAATAAGTTGCTGAACTAGCTGAAGTAGATAGGTAATCTTTATTCGCAGTTAACAGAAGCCGGATCTTAGATAAGCTACCTCGGATTTAGTAACTCATTTCTTGTCAGGTTTATGTTTATGTAGTTGTCCTTGTAATGAAAAACAAAATGTGGTAAATAGGACATAAGATAGCTGCAGATTTCCTGCTTAAAGGACCCATTGAACACGGGAAACTGTAAGTTCTACCAAGGAATCATTTGTCATGAATGCATTGAAAAGGTAGAAAGGTCAGGACGAGGAAGACTCATCTTACTTCCTCATTTTGGGTGACCCCTCCCCAAAATAGACCCCTGACTCATTTTAAGAAACAAAGTACTCATGCTTAATAGCCTTTTTGCCAATTAGCATACGAAGCGAGGAATGGGAGGTGACAGGGGTATGAATATGCATTTGTATTTTGGATATTCAACACTTTTGTAAATAAAAGACTTTGTAATTACCTGTGCATTTTGCAGTGCGAATTAGGGAAATATCCCACGTGCTGCCCGGTCATAATAAACATACACTTTCTAACTTTAAACTGTTAGAGAGTTTTTGTCCGTCACAGTTGGGTATCAATACTAGATCAATACTCATATTTCTTTAATAAGTCACATATAGTAAATATCTTGCGTAGAGCCATATAATATGCACTTTTCACATCCTCTAATGATTCCTGTCAGAAGTTTTCTCGTGTCCCTTTTCATGTAACTCTTGGCATACTTTTCTCATGTCCCTCCCTTGCAATCTCTAGCAAAAGAATTCCTCATGTCCCCCTTTCTACTGTGTCCGTCCCAGTTAACCCATGGTATACACGATTAGAAATGAACTTACATCTTACAGAGAATGAATTACATATTATAACATTGTGATATATGTCCTAAAGTTAATTCGTGTTGCCTCATTTATAAAGTATATTAAAGTAAATTCATGTTATCCCATTCAAAGAAGATATATATATGCTGTAGAGATATATGTTTAGTATAAGTTTTGTATGGTTTGCTCTGTTATACGTTTAAGTTTTACTTGCGGGATAAAACAAGAAACTGCATAAAAAGAGACTTCCCCAGCCTGGGGAAACACCTGGGAGATACAAAGAAAATGTGATTGGATTTACCAGAAAGGGGGACAGGAGATCGCTGCTGCCGGGAATCCCTGAAAGGATACAAAGAACGACAGAAACCAGAGATAGAAGTCCAGAGACCAAAATGATTGCTTCAGATAGATATCTCCACGAGTCTCCGCTGAAATTTACATCTCCACAACACACCCAGGCCCAAACATCAGCAGTATTGTCTTCCTCTACCGGTCTATTCAAACCTCGATTCCAGCACCTGCATATGCCCTGAGGGGAAGACCGTCACACTCCCGGACCTCTCTCCGCGATCCAGTGTATAAAAAGAGACTGCTGCAGACCAAACATGTGAACTTGGGGGGGATAACAGGCTGACAGAGTCTGCTATCCGTGTTCACCCAGCGGCGACCCCGGGCTCGACGCTGTCCTTTTGATTGTGGCTAACCGAGACTGTCATTTTTGTCTCTCAATAAATTCCAAATTTTTGATAAACCGAATTTGGTAGATTTTATTTATAACAACATTTAACACGAATTAACTTTAGGACATATATCACAGTGGGGAAGCAGTACGCTTTCCCCTGCCAAAAGATGGCGCATGCCACGTGGCAAAGCCGTCTTCATCTCCCAGTCCTTCCCACGGATTGTTTGATCCCACCCTTAACCCCTCCCATCCCGGTGACGCAGTGTCCCTGCGGCCCCGTGCCGCTCTGCCCCCCGGCTCCGCGCCGCCCGCTCCCCCGGTCTCTATGACGCAGCTGTGCCGTGCCGGGACAGCGGAGAGACCCGCTGTGCCTGCGCGGTGCACGCAGCCGCGGCCGCCCGCTCCGCGCCGCTCGCCCCGCCCGATCTCGGTGACGTCGCTTTCCCCGCCCCGCAGGCGTCCCTGCGGGCCGGCGCCGGTCCGCCCGAGGCAGCGCGGGGCCGAGCGGCTCACTCCGCGGCGGTGCGAGTCGCCCCCGCCGCCCCCTCTGCAGCCGCGCGGACTGCCGCCGCCGTCTCGTCCGCGGCGGCGCCGCCCGGGACCCCTTTGCCGCGGCGCCGCTCAGCCCCGGGCGTGGCGCGGGCTGGTGCCGCCGGCTCCTCCGCGGTGGAGCAGCCCGGGGCTGCTCCACAGCAGTCCTGCTCGGCCCCGTTCGCTCCTCCGGCCCCCCCCCCCCCCGCCAGCTCTCCTCCTGGGTGACATCATACCCCGAGCAAACTGCTCCCCCCACCCTCGGACAGCAAAGGTCAGGGAGTCCCAATTCCCATGGTCCTCTTTCTGGTTCTCACAGTCCTCTTTCTGGTTCCCACGGTCCAAACCCAGAAGTTAGTGAGCCGGACCCGGACTCGATGGGGCTGCCGCCTTCCTCCCTCATCCCTACTCTAGCCCGTCACCTATTGAAGTTCCCGCGGAGGCCAAAACATCAAAGCCATTTACCACCCATTCCCACAGGCCACCATCAGAGATCTATGTAAAGCCCATAAGGAATATGGAAAGGATAGTCCATACTTCCGGGGTCTTTTAAAGGCAGATCTCTCAGGGGCTGAAACACTCCCTGCTGATTTAAAGCAGCTGTTTTCCTGTCTGCTCAACTCCACAGAGTGTAGGCTTTTGGAGGGAGCATGGAAACAGCTGCTCAGGGATGCCCTTCCAGGTCTCCTGGACAACATGGAGACTATGGTGGATGGTCATGGGAATCCCCTCACCTTTGAACATCTCGCAGGTGAAGGGCAGTGGATGGAAGCAACTGATCAAGTTGCTTTACCCCAAAAGTGCCTCAATGTGGTAAAAGAAGCAGCCTTAACTGCATTTTTTACAATGCAGCCTCATGGTCCAGTGGTCCCATATTCAAAGATAAGACAGGGCCAAAGTGAATCTTTTACAGATTTTGTGGAGAGGCTCTCCAGGGCCATTGAGGTCCAAGTTAAAAGTGAAGGGGCACGTGAGTGCATTTTAAGGGAAATTGCATTTTCGAATGCAAATGATCTATGTTGCACTGCAATCTTAAGTCTTCCATTAGATCCTGCATCCACCTTACAAGACATGCTCCGAGTATGTCAAGTGAAGGTCCCATTTATGAGCGCCTCCACAGGACAGCGGCCCAAATTACACCATGCTGCGACCATCGAAGCTGAAGGCTCCCGAGAAACATCAGACACCAGGAAGAAGCCTTCGGTTCAAGGCTCCCAAAAATGTTTTCTATGTGGGAAATTGGGGCACTGGTCTTCCCTATGCCCCCTTAAAAAAGATTTTGAAGAATTTAAAAACAAAAAGGGGGGGGGGGGAGAAGGGGAAAAAGGGAGAGGGTTTAAACCCTTGCAAAAAAACTAAAGGCGGAACGCAGGTCCACCCTGCATGAAGACAAAAATGGGGTGGACTGAGCAGAGGGGGAAGGGGGAGGGAGCCAAGGGAAAAAGGAGGAAAAGCTGCCTTACCCCATTAGGGGTAACAGAAAAAAAAACTTACCAGAATTGACACACACGGACCATGACATTGCAAAACCAATTTTAACAACTAATTCTAACTATACACCTTACAGATTACGGCTCACAGAGGGTTTGCACCTGAAAGACAGCGATTGGAAATCGGTGTCAGTTGCCAATGGTGAGCAGGGCACTTGGCAAAGGGGCGAAGGTAAGCTCATCATTGTGGGGGATTGCAAATACACACCACAAGAGATCGAAATCCTTCCGGGAACACTTGACAACAGTCCCGAGAGGTTCGTTCTCTGGCTACGATGCACCCACCCACCAACCTTCTTAACAAAAGGACAAATAGTTGCCCAAATCATACCCGCATGGAAGCGCCCGAAGGACAGCATACCAACAGCTTGTCCAGTATACATCACAGAGGCAAAGCCCCAGGTGGTATGTGAGTGGAGTGTGGGTGGGGAGGCCATTAATATCACAGGCCTCTTAGACACCGAGGCAGACTTGACAATATTCCCAGCTAAGCATTGGCCGTCACACTAGGCCTTGGAAAATGTGGCCGGACATGTGCGAGGTATAGGGGGGATGCAATTGGCTAAGAAATCAAAGAGTGTGGTGCAAATTAAGGGGCCAAAAGGGCAATTGGCCAGTTTACACCCTTTTGTTTTGGATTATAAGGAACCCTTGTTGGGGAGAGACCTGATGGTCCAGAGGAGGGTCACAATTGACATCCCAGACCCCTCACAGGATTTTTGGGCAGCGACCGCTGAGGAGCGCCCTGCCCGCAAGCTGAATTGGAAAACAGATTCACCAGTGTGGGTAGAGCAGTGGCCGCTTTCAAAGCAAAAATTAAAGGCGCTTGAAGAGCTTGTTGAGGAGCAGTTGGCCAAAGGCCACATTGTAGAGACAAGCAGCCCTTGGAACTCCCCGGTTTTCATCATCCAGAAGCCGGGGAAGGACAAGTGGAGGCTCCTCCAGGACCTCAGACAAATTAATAACGTGATAGAAGACATGGGCTCTCTTCAACCCGGGATGCCTTCCCCTACCATGCTCCCACAAAATTGGAAATTGGCTGTAATAGATATAAAAGATTGTTTTTTCCATATTCCCCTACACCCAGATGACACCCCACGTTTTGCATTCTCGGTTCCCACCATTAACCGAGAGGCCCCGAGGAAACGCTACCATTGGTGAGTTTTACCCCAAGGGTTGAAAGTTTCACCGGTAATCTGCCAGTGGTACGTGGCTTCCTTGCTGTTCCTGGTCCGCGTAGCCGCGGAGAAAGCAATCATCCATCATTATATGGATGATGTGCTTGTGTGTGCCCCCACCGATGATGTCTTGTCACATGCGCTTGACCTGACAATGCGTTGGTTGTTGCAGGGCTCGAGCTGCAGGAAGAAAAAGTTCAAAAGATGCCACCTTGGAAGTACCTTGGGCTGGAAATTGGCAAGTGGACCGTTGTGCCGCAGAAATTGGAAATTAAGGCAAAGATCGAGACCCTCGCAGACGTCCAACAACTGTGTGGGGCATTGAACTGGGTGAGACCCTGGCTAGGTCTGACCACCGAGGACCTGGCCCCTCTTTTCAGTTTATTGAAAAGGGGAGAGGAGCTGAGTTCTCCTAGGGAACTCACCCCAGAAGCAAAGGATGCGCTAGGAAAGGTGCAGCATCTCATGTCCACTCGGCAGGCTCACAGGTGTGATCCTGACCTGCCTTTCAAATTTATAATTATGGGAAATTTGCCACACCTCCATGGGGTCATTTTCCAATGGAAAAATAACACCAAAAAGGACCAGGGCAGAGAAGACCCGCTCTTAATCATAGAATGGGTCTTTCTCAGTCATCACAGGTCCAAAAGGATGACACGTCCACAAGAACTGGTGGCTGAACTGATCCGAAAAGCCAGAGTCCGGATCAGGGAATTGGCAGGGTGTGATGTTGAATGCATTCACATTCCAACTGGATTAAGATTGGGCCAAATTACAAAGGTAATGTTAGAACACCTGCTTCAGGAAAATGAAGCACTGCAGTTTGCTCTGGATTCCTTTACCGGACAAATTTCTATTCATCGGCCAGCCCACAAAATTTTCAATCAGGACGCCAAATTTACATTAAGTTTGAAAAGTGTTCAGAGTAGGAAGCCTTTAGAGGCCTTGACAATTTTGACTGATGCGTCCAGAAGGTCCCACAAGTCAGTCATGACTTGGAAGGACCCTCAGACTCAGCAGTGGGAGGCAGATGTTGCTGGGGTGGAGGGATCACCTCAAGTTGCTGAGTTGGCCGCTGTTGTCAGGGCTTTCGAAAGGTTCCCTGAACCTTTCAATTTAGTGACGGATTCCGCTTATGTGGCGGGAGTGGTGTCCAGAGCGGATCAGGCAATACTGCAGGAAGTGTCTAACACAGCACTGTTTGAGCTGCTCTCTAAGCTTGTCAAGCTTGTTTCCCATAGGGAGCAGCCATTCTTTGTGATGCCTACAAGATCGCATACTGATTTGCCAGATTACATTGCTGAGGGAAACAGAGGGGCTGATGCTCGCGCTGCCCCTGCTGCAATGGCCCCATTGCCTAACATCTTGGAACAGGCAAAGCTCAGCCACCAACTCTTCCATCAAAATGCACCTGGCCTTGTTCGCCGGTTTCACATCACTCGGAAACAGCCTAAGGCAATTGTGGCTACGTGTCCCGCCTGCAATCAGCATGCACTTCCCACCTTGAGTGCAGGAGTGAACCCCAGAGGCCTAAAGAGCTGTGAGGTGTGGCAGACTGACGTGACACATATCCCCCAATTCGGCAGATCTAAATATGTGCATGTCTCAGTGGACACCTTCTCTGGCGCAGTCTTCGCTTCCGTCCACATAGGGGAGAAGACCTCGGATGTCATAAAACACCTCATCGAGGCTTTCTCCTTCATGGGCATCCCGAGGGAGTTAAAAACTGATAATGGCCCAGCGTACCGCTCCAGGGAGTTCAGCAGCTTCCTACAACAATGGGGAGTGGGACATAAGACCGGCATCCCTCATTCCCCAACAGGCCAAGCTGTAGTGGAGAGGACCCACAGAGAAATCAAAAGGGTCCTCAACCAACAACAACAGGGTTTAAAAATGGAAGCATCACAGACCCGATTGGCCAGGGCGCTATTCACTGTGAATTTTTAAAATTGTACTTTTGAACACTTAAACCCTCCAATCGTTAGCCATTTCGGGGCAAACCCACAATTAAACATCAAGGAGAGGCCGCCAGTCATGGTCCGGGACCCTGAGACTGGAAAGACAGAGGGACCTCACAATTTGGTCACACGGGGTCGTGGATATGCTTGCGTGTCCACCCCCACGGGGCTAAAATGGTTACCATCTAAATGGGTGTGGCCCTATGTCCCGAAAGTCTCAGGAGAAAAGAAACAACTACCTCAAGTGTCACAAGCAGCATTTAGGTGGAGAAGAAGGGAAAGTCTTTCCGGGATGGGCTCCTTTTCCTAAACCCTCTGTTTGGATAATAATTGTTTGTTTTAGTCATTTTAGTTACGATAGAACCTGTCCAGTGCCGGTCCCCAGTGCTGAGGAAATTCCACCTGCTTCTGAGCATCCTCCTGCTCGCCAATCTCTCTGCTCCAGTGCTGCTCCAGTCTCCGGATGGCTGGTGCCCCAGCTCAAAGCCAACGTTTGGGCAACTCTCGCCAGGGCAATGGGGCAAGATGTCCATAAAGCCATCCAGAGCATCTGACGCATGGTAGAAGACATCAAGAAAGAGACTGGTGACTAGCTGAGTGGGATGTTTGGGAACTGGGGCATTTCGGGCTGAGTAGGCTCAATTATAAAATCAATTCTGTTAGTTTTATTTACTATTGTATTAATTTTAGTTATGATTTGTATTGTCAAAAAAATGTTAAAAAGGTTGATTTCTAGCACCACACACTCCCCCTCTGTAAATCGAGTAGCTATGTTATCCGTGCCTGAATGGGAGGAGAACATAGAGTGGGAGGAGGACATGGAACTGGAGGAAGATTCTGAGGAAGAGGAAGAGGAGCCTCAGGTGGAGTGGCCTGTTCAGCTAGAGTGGTTCGATGAGGCATGTCCAGACTCAGAGCATCGTCCTCCCCCGTTCCAATTCTCCTCCTCTTAAAAAAACAAAATAGGAGAAGATGTAGTGGTGTGAGAGTTGTTTTATTGAGTTATTAAGTTATTTTTGTAAGATTTAAAGTTATTTTTGTAATGGTTCAGTTCACTGTACCCCCCTGTGTTTTGTAATAGTTTCCCCCCTTATGAGTTAGTTATTTAACCAGACGTTTTATGTCAATCATTCCTTCCCTGCACCTGTCCCTGTAAATTTCCCCCTCTCCTCGTGGTCACCCTGTCTGTCACTTCAAGACCCTTCCCTTGATTCTGGAAAGATCCAGGAGAGGTGTCGAGTGATAGGCTGGTGCCCGGGGAATCCCCTCCTACCCTCCTGTGATTTGTTAACGGTTCAGAAGTTGACACCCCTGTTACAACCCCCGTGTTCCCTGTATCTTGGTTTGAAAAGACAGGTGTCTGCTATGGAGAGGCAGGCCTCTCCAGGAAATGAGGAACTTGAATCCTTCCCTCTGTGTTATTATAATTTGGAAGATTAAAAAAAACTTTTCAGTCAGAGCTATGGGGAAAAGGAATAACAGTACTTTACTAGTAAATATAACAGGACAGACAAAAAACAACAGCAATTATAACAATAGTAGAACAGAACCAAGAACCCCAAGGGCAAACAGTGGAAGCTCCGGCGCTGATGGCTGGAAGCCGGGCGCGGTGTCCTCCGCAGGCAGGCAGGGGGTGTCCTCGGCAGGCAGAGGTGGCAGTGCCGGAGAAGCTGTGGTAGCTGGATCCGGGCTCACCCAAAATCCAGCAGGACAGCGAAGAAAACTCCGAATTCCTGGATGCTCCAACAGATGATAGAATTCCCAGGACCAGACCCTTCGTTAACCGTAGACTCCAGCAGCCAGCAGTCCTTGCTCCCCAGAAGATGAGAGACGACTGACCCCCCACCCCCAGCTCTCTCTCCCGGAGCTTTTTCCCCCCCCCCCAAACTAAGTGATCAGCTTCTTTTTTGTCCAGGTCAAGTACTCAGCATTTAGTCTCCTAGCAACTTGGGGGGGGGAAAAATTCTACAGGAGACTTAACCCTTAACACCCTGGTTGGCTGACCCGTTGTCAGCCCTCCCCCGTTTATAAGTGGCTGTCAAGCTTTGATCTCTGCTCTCTCTGGGCAGCAGTGGTCTGAGGCGGAGCTCCTTGCCGGACTCCCCTTAATAAACTACCTTCTACCCTGCCTAAAGAGAGACGACTCTTTTTCCGTCGCTGCCATCGCAATTCCATTAGGTCCACTCGCTGGTGTGGGGAACCAAGAACCTACCGGGAGGAGGTTACTTGCCCTGCCTGTAACCCCGACCGATCCTCGTAGTAGCAGTGCAGAACTGAGCTAGCCTGCCCGCCTGTCAGGCGTGTGAGGACACTGCTATAATGATATATTATTACCTTCTGCCGCGAACGAATTACATATTCAATTGCTTAACACGAATTAACTTTAGGACATATATCACAGCCACTACTGCTCCTAATACACAACAACAAAACCGGTTATTGTAATGCTGCCGCTGCCCCCTCATGGGACACGGACTACCAAAGCACCTTTAAACTGCGAGCTCACACAACAAAGACCGGTTGCCGCTGTCCCCACTACGGGACACGGACTACCAAATCACTGACACCAGGCTCCGCAGAGCTGTCACAACTTTTACAAACAAACCCAAGATGCGTATGTTGTGCACGAGACGTCTCTCAGTGTCTTACCAACCGCCTATACCAAGGTTCCTCTTATCAAATATAAACATACCTTTTGTCTGTAGTTCCAGCAGGTTCTGGTCTTTCCCCGGGTAGTCAGCAGGACCGCAGGAGCCCTCTTCCAAGAAAATTCTGGGTGGGCGCCTAGAGGGGTCCTGGACCCCACTGGACCCACGGCCAGAGAGAGCAGTCCTCCTGGCTGGCCCGCCAAAATGACTTATTAAAGAAATATGGGTATTGATCTAGTATCGATACCCAACTGTGACGGACAAAAACTCTCTAACAGTTTAAAGTTAGAAAGTGTATGTTTATTACGGCCGGGCAGAACTCGGGATAGTTCCCTAATACGTGCTGCGAAATTCACAGGTAATTACAAAGTCTTTTATTTACAAAAGTGTTGAATACCCAAAATACAAATACATATTCATACCCTTGTCACCTCCCATTCCTCGCTTCATATGCTAATTGGCAAAAAGGCTATTAAGCATGAGTACTTTGTTTCTTAAAATGAGTCAGGGGTCTATTCTGGGGAGGGGGTCACCAAAAATGAGGAAGTAAGATGAGTCTTCCTCGTCCTGACCTTTCTACCTTTTCAATGCATTCATGACAAATGAATCCTTGGTAGAACTTATAGTTTCTTGTGTTCAATGGGTCTTTTAAGCAGGAAATCTGCAGCTATCTTATGTCCTATTTACCACATTTTGTTTTCCATTACAAGCACAGCTACATAAACATAAAGCTGACAAGCAATGAGTTACTAAATCTGGGATAGCTTATGTAAGATCCGGCTCCTGTTAACTGCGAACAAAGCTTACCTATCTACTTCAGCTAATTCAGCAACTTCTTATCTTAACTTTCCTAAAAATCCTTAATTCTTTAAAATTAATCTCTCATTCTCTTAAAAACTTTTATTTATACTAGAACCAATATTCCATATATAAAAAAATTTCAACAATATTTTCCTTGCAGACCAGACCAAATACTCTTATGTTACCATTTATTTCAGTTGTATAAACAGTGTGCTCCAATAGCACATTTCAAGATAAATGTTTTCAATTTAGTCTTCTAAATAATTTGACAGTCAGAAGGGGGATGTTTCTCTTCAGTTAAAAAAGGGAAGATGTGATCGCGGCCACAAAGCAATCACACGAAGACGAGATTTTCAGGGCAGAGTTGCTCCTCAGAGAGAGCCCAAGGCCGAGCCAAGGCCGAGAGCCTCTCTGCCTGTTTATTTCTTACTTTTTATACATTTGTGGGTCTGGTTGTGGATTGGCTTCTGGGGTTATCACCTCTCAGCCCAGTGGCCAGACCAACTGCCAGTTACAATTGTTTTCAGATTAGAAATATGCAAACAAAGGATACGGAATGAAAAACAAAAGGTTTGTTTATGCTACATGTGTGAGAAAAAGCGAAAAGTGCTCCTAATATTGTACAGAAGCTAAAGAGACTGACTCCATCTTATGAACAATCAGAAGGCTTTAAAAAAACTCATAAAAACCAGGGTAACATCTCACCCTTTTAACTTTACAAAAAAGAAAAACAGAAAAAGATAAATGAACAAATTTAGAAAGGGAATATATACAAATTCAATCACTGTCTGTGGAGGAATCATCAGTGATCACTCGAGGATTCATCCACTTGGTGGCCTTCAAGTTGATCATGGCTTCCACCTTGCCGGTCGGCCAAATTCTGCCTCTGCGGTCGCAGGTCAGGACAGACACACTTTGAAGGTAGCCAGCGTGTCCCAGTGTCCGTGGACACACATGCATACCCCTGCCCCATAGCAATAAGGTTATAGGGTCCTTCCCATTGCTTGGTGACTAAATTTCGGACCCGTACCTTCGCTCGAGGCTGTTGCTCACCGTCTGAAGCCTGCAACGAGAGATGATGGTTCAAAATGACAGGATTATTTGAGTTCTGCAGCACCGTAAGGTGATTGATGGTGTACAAAGCCTTTGCCAACCGACTGTGTGGGGTTTCACCCTGCATTCCCCATTTTTGTTTTTGAAGAACACGCTTGAGTGTACCGTGATTGCGTTCTACAATCGCCTGTCCCGTTGGAGAATGAGGGATGCCAAAGTTATGTGACACACCCCATGACTGCAGGAACTGCCGTACCTGCTGCGAGGCATAAGCAGGACCATTGTCGGTTTTCACAGCAGAAGGTATGCCAAGAACGGCAAAGGCCTGCCTCCAGTGGGCAATGACATCACGGGCTTTCTCTCCAATGTGAGCAGAAGCCCACAACGCAGAGGAGAACGTGTCCACCGTGACATGCACATACTTGAGCCGGCCAAACTCGGCGACCCGGGTGACATCGGTCTGCCGAAGCTCCAAGGCTTTAAGGCTCCTGGGGTTAACCCCTGCCGGCAACGGCGCACCAAGGGCGTGACAGTCGTCACACGACTCGACAGTTTCACGAGCCTCAGTGGTCGTCAGTTGAAACTGCTTCTGCAGCGTATGCACATTTTGGTGGAAAAACCCATGCGACGCCTTGGCCAGTGCGAGCATGTCGGGTTGAGGAGCTACCCATGCTGGGTTAGCCAACTTGTCAGCCCTTGCGTTACCTTCCGCTACAAATCCTGGCAAGTTAGTGTGACTCCATACATGCGGAACGTAGTATGGATGAACTCTGGCCTGTGTGTCTGGTTCCGTCCCGCACCGGGCGGGAGGTGACCTCTGGCTAGCTCGGGTCAACCCAGGCACAGAATGGTCCCAGTTCGTTTCGGCTTCTCGGCTCGGCAGCTGAACCCCCAAAAGTGTGACAGCAAAGCAGCAGAATAGAAAAGGCTGGCTCTCAGCTTAGCAGATTAAAAGATGTTTATTAGCTCCAGAGTTGAGGAGCAGAGAGGCTGAGAGTGAGGTGTTGAGAGAGATGTTGCTGAGAGGCTGAGAGAGGTCTGAGAGAGTTTTTTTTCCTCCCCCCTGCCCCCTATAAGCGGGGGAGGGGTTTCAGGGAGGATACTACAAAACCACGAATCAGGGGTTTCAGGGGGTAACAAGGTGTGCCCACCCCCAAGCCTCGGACCACTAAAATTCAAAGCTAAAGGAATTCCCCCCGGGGGGCCTATCACCTGAAACCCTCTCCCTGAGATTTCGCAATCTTGGGAGGGCTCCTGGAGAAACAGGCTGACCCAGAGCACGGGGGGTGGGAGGACACAAAACACCTCATTATACAGACAACACAAAAGGGATACAGAATTGGGGATACAGTGAAATGAACCATAACATAAACTTCTTATAAAAACCTAATAAAACAGTTCTGCACCACTACAGGCCTGAATTGCACACCACAGGGCCTTCAGTAAATGAAACAAGGCAGGGTTACTGACCTCCTTCAAAACTGAACAACTCAATCGCTGTGCGATGTCGGCAACATAGGCGGAGTCCGTGATCAAATTGAAAGGTTCCTGGGAAAATGTCTCAAATGCCATGACAGCAGCCTTTAGTTCAACCAGTTGGGCTGACCCATCCTCATGGCTTTCCAAAACCTGCCACTCAGATCCATCCTACCAGGTAACAATGGCTTTTCCTGTTTTGCCCGAACCATCAGTGAAGACGGTGGGTCCTTGCACTGGCTCTTGGCTATTTTTGGGTTGTAGAGAAAATTGAGTATTTTTCGCTACTTGCAATAGCTTGTGGCTAGGCAGATGATAAGTGATCTGCCCTGAAAAGCCCTCGAGAGCACTTTGCAGCGAAACATTGTTCGCATAGCTCCAAATTCCTCCCTCTGAAGCGGGAGTATGATCTTTGAGGGATCTGCACCCATCAATTGCAAACAGCGTTGCCAGCACTTGATTATCAAGCGCGCAATCAATTCAAACAGCGCTGTCGCCGTCTTATGCGGCTGATGAGGCAGGAAGACCCATTCCAAGATCTGCAGAGGATCTGTCCAATCATCATTCCATTGGCCAATGATGCCTGTAGGATGTAAATCAGGAGTGGTAATGAACACAGTGACATCAATGGAAGGTTCAATGCGGTACACCTGGCGAGCTGAAACAGCTTGCTGAACCTCCTCCAGCACATTTCGTGCCTCAGGGGTCAATTCACAAGGCGACTTTAAATCAGTGTCCCCTTTCAACAATTCAAACAAGGGAGAGACTTGTGCTGTGGTCAGTCCCAAGTAAGGACGTAACCAAGTGATGACACCTACCAGCTTCTGAGCATCATTCAGTGTCTTCACCGATTGCACAAATTGCACCTCCTGGTGACGGATTGTCGGTTCCAGAATTTTGACCCCCAAATATTTCCAGGGAGGTTGTTGTTGTACCTTTTCTGGAGCCACCTGCAGTCCACGTGAATGCAGAGCATTCAACAACTGAGGCTGTATCCTCAGCAGCTCATCCTGGGTGGGCGCAGCCACCAAAATGTCGTCCATATAATGACAGACGTGAGCATCAGGAAACTGCTTGCGAACTCCAGACAAGGCACGGGCTACATACCATTGGCATAACACTGGGGAATTTTGCATGCCCTGAGGCAAAAATTTCCATTGATATCGCTGTGCAGGTTCGGCATTATTTATTGTTTGATACCGTGACGGCAAATTTTGGTCTGTCATTGGGACGCAGAGGGATCGTAAAAAAACAATCCTTCAGATCCACAATGAGGACCGGCCAGTCCGCGGGAAGCATGGTAGGAGATGGCATGCCCACCTGCAATGTCCCCATGCCTTCCATCACGGCATTGACCTTTCGGAGGTCTTGTAGCAACCTCCATTTCCCAGACTTCTTTTTGATACAAAAGACAGGAGTTTTCCAGGGACTGGTAGATGGTTCCAGATGCCCCTTGTCCAACTGCTCCTGTACGAGTTCACGAAGGGCGACTAGCTTGTCATGAGGGAGGGGCCACTGGTTCTCCCAGATGGGTCTGTCCACCAGCCACTGTAAAGGAGGCATGGGACACTCTGTGCCCTTCATCACAGTGGCCCTAATCAAAAATCCTTTCCCATTCTCACCCACCATGCGGCCAAAACATCCCTCCCCCAGATGTTCTGAGCAATCTCAATA
This sequence comes from Delichon dasypus, assembly GCA_037837765.1. Taxonomy (NCBI): domain Eukaryota; kingdom Metazoa; phylum Chordata; class Aves; order Passeriformes; family Hirundinidae; genus Delichon; species Delichon dasypus. Next base: position 20,432,623 of record JBBAXF010000012.1, read on the forward strand.
ACATGCTGCCAAATTATGGCCGTCTGTCACTCCGGGTTCGTGATGGCCACGGGATTCTGGCTCACATAACATTGCTTCGTTCCTCCTAAGCCGGCGATCGATGCCTTTGCCAGGCTCAATTGCAACATGGAGGTGCTTTTAAGGAAGTGTGTCTAAGATGGTAAAGTGTGCTCTTGACTGAATGCCAAACACACGGCCGTTAACTATTTTACTTTTCTGTCTCTTAATTATCTCTTTTTTTATTATTCAACTTTTTAATTTTTACCAAGAAAGTGAACCTTGTTTGTCACACCAGGTTGCTGAAAGCCCCATCCAACCTGGTCTTGAACACTTACAGGACTGGGCCTGTACCATCTCTCTGAGCAACCTGTGTCAGGGCCTCACTGCCCTCACCAACTTTCTTCCTAATATTTAATCTAAACCTACCCTCTTTCACTTTAAAGCCATTACCCCTTGTCCTACCACTACACGCCCTTGTAAAAAGTCCCTCTCTTTTTTGTAGGCCCCCTTCAGGTAGTGGAAGTCTCCAGCCCTCTGATCATCTTTGTGGCCCTTCTCTGGACTTTCTCCAACAGGTCTGAAACTTTCCTGTGTTGGGGGCCCCAGAGCTCGATGCAGTGTTCAAGGTGGGGTCTCACCAGAGCAGATTAGAGGAGCAGAACCCCTTCCCTTCACCTGCTGGTCACAGTTCTTTTGATATAGCCCATGATGCAGTTGGCTTTCTGGGCTGCAAGCCCACATTGCCAGGTCATGGTGAGCTTCTTATCAACTAACATCCCTAAATCTTTCTCCTTAGGGATGCTCTCAATCCATTTTCCACTCAACCTGTATTTGTGCTTGGGGTTTTCCCGATCCATGTGCCGGACCTTGTCACAGTACAGCTGGTCTGTAACTGGACAAAGTAAATCTGGCCATAAGACAAATCCAATTCAGCTAGCCTGGTTTGTTCCAGAAAACAGATAAATAAGTCCCCAGACAAGGCAAGGATAGCTTGGATTCAAACCTATAGAGGGGACCCTCAGCCAACCTTGTTCAAGCCTAGATACAGAAACACCACTGGCCAGAGAGAGATCCCAACCAATCAGCTACCTGAGCCTGGGAAATTCAAACTCCCTATAAAAAGAAGTTCCGAACAATAAAACAGCCTGTTTTGCTGATGACGTTCAGTGAGTTTGTGACGTTTCTCTGTCTCAGACCAATGACCCAGGTAACACGTGGGGACCCCATGTGAGGACAACAGCCATTTCCTGTGAGCAGAGCGGAGGGAGACAGAACAGTGAAAAAGCTGGAAAAGAAAAAAACGAGGTGAAGAGAGCTTGACCCAGCAGCAAAAAGCTGAAATAATACAGCAAGCTAAACTGTTTGCGGTAGAAAACCGCTCAAATTCAGAATTATTTTGTACTTACCCCTGAAAATAGAAGAAAACAACGGCCGGAGCCATGGGGGGATGGATCTCCGTGCAGGAACATCCAGTTTTGAAGGTATGGTCGCTTCTTTTAGAAGAATGGGAGGTAGAATACGATCAAGAGGCATTGTTAGCTTTACTAATGTGGGCTAAGAACCATGGGTTGGAAACAACTAAAGAGGCTGCCCTTGATTGGAATACTTGGGTGCGAACTGGCCAATTTATAATTCAAGCAGCTTCCAGAGGTGACAAAAGCGCAATAAAAGTTATAAAGCCCTGGAAATTTATTTTAGACTTGATGAGACTGTTAAATACCGGGGCAAGGACTGGGTGCCGGAGGAGATAGTGGTGGGGGTTGGACACCCTTCCAAGCCCGCGGAGGAGGCAGTCGGAGGAAATGGCTGCCCCGCGCGGCCGCAGCACCCTGAATGCACCCCCTGCACCAGCACCGTTCCTTGGTGAGCTGCTTTCCACAACCCCCCCACGCGGCAGTGCCCCGGCGGGCGAACTGTGCTGGGCGACAACGAGCCGGATTACGCAATTGCCCCATGTGGCAGGGCCCCAGCGCGCAGTGAAATGAACGGAGGGGGGTGGCGGGGCCCCGGCAGCAGGTGGAACCATGGCAAGCAGCGAAGGTACTCCTGCGTCGAAATGTTGTGCGGCGCCGGAACGCCCCGTGCCTGCGCTGCAGGGCTGCTGCGCTGGCTAAATCACCCCGTGGCTGCGCAGAGCTGCTGTCCCGGGTCGGAACACGCCGCCATTTTGGCCGGGCAGCCCGTGGCCATAACCCAGCCTCATGCGGCTACTGGGACCGCCCCCCGCCACCGGAGCCGCCGACGCCCCTCGTCACCATGGAAACTCCCAGACCACCCCTGCCCGGAGCTGGTTGGCTCAGCCCAGAAACCGCGCCCACCGTCTCACCTCCGCTGGCCATGCCTGCCTGCCGCTGCAACATGGGGTGGGGGCTGAGATGACGTCACTACAGATGGCCGGAAGTTGTTCATTACATCATACCCGGAAAAACACAGGAAGTAGGAATCACCAGCACCACAGTGCTGGATCCCGCTCCCAGTCTCGCTCCTGCTGCTACCATGGCACCCCATCACACCTACAGCTAAGGTTCCAACAACCTGAGGAAGCTCCTGCAACCCTGCCGACACCAGCTTCAGCCTCATCGATGTTCCAAGCAGAAACCATCCCCACTCGAGACCCAGTAATCTGGATGGAGGTAAAATAAAAAGCGATAGAATGTGGGCATATAGAGGGGGCTGAACTAATTTCTCTACCCATGTATTCACCATCATCAGAAGACTGGCAGCGGGGGGGAAACAATTGCAGCATTCCCAGTTATAAGAGGTAATGGGACAACACCCGACAAGTACATACCCTTTAACTGGAAAATCCTTTCAGAGCTATGCCAACTGGCTGCTAAACACGGGCTAGGGTCACCTGCTGTTGCAAATATGCTTTGATTTATAACTGCTAGTGAATTAACCCCATATGATATGAAGCAAATTGCAAAATTACGCTGTACTCCAGTGCAATATATGATGTTTGAATCAGCTTGGAGGTCCTGTGCAAAAGACCAGGGACTGCAAAATTCAAGAGCTTCACAGCAGGACCCATGTTTTGGGGCAGGGATTTCTCAACTTATGGGACTGCCCCCCATGGACGACCCACAAACCCAAGCACACCTGAACCCCTTAATCCTAGCCCAAGCAAAGGACTTAGCAACAGGACAAACCATCGTGAAGAGAGCACATTGCACTTTAAAACGTAAACTTGAAAAACAAAAGGGAGGAATGTGTGATGAACCCCCACGGAGCAGGGTAGCTAAAGCTATCTATACATTAAGTCATTGACAGTATTAGAAAAGTCCCAGAACCCAATCATTTTAAATCACTTTCTATCACTACAATCATCCGGTGATAATCAGTCACCCAAACCCAAGGTGATGGTACAAGACCTTATCACCAATAGGTGGGGAGGCCTGTGGAATCTCATTACATCGAGTCATTCAGTTCATGTTGTACCTCAAATGTTGTTTTCTTATCTGTATTTTTCTCACAAGTAGTGTTCAACATTTACATGGTATTCCATTAACCTGCTTATAAAAAACTGGAACCTGCTACTAGAAACTTCAGCCCATTTCATACTGAATAGTTGTAGGATTATATTTGACTGTCGCAGTGTCCGAATCGCGCGCTGATCAGCGCTGCCACAGCTAGTTCAGTACAGTAGATGTCACTGCGGCAGCATGGTAGGGTCGGGGTGGCTGGCTGAGCGAGCCACCTTCTCCCTGAGGGCTCTTGGATCCCTCCGTCGGCGATGGGCACGATGACGCAATAGCAACCGCGGCAGGTGAATGAAAGGCGGGCTCTTGCGGGCAGGGTTTAACGTAGGTTTATTGAGACAGACAAAGAGAGGAGCTCTGCACTCTGTCACCTCCTGCCCAGAAGAGACCCCGGGAGCAGGTGTGCACGAGCTTTTAAAGTGGGGTGGAAACAGGGGTGGCGACAACCGGTCAGCCAGTCAGCGAAATGGAGGGGGGTAACTGGGGGTGTGAACCCTAAAACTGGGAACCAACCACAACACGATGGGAGGGGGTCTCCAGGGTCCCAGCCTATCACTCAACCTCCTCCCTGGAGCTTTCCAGAAGCCAGGGAAGGGTCTCCGAAGTGACAGACAGGGCGACCATGAGGAGTGGGGGAGGGGATTGACAGAGACAGGTGCAGGGAAGGAATGACTGACAGAAAACGTCTAGTTAAACAACCTAACTCATAAGGGGAAAACCAATACAGAACACAGGGGTATACAGTGGACTAAATCATTACAAAAGTAACTCAAAAATCTTACAAAAATAACTTAATAACTTAATAAAACAACTCCCACACCACTACATTTGACCTCTGCTACACCAGCAGATCTTGATCCTAAAGGAGGCAGTGAGTGACAGACGAAAGTAATTACTTATTAATTTGCTGTCTAGTTGTTCACAAGGAATCAACAAGGCTCAGTGCTAGATCCTGCACTTGGGTCACAACGACCCCATGCAATGCTATAGGCTTGGGGCAAAGTGGTTGGAAAGCTGCCTGGCAGAAAAGTACGCGGAGGTGTTGGTCAACAGGCAGTTGAATATGAGCCAGCGTGTGCCCAGGTGGCCAAGAAGATTAATGGCATCCTGGCTTGTATCAGAAATAGTGTGGCCATCAGGACCAGGGAAGTCATTGCCCCTCTGTACTCAGCACTGGTGAGGCTGCACCTCAAATACTTTGTTCAGTTTTGTGCCCCTCTCTACAAGGAAGACATTGAGTTGCTGGAGCACATCCAAAGAAGGGCAACGAAGCTGATGATGGGTCTAGAGAACAAGTCTTACAAGGAGCAGTTGAGGGAAATGGGGCTGTGTCCTAGGGTAACTTTATGATCCTTGTATCCCCAATCGTCTGTTCTGTTTGTGCTGTATATTGAGTCCTGTGCCTTTAAGACTGGTTCTAAGAGCAAGGAGAAGCGCGGAGTTTGTTTTGAGAAAACTGCCTGACTCCTCCACATTCTTCGGCGGACAGGGTGTTCGGCGGAGGCTTGGAGACTGCAGGACAGAGATTTTTTTTGCTTTTAGTTAGTTTCAGCTAGCTAGGGCAGAGAAGTTCCCTGGACTGTTTTTTTTTTCCTTTTTCTTGGAACTGTTTAAACCTACTCTGGACTGAAAACCCAGGGAAGCACTGGGGGCTGCACCTGCGGCCCACCGGGGCCTGGACCTCGGCATTTTCCAGCAGCGTCGGAGGGACTGGGACTGGTGACACACTGAGAGAGAGCCGAGCTCCACCCACGGCAAGGACTTTCTCAATTTGCCATCTCACTTCAGAAGGAGAGGTTTTATTGTTTCGTATTATTCATTCTTTATACTTGTATGCACTTCATTTGTTTAGTAAAATAGTTTTTTCCACTTTTCTCCAAAGAGGTTTTTTTTTCTGGACCGGTTGGAAGGAGGGGCCACTTGGGTTTGCTTCCTTAGAGGGAACCTATACAGGGGTTTTCTCCCAAATTTGTCCCAAACCAGGACATACTTCTAACTGGTGCCCACTGTGGGGCTCGAGAGAGTGGAAAAAACTTGTATTGATTATTATTAACTGCATTTTTTGGTTGCCCTTTGGGTGGGGATTAAACAGTCAGTGGCCATGTTGCTTCTTGAATTCCTAATGTCTCTTAGAATGGAGTCTTTTCTGCATTTCTGTTCCCTAGGCTTTTTTGAGATCTTAATACATTTCTGGTCCCTAGGTTTGTTTTCTTACCCAGAAACAGCTCCAATATTGTCCCTAACATACAGCTTTTACACTAGGGATGCACAAATTAGAATAGTTATTTTGCTGGATTCGGTGATTATGGTTTACAAGAAGCTTATAAAGATACTGGAGTTTGTTCTGGGTATGTTCGGTTTATGGTTTTTTCGTCCTGCCCTGCGTCCTAGTTCCAGCAGCATGTTTTGGGGATTTATCAACAATTGCACCCAGTTCGTTAGAGGAGGAGTAGGGGATGAGGCTCTTCAGCCTCTTCTTTCCTTCTTCTCTTTTGAATCAGTTACATCACTTTTGGAGAATGTTCAGGTTCTCCTGAATGTTAAAGACACCACCTTCCTGGTATTTCACCTGGTGACCTTCCTCTATATGGTTTATAGCTTTTCTAGAATGAGTCACACACCGCTAAACACTGTAGAGCAGCAGATAGAAGCAAGGGAGCAGGGAGATAAATCAGTCACTCAGGCTGCAGCCAATCCCACAGCTATTCAGGCTGCAGCTAAACCCAACAGTGAGGCTAAGACACTGGCAGTTGCTGCAGTAAAGAAGGGAAAGAAGCACACGGACAAAACCGATCGACCAGTAGACGATGATTCAGGTGAAGGATCCTCAATGCCTCCTGACACCCAGTCAGTAGTCAAACCACCTGACACACAATCAGAAGGTGAAGCAACTGATGATACACAATCAGAAGCCGAACCAACTGATACAAAATTGGAAGCCCAACCAACTGGCACAAGATCGGGAGTCCAACCAACTGGCACACGATCAGGAGCCCAACCAACTGCTACAAGATCAGGAGCCCGACCAACTGCTGCAAGAGCAGGAGATACTATTGAGTCCTTTTCCCTGAAGGACCTTCGTGGCCTAAGAAAGGATTATACTTGACGATGTGATGAATCTATAATTAGTTGGTTAGTCCGTCTTTGGGATGCTGCAGGCGAGGCTACAATACTGGATGGCACTGAAGCAAGACATCTGGGATCCCTGTCACATGATCCAGTTATTGACCAAGAAATGATGAGGGAGGCTAATCCTTGCAGTCTCTGGGAACGGGTCCTGAGAAGTGTGGCACAAAGATATCTGTGTGCAGACGATCTTTATATGCAGCAAACCCAGTGGAAAACCATTGAACAAGGGATCCAGCGCTTGAGGGAAATGGCAGTGGCGGACATTGTCTTCTCAGATGACATAAACACTAGGAACCCCGACTTGGTACCATGTACACCTGTGATGTGGCGAAAACTTGTACGACTTGGGCCACAAGAATACTCCTCTGCTTTAGCAATAATGAAGTGGGATGAGACAGAGGAGACTGTGCTTGATATGGCGAAGAAGCTCCGAACACATGCAGATGCTGTGCATGGTCCAACACATGCAAGAATCGCAGCTCTGGAAACACAGGTGCGAGGATTAGCAGACAAAGTGGAGGAGAATCTCAAAGAACTCAAAGAGAACATTCTCCAGATCTCTGCAGTACAGGTTAGAGGCTCTGGCACCACACGCAAACGTTCCCTAGATAGAGAGGGAAAAGGCATCCCACGGGCTAAGCTGTGGTCCTTCCTGCGTGATTGTGGAGAAAACATGAAAAGATGGGATGGAGAATCTACTGATGCTATGACACAACGGCTGCGTGAATTTTTGGATGGCAAGACTGTGAGAGGAAGTTCCAGCAAGAAGGAAGCAGCTCCAGTTACCCAGGGAAATAAGGATAATCAGGCTTAGAGGGGCCCTGCCTCTAGCCAGGTAGAGGCTAGGGAAAACCGTGTTTTCTGGACTGTGTGGATTCGTTGGCCTGGCACATCAGAACCACAAAAATATGAGGCCTTAGTTGACACTGGAGCACAGTGCACATTACTCCCATCAAGACATGTGGGGGAAGAATCTGTTTCCATTGCTGGGGTGACAGGGGGTTCACAAGATTTTACTTTGGTGGAAGCTGATGTGAGCCTGACTGGAAATGAGTGGAAGAGACACCCTATTGTGACTGGCCCAGAGGCTCCATGTATTTTGGGCATAGACTTCCTCCGAAATGGGTATTTCAAAGACCCGAAGGGATATAGGTGGGCATTCGGGATAGCAGCTGTAGAGACAGGGGATGTTAAGCAGTTGAATACCTTGCCTGGACTATCAGAGAACCCATCTGCTGTGGGTCTTCTGAAGGTGGAAGAGCAACAAGTGCCAATTGCCACTTCAACAGTGCATCGCCGACAGTACAGAACAACTCGAGATGCTGTGATCCCCATCCACAAGATGATCCGTGAGCTGGAGAGCCAAGGGGTGGTCAGCAAAACCCACTCACCCTTCAACAGCCCCATCTGGCCTGTGCGAAAGTCTGACGGAGAATGGAGATTGACTGTGGACTATCGTGCCTTGAATGAAGTGACTCCACCATTGAGTGCTGCTGTGCCGGACATGCTGGAACTCCAGTACGAGCTGGAGTCCAAGGCAGCAAAGTGGTACGCCACTATTGGCATTGCTAATGCATTTTTCTCCATTCCTCTGGCTGCAGAATGCAGGCCTCAGTTTGCCTTCACATGGAGAGGAGTGCAGTACACCTGGAACCGACTGCCCCAGGGGTGGAAACACAGCCCCACCATCTGCCATGGACTGATCCAGGCTGCACTGGAAAAGGGTGAGGCTCCGGAACATCTACAGTACATCGATGGCATCATTGTGTGGGGAAACACAGCAATGGAAGTGTTTGAGAAAGGAGAGAAGATCATCCAGATCCTCCTGGAGGCCGGTTTCGCTATGAAGAAGAGCAAAGTTAAGGGACCAGCTCGTGAGATCCAGTTCCTGGGAGTAAAGTGGCACGATGGAAGGCGTCAGATTCCCACTGAAGTCATCAACAAGATCACAGCAATGTGTCCACCAACCAGCAAAAAGGAAACACAAGCTTTTCTAGGCGCCATAGGTTTCTGGAGGATGCACATTCCTGAGTACAGCCAGATTGTGAGCCCTCTCTACCTGGTCACCCGCAAGAAGAACAATTTCCACTGGGGCCCTGAACAGCAACAAGCCTTTGCCCAGATCAAGCAGGAGATCGCACATGCAGTGGCCCTTGGCCCAGTCAGGATGGGACCAGATGTGAAGAACGTGCTCTACTCCGCAGCCGGAAGCCATGGTCTGTCCTGGAGCCTTTGGCAGAAGGTGCCTGGGGAGACTCGGGGCTGACCACTGGGATTCTGGAGTCGAAGCTACAGAGGGTCTGAAGCCAACTACACTCCAACAGAGAAGGAAATCTTGGCTGCCTATGAAGGAGTTCAGGCCACCTCAGAAGTAGTAGGCACCGAAAAACAGCTCCTGCTGGCACCTCGACTACCAGTGCTGGGATGGATGTTCAAAGCAGAAGTTCCCTCTACCCACCATGCCACCAATGCCACATGGAGCAAATGGATTGCCCTCATTACACAGCGTGCCTGCATTGGAAACCCAAATCGCCCTGGGATTTTGGAAATAATTACAAACTGGCCGGAAGGTGAAAACTTTGGTCTCATGGATGAAGAGGAGCAGGAACAAGTGACACGTGCTGAAGAAGCTCCACCATACAACCAACGGCCAGCAGAAGAAACACGCTATGCTCTTTTCACTGACGGTTCCTGCCGCATCGTTGGGATGAACCGGAAGTGGAAAGCAGCTGTATGGAGCCCCACACGACAGGTTGCACAAGCCACTGAAGGAGAAGGTGGGTCAAGCCAACTCGCTGAGCTCAAAGCTGTTCAACTGGCCCTAGACATTGCCGAAAGAGAGAAGTGGCCAAAGCTCTACCTCTACACTGATTCGTGGATGGTGGCCAATGCTCTGTGGGGATGGCTGGAGAAGTGGAAAAAGGCCAACTGGCAGCGTAGGGGAAAACCTATCTGGGCTGTTGATGAGTGGAAAGACATTGCCACTCGGGTAGAGAAGCTACCTGTCAAAGTCCGTCATGTAGATGCCCATGTCCCCAAGAGTCGGGCTAATGAGGGGCACCGAAACAACAAGCAGGTAGATCAGGCTGCAAAGATAGAGGTGTCAAAGATAGACTTAGATTGGCAACACAAGGGAGAGTTGTTTCTAGCTCGATGGGCCCATGATGCCTCAGGCCATCAGGGCAGAGATGCCGCCTGTAAGTGGGCCCGAGACCGAGGGGTGGATCTAACCATGGACAGTATTTCTCAGGTTATCCATGACTGTGAGACATGTGCTGCCATCAAGCAGGCCAAGCGGGTGAAGCCCCTATGGTATGGCGGGCGATGGTCCAAGTATAAGTATGGGGAAGCCTGGCAGATTGACTACATCACCCTTCCCCAAACCCGCCAAGGCAAGCGCTATGTGCTCACAATGGTAGAGGCCACCACAGGATGGCTGGAGACCTACCCTGTGCCTCACGCTACAGCCCGTAACACCATTCTAGGCCTTGAAAAACAAGTTCTTTGGAGGCATGGTACCCCTGAGAGGATTGAGTCAGACAATAGAACTCATTTCAAGAACAGCCTCATCAACAACTGGGCTAGGGAACATGGCATTGAGTGGGTGTACCACATCCCCTATCATGCACCAGCTTCAGGGAAATTGGAAAGATACAATGGACTGTTAAAAACCACCCTGAAAGCACTGGGTGGGGGATCATTCAAAAACTGGGAGCAGCATCTAGCAAAGGCCACCTGGTTAGTTAACACCCGAGGTTCCACCAACCGAGCAGGCCCTGCCCAATCTGAGCCCCTACATACAGTAGATGGAGAGAAGGTCCCAGTAGTACATGTAAGAGGTTTGTTAGGGAAGACAGTTTGGATCAATTCTGCTTCAAGTACAGAGGATCCCATCCGTGGGATTGTCTTTGCTCAGGGACCAGGCTGCACATGGTCGGTAATGCAGAAAGATGGAACCACACGATGTGTACCCCAGGGAGATTTGATTGTTGGGTGAGAACCGTGTGTAATTATCGTTGTGTGTTGAATAGTACTGCCACTGTATGTAGCTGTATAATGCATATTGTTTTTATATAGATGTATGTGTGTGTAGAGCTAGAGTATATATTAGTTTTAGTAAATTGACGATATGGGGATAAGGGGTGGAATATCCTAGGGTAACTTTAACGATGCTTGTATCCCCAATCGTCTGTTCTGTTTGTGCTGTATATTGAGTCCTGTGCCTTTAAGACTGGTTCTAAGAGCAAGGAGAAGCGCGGAGTTTGTTTTGAGAAAACTGCCTGACTCCTCCACATTCTTCGGCGGACAGGGTGTTCGGTGGAGGCTTGGAGACTGCAGGACAGAGATTTTTTTTGCTTTTAGTTAGTTTCAGCTAGCTAGGGCAGAGAAGTTCCCTGGACTGTTTTTTTTTTTCCTTTTTCTTGGAACTGTTTAAACCTACTCTGGACTGAAAACCCAGGGGAGCACTGGGGGCTGCACCTGCGGCCCACCGGGGCCTGGACCTCGGCATTTTCCAACAGCGTCGGAGGGACTGGGACTGGTGACACACTGAGAGAGAGCCGAGCTCCACCCACGGCAAGGACTTTCTCAATTTGCCATCTCACTTCAGAAGGAGAGGTTTTATTGTTTCGTATTATTCATTCTTTATACTTGTATGCACTTCATTTGTTTAGTAAAATAGTTTTTTCCACTTTTCTCCAAAGAGGTTTTTTTTTCTGGACCGGTTGGAGGGAGGGGCCACTTGGGTTTGCTTCCTTAGAGGGAACCTATACAGGGGTTTTCTCCCAAATTTGTCCCAAACCAGGACAGGCTGTTTATTCTGGAGAAAAGGAGACTAAGAGGAGACCTTATTGCTCTCTATAACTACCTGAAGGGAGGCTGTAACAAGATGGATGTTGGTTTCTTTTCCCACGAAAAAAGCAATAGGACAAGAGAAAATGGCCTCAAGTTGCACAAGGGGAGGTTTAGATTGGATATTAGGACAAATTTCTTCATGGAAAGTGTTGTCAAGCATGGGAACAGGATGCTCAGGAATAGTAATGGACAACTCACATAAATTTATATCTCCAGAGAATACTGACCTTTTTTGATAAATCATATGTGTAGATCAGTGTCCCTTATAATGCTTCCATTACTGCTTGAGCAATGTCCAATGCAGGTAACAATGTCCAATGCAGGCAACATGTGCAATTTGCAATACCTGTTATCACTACATTGGGACTAGAGAGGAATAAAATAATGTCCACCATCAACTTCATGACTTAGTAACTGTATAAAAACACAGACTGAGAAATATACCCCATTGCAGCCACTTGAGACTTAACCTTTACTATTCTATTGGGTTTGCATGGCAAGGATTTAAAAGCAGTGGGAGGGGCTACAGGGGTGGCTTCTGTGAGAAGCTGATAGAACCTTCTTGCATGTCCCACAGAGCCAATGCCAGCTGGCTTCAGGATGGACTTGCTGCTGCCCAAGGCTGAGCCAGAGATGGCAGTACTGCTGGAAAATATACCAAATTTAATTATTTTTATTTCCCTAGTCAGGCTTAGTTTGCCTTTGCCTTGGGGAAAGGAATTTTAAAGGGTTTTTTTAGGGGATGTTGCACCACTCAACAGAGATGAGCTTAACAGACTGGGAGTAGCCCAATATATATCCAAAAATATAACAACCATCAGCAAACATCAATGACCATCTACCCTAGACACTACCCCCTGGCATGGTTGGAGACACCTGGTCCAGAAAAGGCTGATAAAGAAATCAAGGATTGTGGACCTAATTAATGTCAGACATGAAGAAATCCGGGTCCAATAGGAAGCCAAATACTAAGAACTAAGCAACATGGGAGCAATGAACATTAAACCAATGTATTTCTATGAGTTTTGAACTGTATTAAGTTTGAGAAAAATCTAGTAAAACTCACATGTCATGGAATGATTTTCTCTGCACACCTAGGGTATGTGTGGATGAAATGATTTCTGTTGCACATCCTGGACAGAACAACATCCTGGCCAAAATAAAGTAATGCCTTGATTCTCTAACACTAAAATGTTGTTGGAGGGTTTTTGTTTTTCCCGCAGTTTCAGTGACAGTATCACCTCTTTGATAACATACTTAAAAAGGAAAAAGTTATTGCCCAGATGTAATTGCACTCAGAGGAGAAATGAGTGAAAATATGGGAGAGGAACAACTCTGCAGACTCCAGGGTCAGTGGAGAAGGAGAGGCAGGAGGTGCTTCAGGCACCAGAGCTGATTCCCCTGCAGCCCATGGTAAAGACCATGGTGAGGCAGCTGTGCCCCTGTAGCCCATGGAGGAACATGGGGATGCAGAGATCCACTTGCAGCCTGTGGAGGAGCCTCGCACCAGAGCAGGTGGATGCCTGAAAAAGACTGTGACCCTGTGGGAAGCCCACGCTGGAGCAGCATCCTGGCAAGGACCTGCAGGTCCATAGACAAAGGAGCCCATGCTGGAGCAGGTTTCCTGGTAAGACTTGTAACCCTGTGGGAAACCTGCGCTGGAGTAGGCTGTTCTTGAAGGACTGCACCCTGTGGAGAGGGATCTATGCTGGAAACAGTTCATGAAGAACTGTAGCCCTTAGGAAGGACTCACACTGGAGAAGTTCATGGAGAACTGCCTCCCATGGGAGGGACCCCATGGTGGAGCAGGGGAAGGACTCTTTTCTCTGAGCAGTGGCAGAAACATGTGATGAACTGACCATAATCCCTATTCCCTATCTTTCTTTACTGCTGGGAGGAGAAGGTAGAGCTGGGAAGGAGGGAGGGGTGGGGGGAAGGTGTTTTTAAGATTCATTTAACTTTTCATTTTCCTGCTCTGATTTTGATTAGTGATAAATTCGGGTAATTTTCCCAAGCTGAGTCTGTTTTGACCATGACAGTATTTGGTGAGTGATCTCTCCTGGTCCTTATTTCAACTGATGAACCCTTAATTATATTTTCTCTCCTCTATCCAGTTGCAGAGGGGAGTGATAGAGCAGAATGGTGGGCACCTGACATCCAGCCAGGGTCAACCCAACACAACTATCAAACCCCAAAAGCAGCAATGTGCAGAGGAAGGCAAAGCCAATTTGTACTTGCAAGGAGACTACACAACTATGCCATGCCACCTCCAGCACTCAACAGTGGGCAAGCGCCCATGGGGAAACCACAGACACCCTGCCTTCTCTCCATTCAGCACCTTCTCCTTGATGGGATGGTAACCAGGAAGGGTCTCTTATTCTACCTCTCTCCCCAGCCTTGTACATAGTCTGTCTTCCTCAAATTTGCCATTAGAGGCTTCCTTCTACTCCTCTTTCTCACCTAGTCTCTCCTAGTACTGTTCCTATATGCCATCTCTATTGCATGTGTGTACTGGTGTCTCGGTTTGAGATAAGTTAGGAGGAAACGTCCTGAAAGGGACATCTCCTCTGAAGAAGACAGGATTCGCCATTCCCTTCCTTCCCACCAAAAGGAATTTCTTGGAGGAAAGTGTTTCCCTAGACAGTGAAACATGATGTGTACCTGAAGTGGATTTGATTTTGGGAGAGAACAGTCTGTAATGTTGGACTGTATAATATTGGTTGCTGAATGACACTGCCACTGTGTGCCATAACTCCCAGGGCCAATGAGGATGGACTGCTCCAGATACACCTGTCATGAGCTCCTAATTCAGCACTCAGCCAACAGCACACCAGTCCTCTTGCCCTGGAAGACATCTAGGACAGATAGACCCCACAGTCATGGACCAAATGAACTCAACAGACATCTTGGAGTGATGGCCATTGACTATGGAAATGATACCTGTGCTTGTGTATAGATATATATGTGTGTGTATATATATAGTTGGAAAATGTGGGATCTGGTCATGACATAGATGGCATAGAATAAGTATCTTTGTTTAAATGGTGTCCTGTGTGGTGGTGCAGAACTGTTTAATTAGGTTTTTATAAGAAGTTTATGTTATGGTTCATTTCACTGTATCCCCAGTTCTGTATCCCTTTTGCGTCGTCTGTATAATAAGGTGTTTTGTGTCAGTCCTCCCACCCCCCCACCTGACTTGTAACATCCCCTCTGCCCCCTCTCGCTCTGGGGCAGCCTGTCTCTCCAGGGGTCCCTCCCAGGTTGCGAAATCTCAGGGAGAGGGCTTCAGGTGATCGGCCCCCTGGGGGGAATTCCTTTCCTCTGGATTTTAGTGGTCCAAGGCTTGGGGGTGGGCACACCTTGTTACCCCCTGGATCCCCTGATTTGTTGTCTTATTGTAACCTCCCTTGAACCCCTCCCCCGCTTATAAGGTGGAGGAGGGAGATTCAAGCTCTCTCAGCTCTCAGCCTCAGCCTCTCAGCTCCTCAGCTCCGGGTCTCTGGCCTCTCTGGCCTGAGGTTTGGACTGGCTGTGGACTTCCCGCAGCCCAGCCTGAATAAACATCTTTTAATCTGCAAAGCTGAGAGCCAGCCTTTTCTTCTGCTGCCGTTGCTGTCACGACACTATTTGGTCCAGCTGCTGAGAAGCCGACCCAGCAGGTAATAGCCTGCGTGCCCCCCGGACTGGGAACTTCTGTGGCTGTGTTGACCCGAGCTAGCCAGAGGTCATCTCCCGCCTGGAGCGGGGACAGAACCAGACACAGTCCTGGGTTAATTTCTGCAGTATCCAGGAGGGGGCATGGCCAGGGCTGGAGGCTATTCTATAGCACCTCACAGTTATTGCCAGGGGTGGGGGGTGGAACTGAGTTTCTTTCAGGAGAAGGGGGTCCTTGCAGTCGAGTAAGCATGGCAGAGGGTTTTTTCTGAGCATTTTGCATGTGAATCACTTGTCTATCTTTTGTATACCTTTCTTGTAAATATTGTTGCTTTAACTGTTCGTGTTTTTCTCTCATTGCTCTTTCCAGTAAATTGTGATCTTTGTGCCTCCAATTCTCCTCTCCATCCCACTTCAGTGGGAGGGGTTAGGGGAGTAATAGAGCAACAATGTGGTTTGGATAGTCTCAGTGGAAACACTTAATTGGGAGTACCATTCCTAAACCATGACAAATGGTCAACAAGGACAACAATTGTGATGGTGGTTTTCTATCCTGGCTGTTAGGAAATGGATTGAGACACCACTTCATTTCACATAAGTTACTAAGTGGCTGTGAGATTGTAAGCTATTTTGCACAATTAAATGAGTAGAAAATCAGTGCAGGTAGCAAAAATATTGTCAGAATATAACCCTCATGGACTTGTGAAATCTCTCCTTAGCATTGTTAGAATGATAGAACATACGTGACAATGTCTTACAATCAGTTGTTAATAAATTCAGAGACTGACCACATAAACCAAAATCAGCTCTGACTGTACAAGCAAGCAGCATTTAACAAGTTTTAAGATGCATGCATAGTCATTAGTCCTCTTTCTTGTGATGAATAACCTTAAATTTCATTGAAATCAATTTTCAAGTCTTCCAGACTTATTACATCTGTACTCTGCCAATCAGACCTAGAGAAATATTTTTTAAAATAATTCTAAGGATACTTCTCTCTTACCTGTGCTTCTGTTAGGAAAAATCAGGTTGCCTACTAATACTGTCTGTGTGCAGAAAAACTGTATTCTGTTGCTGACAAAGAACATGAGAATCAGAACACACAAGCTCAGACATTCAAAGATAGAACTCCCTTGAGAGCAGGCAGCTTTAAATCAAAAGTCCATTATTTTTACATGCCCAGTAAGAGGCAGGGTAATATTTACAATCTGCCAGAGAACTTCAGTTCTTGTAACTTGATTTCTTTTTAAGTTTTCAGTTCTGTGATTAATAATTGGCCATTACATTTTATTGTCTTGAAATATGTGCTATTTTAGCAATACAAATGGAAATTGTAATCATTAAATATTGCCTTTTGTTATGTGACAAGTATAAACTTTTTTAATCCTGATGCACACTTAGCACAGGGACCTGAATCTGTGTCTGTCTGGTTTATCTGAATACAAATGCAATGGACTGAAGCTAGTTTTGTTCTGCTGTTTTTGAGAAACCAGTTGTCTTGGGGTGACTATGATACTGTATCCCCTATCATCTGCTATCATGGGTTGTCACAGTTTTGTTTTTAGTTATAGAGAAATGTGGAATGTTTTTCCCTGCCAGGACCTTAGAGTTGTTATCATAGGTTAGCACAATTTTGTTTTCTAGATATAGAGAAATGTAAAATGTTTTTCCCTGGCCTAACCGTGGCGTAGGTTGGGGGGAGGAGGACAAGGACCTATCAGAAAGCAGGCTGGGATATTGACAGCTAAGTTGACCAATAAGAACTGTCAGTGCGACTTTGGAAGGAACATTTAAAACTTATCTGCAGCTGACCACTCACTCTCTTGCTTCGGTGACTTGCCATGAGGTAACAAGGTGGTCCGGGCCGGGCCCGGCCAGGTCGGGTTCTGCTGCCTCTCTGGGAGGCCGGGCCGGGCCTGGCCGGGGGTCTGGGGGCTGCTGCCTGCACGGGGAAAGCTTAGGTCAGCTGAGCCCCACTCCCTTGCTTGCGGGCAGGGGAGAGGGGCAGCTGCAGCTTAGCGGTGCGGGGCCATGTGCTCAGACCACAGCAGAAGGGGCCAAAACATGGCCCAGCTTAATCACCGCTGGCAGCGGAGAAAAGCAAGCCTGCAGCTCCATAACAACTTTGAGCTGGACTGCCTTAGATGAGACCAAGGGGTGGGAAAAAAAAAGACATTTGCTGGTGGTTTCTTCTACCAGCCCGGCGTGTGCACGTGGCTTTGCAAGCCTGGGCAAAAAACTTAACTCTTTCTTAGCAACACAGAACTTTTAAAGCACAATTCTTCCTCAAAAGAAAGAAGGAAGAAAAACAGAAGGTACATGGAACAGACACTGCATGAAGTCAGTTAGATGAGAAGTGAAAGAACTAATAATATTGGAATAGGATTGAAGAAGTGGACATTTTTAACCACTCTTCTAAGGTAAATTATGAAGAAATGAACTGTTCTTTGCAGCATCTTAGTATTATTTGGGTAGAATGCTATTCTAATCAAAATTAAGGACTGGTGTAATAGAGATTTATTTGGGAACTTTGAAACCCCCGCTCCTGGGTCAAAAAGGAGGTCTCAGCCTTTTGAGACAAAGATAAATTTAGATCAGAAGAAGTATTCGTAAATAATACCCCAGATACACTGAGAAGCTCTGCGGATAGAGCATCACAGTCTGCGAAAACTCCAGGTGGCAGCGGATGTGTGTGTGAGCAAACATCTTCATAAAAAAATCTTAGAAGGACTCTTCTCCTAAAATAATGTGTAGTTATGTCTAAGTAGTGAAACTGACTGAAAATCCTAAGTTGTCTTTCTATGTTGTTCAATAAGAAAGTTAATAGTTTGTAAGAGGAGAGAAGCGTGTTTTTAAAGTTTCATTTAGTCCAAGTTTTTCTTGTTTCTCAACTTTTTTTCTTTTCTCAGTCTTTTAATATATGTTAATAAAACTATGTTTTTTGTTCATTTTTAAGCTTAAGCCTGCTTTGTTTATTTTTCTCCTAATCTCTCCCTCCCACAAAAATATTAACACTAAAACCCCTACATTAATTAGTGTTTCTGCCTGGTTTTATTAAATTAAAACCATTACAGTTGCTTGGGGGGGGGGGGGGGGGGGAAGAGGACAGGGACCTATCAGAAAGCTAGCCAAGATTTTAACCAATGAAGATGCCAATGTGACTTTGGAAAGGACATTTAAACCCCTCATCTTCGGCAGATTGCTCTCTTTCTGTTGAGATGGCCATGAGGTAATATCATGGGCGGCCAGGGGGCCCAGGTCAGGCCCCGCTGCCATCTGGGCGGCAGGGCCAGGCCCAGCCAGGCCTCCAGGAGCTGCTGCCTGCATGGAGAGTTGGGGAGGCCCGGGTTGGGCCTCTTTCTCCTGGCTGCCAGCGGGAGAGAGGAGAGTCGCTCAGCAATGCCACGTGCTTGCAGCTTTGTGGCAGCTCCGAGCCGGGCCGCCTTGGATGAGACTGAGGGGTGGAAGAGAAGACCTCCACTGGCTTCCCCTGTTGGCACCGCAGCATTGCATCGTTACAGCCCTGCAGCCCGAAGCAGAGAGCACATGGCCCCTGCAGGCCTGGGCAGATTTAACCCTTTCCTAGCAACATGGGGCTTCTAAAGCACAACCCTTTCTTGAGAGAGAGAAGAAAGAAAACAGAGGGTATGTAGAACAGACACCACATGAAGTCAATGGATTAGAAGTGAAAGAACTGATATTATTGGAATAAGATTGAAGAAGTGGACATTTTTAACTTGACTTCTCTGGGGTAAACTATGGAAAAATGGACTGCTCTTTGTAGCATCTTGATGTTGTTGGAGAGAATGCTAATTCTAATCAAAACTGAAGACTGATGTGATTGAGATTTAATTGAGAACTTTAAAGCCCCCGCTTCTGGGTTAAAAGGAGGTCTCGGCCTTTGAGACAAAGATGATTTTAGACTAGAAGTATTCGTAAACAGTACCCCAGATACACTGAGAGGCCTATAAGTGGTCAAAGAAAAAGGCTGCTGATAGAACATCACAGTCTGCAAAAACTCCGGGCGGTTGCAGATGTGTGACATTAAGTGCCACTGGACTATTTTGACTTGTAGCAAATGTCTCCATAAAACTCTAGAGAGACTCTTCTAAAGTAATGAATGATTATGTTTAAACAGTGAAACTGACTGAAAATCACAAGCTGTGTCTTTCTATGTTGTTTTATAAGAAAGTTAATAGTTTGTAGAGGGAGAGAAGAGTGTTTTGAAGTTTCATTCTGTTTTGGTTTGGGTTTTCTTTTTCCCAACTTGCTTTTTTTTCCCATTCTTTTAGTGTATGTTAATAAAACTATTTTGTTCATTTTTAAACTTGAGCCTGCTTTGCTTTTTCTCCTAATCTCTCTCCCGCAGAAAAAAGAAGAAACACTAAATTTAGCAACTGGAATTTGGCGAATGTAAAACCACTGCATTAATTGGTGTTTCTGCCCAGTTACATTAAATTGAAACCATTACATCTGCTTTATGCCCAGACATGGGTCCTGCAGCTTTAAGCTAGGCCCGGGGAAGGGGGGAGAGCTGGTGAAATTCTTTTCATGGTATGTGTTGAAACACAGGTACTCCTTGGCTTCTTTCTCAAGAGAGAGGGAGCAAATACATTCTTTGCTTTTAGCTAGCTTCTTGTTCATTAGCTGAGGCAAGAAGTCTTTTCCCAGGACTGTGGCTTCTTCTTCTGGAACTGTTCAGCTATGCCCTGGTCAAAGAAAACCAGACCATCACTGGGAGTCCCACGCCACGGCCTGGCAGGGGGAGGCTGCAGGGATGCTGCATTCCAGCTCCGGACCTCGGGAGAAGCCGAGCAGGACGCTAAAACCTACCATCTTTCTCCACAGCGAGAAGGTTTATTACCTAACATTATTCATTCTTTTTCCTGTGCCTGCGAGCACTCTGCTTGTTAAACAGTTTCCATGTTTGTCTTTACTAAATGTAGATCCCAATGTTTGGCAGTCCTACCACCCATTGCTTTCAATGTGGTCTTTAACAGTCCATCGTACTGTTTCATTTTCCCAGCAGCTGCTGCATGATAGGGAATATGATACACCCACACAATACTGTGCTCTCTGGCCCAGTTGTCTATGAGGCTGTTTTTAAAATGAGTCCCATTGTCTGACTCAATTCTTTCAGGACTGCCATGTCACCATAGGACTTTCTTTCCAAGGCCCAGGATGGTGTTCCAGGCAGTAGCATGAGGCACAGGGTACGACTCCAGCCATCCAGTTTCTACTATTGTAAGCACATAATGCTTGCCTTGGCAGGTTTGCAGGACTGTGATATAATCAATCTGCCAGACCTCCCCATATTTATATTTTGACCATCATCCCCCATACCCCAGAGGCTTTACTCACTTGGCCTGTTTGATTGCAGCACATGTTTCATAGTTATGAATAACCTGGGAGATGGTGTCCATGGTCAAGTCCACCCCTTGATCATGAGCCCATCTTTATGTTGCATCTCTTCCCTGATGACCTGAGGTGTCATGGGCCCACCAAGCCAGAAATAATTCACCCTTATGCTGCCAGTCCAGATCCACTTGAGATACTTTAATCTTGGCAGTCCAATCCACCTGTCCATTGTTCTGATGCTTTTCAGTAGCCTGACTTGGGTACGTATGCATCTACATGAGAGACTTTTACAGCCAGCATCTCTACCTGGGTAGTGATGTCTTGCCACAATTCAGCAGACCAGATGGGTTTCCCTCTGTGTTGCCAACTGGTCTTTCTCCATTGGTCAAGCTACCCCTACAGAGCATTTGCCACCATCCATGAGTCAGTATAGAGGTGGAGTGCTGGCCGTTTCTCTCGTTCAGCAATATCCAAAGCCAGTTAGATGGCTTTCAGTTCTGCAACCTGACTTGATCCACCTTGTTGTTCAATAGCTTCTGCAACTCGCTGTGTAGGACACCATACCACAGCTTTCCATTTTCAATGTGTCCCTACAATATGGCAGGAACTATCAGTAAAGAGAGTGTATAGCTTTTCATTTTCTGGTAGCTGATTATATGGTGGAGCCTCCTCAGCAAGTCACATCCTCCTCCTCTGATGTTAGTCCAAAATTTTCACCTTTGGGCCAGTTTGTGACGACTTCCATGATCCGTGGGTGATTGTGGTTTCCTATTCAAGTTTGTTGTGTGATCAGAATTATCCACTTACTTCACATAGCATCAGTGGCATGATGTGTGGCAGGGACTTTCCTTTTCAACATCCAGCCCAGCACTGGCAGTTGGGGTGCCAGAAAAAGCTGTGCTTCGGTGCCAATTCTGAAGCAGCTCAAATTCCTTCATAAGCTGCCAGTATCTCTTTTTCAATTGGAGTGTAACAGGTCTTGGATCCTTTGTATGTATCCCTGACTCCAGAACCCTAGGAGTCCTTCTTGATTCTCCCCTGATGCTTTCTGCTAGAGACTCCAGGAGGGACCATGATCATACTGAGGATACATAGCAGGCCTAGCAACAAGAACATGCTTACCTTAACATCCAAAGGGAATTCAAAATTCTCAAAAGCTGCTGTAGCAGGCCTGAAGGAGGAAAAGGAGGTGAAAGGCTGGGGAAAATCATCCTCCCCTGGAACAGGGAACCCCCACAGGCAGGGTACAATTATTAATGGACTTCCAAAAGTAGCACCCAAGATAAAGGTAGGAGACCAACACTGAATATACATCCCAAATGACCCTCATTGCCCTTGATGTTATCATGTCATGAACTGATATCACACAGTACAGTAACAAAGCAATTCTGATCCCTCTCCCTGCTCTGAAAAAGAGCACCATGAGGAGCACATAGGGGAATATATACAGGGTTAGGTAGCACACCCACATGAACAGATCAAGCGACACGGTGACCAGTGGCTCCGTATCTAACACAGCAAGTGCTTAGATCAAATCTGTTTTCAACCCACTGTGGTCAGATCTGTTGTTATCTCAACCCTTCATGTACCATATTTCATGCCAAAAAAGGCTGTTGTGGTTTAGGAATGGTACTCCCCAATTTAGTGCTCCCACTGAGACTTCAAACCACACACCACTCACTCACTCCCCCTCCCCACTGTGGCAGGCTGGAGAGTTGGAGACACAAAATGTGAAGATCACAGGCTGAAATAAGAACAATTTACTGGAAACAGCAATCAGAGAAGAAAACTAACAGTAAAAGCAACAATATTAATAACAAAAGCATACAAGAGAGATGAGTGATTCACATGCAAAATGCTCAGAACTAGGGTTACCACACTGCTCCCTCTGCCATGCTTACTCGACCAAAAGGAACCCCTTATCCTTAAAAGAGACTCCCTTCCTCCCACCCCCAGCAATGATGTGAGGTGCTCTTGAATGACCACTTACACTAGCTGAGGAACAAAGACCATTTTTTTACTTTTCAGTAATTCAAGAAAATATTCATGCATTTTTAACAGCAGGCCAAAATCCACAATGATACTAAAAGAGATTGAATCATAGAATAATCTGGATTGGAAAAGACCATCAAGCCTAACTGTTAACCTAACACTATCAAGTTCACCATTAAACCATATCCATAAGTGCCACACCTACACATCTTTTAAATACCTCCTGGGATGGTGACTCATTCACTTCCCTGGGCAGTCTGTTCCAATGCTTGACAACACTTTCATTGAAGAAATTTTTCCTAGTACTCAATCTAAACCTCCCCTGGTGCAACTTGAGGCCATTTCCTCTTGTCCTGAATTAACTTTCTTTTGATTTACTTTACATATAATTGTTTTAACTTACTTTAACTTGACAAAGAGCTTTTATTAGGTAATACATTTGTCCTAGGGTAACTTTATGATGCTTGTATCCCCAATCGTCTGTTCTGTTTGTGCTGTATATTGAGTCCTGTGCCTTTAAGACTGGTTCTAAGAGCAAGGAGAAGCGCGGAGTTTGTTTTGAGAAAACTGCCTGACTCCTCCACATTCTTCTCCGGACGGTGTGTTCGGCGGAGGCTTGGAGACTGCAGGACAGAGATTTTTTTTGCTTTTAGTTAGTTTCAGCTAGCTAGGGCAGAGAAGTTCCCTGGAATGTTTTTTTTTTTTTTTTCCTTTTTCTTGGAACTGTTTAAACCTACTCTGGACTGAAAACCCAGGGGAGCACTGGGGGCTGCACCTGCGGCCCACCGGGGCCTGGACCTCGGCATTTTCCAGCAGCGCCGGAGGGACTGGGACTGAGGAGAGACTGAGAGACTGAGAGAGAGAGAGCCGAGCTCCACCCACGGCAAGGACTTTCTCAATTTGCCATCTCACTTCAGGAGAGGTTTTATTGTTTCATATTATTCATTCTTTATACTTGTATGCACATTTGTTTAGTAAAATAGTTTTTTCCACTTTTCTCCAAAGAGGTTTTTTTTTACCAGACTGGTTGGAGGGAGGGGCCACCTGGGTTTGCTTCCTTGGAGGGATCCTATACAGGGGTTTTCTCCCAAATTTGCCCCAAACCAGAACATGATGAGAAAAACAACATTAGGAGGTCGTGAGTTAGCTCTTCGACCATTTCAAAGTATCCAAGTAGATTTTACTGAACGTCCTCAAGTACAAAGATGGAAGTATTTATTAGTAATGACAGACCATCTAACTCATTGGGTAGAAGCAGTTCCCACTACTTAGGCCTCAGCCAACATGGTAAGTAAAACCCTTTTAGAACAGATTATTCCCAAATATGGAATGGTTAATAGAATAGACTCAGACAGAGGAACACATTTTACGTCAAAAGTGTTACAACGGATAATTCAATCTTTAAGGATAAAATGGGAGCTGCATACCCCATGGCATCCACAGAGTTCTGGTCACGTAGAAAAGATGAACCAGACTTTAAAGAGAACTTAGACCAAATTAATAGTTGAAACCCAAATGTCATGGGTACAATGCCTACCTTTAGCTTTATTGAGGATCCAAACACAACCCAGGTCAGACCTGGGAGTGTCACCCTATGAAATGATGTTTGGGTTACCCTTTTTAACCACCCAACATGAAAATGCTACCTATGACATAGGGGAAATGAGTGTTAAAAAATACGTTAACACCATTGCAAAAACTTTTGAAAATTTATGGTTGAAAGGAATAATCCCTCAAACCACACCCTTAGACTTTAAAATCCATAATGTTCATCCAGGGGAATGGGTGCTAGTAAAAACCTGGAAAGAACAATCTTTAACTCCTCAATGGGAAGGTCCTTTTCAGGTATTGCTGACAATCGAGGCTGTGATCCAGACCAAGGAACGAGGGTGGATCCACGCCAGCAGAATCAAAGGACCTGTGGAAGAACCTAAGGAGTGGACGATTACATCCGAACCAGGTGATACAAAATTGACTCTTAAACGGGGAATGGGTGGTAATGAACTGGGAAGACCCAAATGGTCCAGGAAACATACACAGGATCACACCTAATTGGGAGATAAGGCCAAGCTTATATCAGTGGTTTCAAGTACCGCCTGGACAAGCTTTGAGACACCTCTGATACCCTCCTTGGGGAGGAATACTTCCACTCCAAACAGGAGGATCAGGACTGTTTCAGACAGAGAACTCTTGTATTCACGCCTTAGCCTGTGATTTATGCAAAGAGGAGGAGGAGTTGCAACTTCCATCAGTGCCAGACCAAATACCCTGTTTGATCTGCCCAAATACCAGACATGCTAGCTGGGTTAAATGTAAATATTTAGATTGTAGGAAGAATTGATATTGTAGTTCACACAAGCGACACTTGTTGCAGGAAGTGTCAAGGGCCAAATTGATCTCCTATCCAGGTAGAATTCAAAAAAACTGAAATAATAACTTTGTTTTGTGGATGGGAATTATTAGTGCCTGTTGAATGGGAGATACCTGAAGAACGGTGGAAACGACAGTTAAGGAGTGTCAAAAACAATTTGTCTAGAAATTAGCTAAGAGGAAGTGACAAGGAAATAGAGGGCAAGACCGGATTGGCCTCTGTATTTGCCACCAAGAAGATCAAATACACCTGCTGTGGGTTGCAACCCCATAGGCATGGGAGGTGGGAGTATAAGCCATACTGGACCTCTGTTACTCCTTTTTCTGTCACTCAATTATTGTCTTCTCCCTTTTGGGATATCAACAAAGCAATGCTATAGGTGTACATGGAAAGACACCGAGGTTCTTTTTCCATTTCTCACACTCATGTCAACAGTCACTGTTATAACCCATCCAAATTAGGCAATTGCATACATAAAGGGAAAAAGTACTGGACTGCAGAGAACTTAGGAACAAGTGGTAGCAGGATGGGAAGTCAATGCCCAAAAGAGGAGAGATGGATTTGTTTTACCTACATTATTGGGCACAAAGCACAAGATTTAGTAAAAGAGCAATTGATAAGCAAAAAGGCTAAGACAGTACAACCACCTAAACCTGTGCCAATTTCAATCAACGATTTGTATACCAAACTTGAACAGCAATTAGAAAAAGAAATAGATATCTCAAGAATGAGTAAAAATCAGTTTATAAAATTAGGGGAAAGAATAAGTAAGGAACTTAACATAACCAACTGTTGGGTCTGTGGAGGGGCTTTGATGTCAGAGGAATGGCCATAGAAAGGCAGCAGTTTAGGCCCAATTGAGCTTCTAAAATGGAACCAAGCAAGTACAAGTGGAGAAAACAGACCAGAAGGGTGGATTTTAAGCTCAACAGTGATAGGGGAAGAATGTCTCTAGTGCACTGGGAAAAGGTTCCTTCATGAAGTAGGAAAAACACCCAGTAAAAGATATAAGGTTAGTAATATAACTTCTGTATAGTGGGTCCTAGAAGAACCAACCCAGTATTGGACCCAAGAAAAAGCAAAAATGTGAATTGTAAGTATGATAACAAAACAAAACTTTTTCAGTGTAATGATACAAGTAAAAATCCTTACTATGGCATCCCGGAAATTTCCAAATTTTGGGAGAATATAGATCAACAAAAATTTAACTATTGGAAAGCTCCAGATGGCTTATTTTGGATATGTGGAAAAAGAGCATACCCAAAACTCCCCTCTCAGTAGAAAAGGAGCTGTACTCTGGGAATTATACAGCCAGGATTTTTTCTTTTACCAGGACCTGATGGGGATCAATTAGGGATATCAGTTTATGAGGATCTAAAGAGAAACAAAAGAGAATTGATTGGTGGATTCCAAAAATGGGGAGATGAGGAATGGCCCCCTGAACGCATACTGGAAACATATGGGCCAGCCACCTGGGCACAAGATGGGAGTTGGGGATATTGAACCCCAATTTATATGCTAAATCGTATTATAAGACTTCAAGCCGCTGTAGAAAGAATAACGAACAAAACTGGTCAGGCAATGGAATTAATATCAAAGCAACAAACCCAAACAAGAGCGGCTGTGTATCAGAATAGGTTGGCTTTAGACTACCTATTAGCTGAAGAAGGGGGTGTTTGTGGAAAGTTCAATACATCAGATTGTTGTTTAAAAATAGATGACAATGGAGATGCCGTCCTGGACATAGTCAATGATATCAGAAAAATTGCCCACGAACCGGTTCAAAAGTGGGAATCAATGCTAAATACTAGCTGGTGGGATAATGTGTTGGGAGTAGAATAGTAAAATAAAAGTTAAGCTTCTTCCTTTTATGCTCTACAGCTGGTCTAATATTTCTTCCTTGTTTGATCCCGTTTCATTCGACTCATCACCAGTGTAGTACAAAGCATGCAATTAGTGAACATTAACCAAAAGTTGCCTACAACAACACCACCACAAAGGATTATGGTGTTAAAGAAACAAAATAATATAGAAGACCCCTTCAAAGAAGCGAGATTGATTTGTGAAAAAAATGAGCGAATAATGAAAGCTAGAAAACAATGAATATTGCTCGAGCCAAATTAATTATAAAAAGAGAGGGAGGATTGTGAAAAGTTCATATTATATGGCTCTACGCAAGATATTTACTATATGTATTATGTTGTATTGTTAATGTTGTATTAATATTTTGATAGTATAGTAAATGTAGTTTTGTAGTTAAAATGTAGTTTTTATGTACCAGCCACAGGAAAACGTAAATCTTTCAGAGAAAAAAAGAATTTATGACTTCCTTATCAGAAGAGACCAACTCCTCCTGCCTCTCTCAGCCTTGTGGACGCCATAGAGATTAAAGGAAAAAAAGTGATACTAACCAGAGACAATTCTTTGTTTGAATAGAATTTATGCATCATGTATGAAATGTATGAATATTCAACAGGCTACTGCTTTTAAGAGATAATCCTTTGTTAACAGGGGTCCTCCTTCGGAGCTTTTTGCTCAGAGAGGCACCCAGACATCTGTAACTTTGTTTTTTATTGTCTCATATTGTCCTAACTCTAATTGTTCAATTTTTTACTCTAATTCTGTTTTTATAACCATCTTATTTACTATTAAACTTTTAAAATTTTAAAGACAAGTGATTGGTGTTTTTCACAGTACTTTTGCAGACAGTTTGGGTGCTCAGGACCACCATCTTAGTGATCCCCAGGCTGGTCTCAGTTCTGTGGGAGGGTCACAAGATGGAGGGGACTCCTTTGTTCAAAATGGCTGAAGCCATGTGCTCTCGAGCCACGAGGAGCCTCTCTCTTTGCCTGTCCCTCCTTCCCACAATCCCTTTCGCAATCCCTTCCTCTCCTCAGACCCCTCCTTCCCTTCGGTGCCGCTCCTGGCACTGCCCTCTCATCTGACTCGACCCCCTACCCTCAAACCTCCGCCCTCTGACTCTGCCCATTGTGACTTAAGCCTCCAGCCCCTCCCTGCCTCTGGTTCCCATGGTGTCGCAGTGTCCGAATTGTGTGTTAATCACGCTGCAATAGCTAGCTCAGTCCACTAGATGTCACTGCAGCAGCGTGGAAAGGCGAAGTGGCTAGGGCAGCAAGCCTGCTTTCCTGCCCTGAGGGCTCCAATTTTCGCCGGCAACGGCACGGTGATGAAGCAGCAACTTTGGCAGTTGAAAGAAAGCCGGACTCTTGTAGGCAGGATTTAAATGAGGTTTATTGGAGGGGCGAGTGCCCCGAGGGCTCTCTCCTATGACCTGCTGCCCAGAAGAGACCCCGGGCCAGGGGTGCACGAGCTTTTTAAAGTGGGGTGGAAACAGAGGTGGCTGACAACCGGTTCAGCCAGTCACGACAACGGGGGGTGTAACTGGGGGTGTAAACTTTACAACAGGGGGCCAACCACAAAAGATGGGAGGGAATTCCAAGGGCCCCAGCCTATCACTCGACCCCCTCCCTGGAGTTTTCCAGAAGCCAGGGAAGGTGTCCAAAGTGACAGACAGGTCGACCACGAGGAGTGGGGGAAGGGAGTGACAAAGACAGGTGCAGGGGAGGATTGATTGACAGAAAACGTCTGTTTAAGAAACCTAACTAATAAGGGGAAAAGCAGTACAGAACACAGGGTTATACAGTGAACTAAATCATTACAAAAGTAACTCAAAAATCTTACAAAAATAACTTAATAACTTAATAAAACAATTCTCACACCACTACACCACGGTTTCCCCACCCACAATCCCAGTTCCCACGCCCCAGAGGGGCGGGGCGGGGGAGCCAGGAACCCGGAAGCAGGAAGCAATCCTGGCTTTTCTAGTACCCCTTTCAAATATAATTTCCCAATTCAATTAGAACATCTCTGTGGTGATAGTGAATGGGTCTCAACCCTCAAGCAGGCTCAGGAAATTCCTTTGCTTCCATCCGAACCTTTTGTAGCATTTGTGGAGCGATTAACCAGTGCTATCAAGTTACAGGTTAAGGAGGAAGGAGCCCAGGAACAGGTCCTGGAGGAAATAGCTCTGGCCAATGCAAACGAATGGTGCAAGGCAGCTATCCTCAGCCTGTCCATGGAACTGGCTCCAACTTTACATGACATGCTCCAGGTGTGTGCTAGGGAGGTTCCCTTCATAACAGCTCACTAAAGCCACAGTTCCACAGTCAAGCCACCACAAAGAGCTGCTGCTGTAGACGCCGTGCCTCCTGTGCCTGTGCCACGGCCACTGCCCAAGAGAAGAACAATGTGTCTCCTGTGCGATCAGGCTGGACATTGGGCATTTCAATGGCCTTTAAAGAGACAATTACTGGACTTTCGGGACAATGGGGGTGTCATGATCCGCTCGTACAGTCATGATGGTTCGTTTACTGATCTCAGAGTGCAAAACACAACACAGAGGGGATTTCAGCATTAAAACAAATGCACATTTTATTGATTGACCATAGCAAATGCAATAGAGGGATTAAGAGTGAGAGAAAGAGATAGAGAAAGAGATAGAGGAAAGGGGGGATATAGCTACCAAACGTGGAGACGGAGTCCTCGTGGTCTGGTCGATGGGTCCGCCTGTCACGTCAGGGAGAGTCTCTCAAAATCTCTGGTTAACTCGGGTTTTTATTATAGTCCTCAATAACGGGGGGGAACAGGTAAATCTATTGAAGCCACCGAGGGGGAACAGGTAATCCCTGTTCTTAGCAGTAAGCGAGAGCCATTGTCTTCTTGGTCGAACGATCACGCCTCCAGGCAAACATCTCGCTTCGGTTAAGTCAGCCCTCACCCCCTGTATTAGGGTTGTAGGGGTCTCATGTCTCAGTCCTTGAGAGGGGCTTCATATAGGAGTCTCAATCTCAGTCCTTGGAAGGGGGTTCTGATCTCTGTCTGTCACGGTGGTTGCGAAGCAGATGATGGATTTTCCGTGGGGGACCACCAAAGTTACCCCAGAAAGTTCCCTTGTCCAAGAGGTGGGGAAATTCATAGGCTATTGTCGTGAAGCAGGGACCGTGAAGCAGGTGTAATCTTCAGTTACAGGACTACCATTACACTGCTCAAAGCCAGTGTACTGTGGTGTGGTGACACAGGAAAATGCACCTGTGGACGATTGGCGAGCATCCACCTCGAGCAGGCCAGAACTGCAGTGGGGTCCTCAGGGTCCTTATGACGATCGTGAGGCAAGTGAGGGGAACTTCAGACAGACTCTTAGAGGGGGCAAGAGGTCTCAGGGGCCCAAAAGGAATTTTTCAAAAAACTAAAAGCTGAGCGCCGGCTTGCCCAGCGTACTGACATAAATGGGGCAAGTCCGAAGAGGGGGGAGAAAAAACTAGAAAATGTAAATGTTGAGTTAACTAATCCTGCTTTAACCAATTCTGCCTTTCAGCAAAAGTCACCGGATGCGATAGTAAAGGATTCAGCGACCAGAGAAACAAAAAGTCCTCATGCTCTGGTCACCTGGGATCGTGGGCACGCTTATGTGTCCACTCCCCCAGGTCTCAAGTGGGTGCCAGCTGAGTGGGTGAAACCTTTCATCCCTAAAATTGCAAAGCCACCTGCAGAGGCCCCACAAGTGGCCAGTGCTGCCTGGAGGAGGAGAAAGCTCCAAACCCTCTCCTAATTATCCCTTAACAGTGTTTTTCTGGACAGTTTGTTTGCACTAAAGGTCATTTTTTTCTTCTGCAACTTTAAAGGTACTCAAGGTCCAAACTCTGAACATCTCCCATGGACTGAGCCTTCCACCTTCTCAATTTAATAAGAAAGAGGGAGATGTTGTAGCACATAAATTTGGTTTATATTGTGTTTCATTTTTATATTGGGGTTTGTAATTTTTTTCTATTGTATCCCCTGTCCCCCTTGGAAACTGTATCACGTGGTTTGTCCCTGCTTGACCACACCCATCCCCCACACTGGAATGTAACCCAACTCTGTTCCACTCCCACCTTATCCCTGATTGGGTAGTGGCTTGTCCCTGCCTCTAGGCCCTTCCCCCGGGGAAAAAGCCCCGGCATTGCCAGGGCTTCACTCTCTCTGGCACTGGCGGGGATGGGGAAAGAGCTAAGTAAGAGCTCTGGCCAGCGGGGGCAGGACCCCAGAATAAAGCCGTGATATCCCCCCAGACAGAGAGCAGGCTCTGTGCCTTTTGCCATCGATGGTCGTCTGGATCTCTCTAAAGAACAACCACAAGGCTTCACTTCAGCAGCCTTTTTTTTACTATTTTAACCTTGAGACAAACGTTTCTCCCCCACAATTGAAAGCTGTCCAAAAAAATAGGACCACACTGGCACCCATGTCTCTAGACCAGTTTCCTCATGGCCTGCCACTGTCCTGCAGCTCTCTGAGTGGTGAAGTAGTATATGCTGCTCAGAGCCACATGCCCTGCTGTCCACCCCTTCCCAATCTATATGAGACATTAATTTTGAAGAATTAAGGATTTTTAGGAAAATTAAGATAATAAGTTGCTGAATTAGCTGAAGTAGATAGGTAAGCTTTGTTTGCAGTTAACAGAAGCCGGATCTTAGATAAGCTATCCCGGATTTACTAACTCATTGCTTGTCAGCTTCATGTTTGTGTAGCTGTGCTTGTAATGAAAAACAAAATGTGGTAAAGAGGACATAAGATAACTGCAGACTTCCTGCTTAAAGAACCCACTGAACACAGGAAACTAAGTTCTACCAAGGATTCATTTGTCATGAATGCATTGAAAAGGTAGAAAGGTCAGAACAAGGAAGACTCATCTTACTTCCTCATTTTGGGTGATCCCTCTCCAGAATAGACCCCTGACTCATTTTAAGAAACAAAGTACTCATGCTTAATAGCCTTTTTGGCCAATTAGCATACGAAGCGAGGAATGGGAGGTGACAGGGGTATGAATATGCATTTGTGTTTTGGGTATTCAACACTTTTGTAAATAAAAGGTTTTGTAATTACCTGTGAACTTCGCCGTGCATATTAGGGAGCTATCCTGTGTGCTGCCTGGCCATAATAAATATACGCTTTCTAACTTTAAACTGTTAGAGAGTTTTTGTCCATCACAGTTGGGTATCGATACTAGATCAATACCCATATTTCTTTAATAAGTCATTTACACATGCTCTCACTTTCACCAGCCTCACAGAGCCCCACTAAACGCCACAGCATCAGTCACAGGCAGCACTCTGTAGGCTTTCCCTGGCCACCAGCCCAGTCCTGTCATCAGACACTCCTCAGCATGAAGATGGCCTATTATGTTCATATGTATACACACACACATTCCTAAAGTCTGACACTCAAGCTGTTTTTATTCAGCTCCTGAGGTAGAAAGGGCAATGTGGGGAGAGATGGCATCAGAAAAAAGGGGATTTCAAAACTTACCTTCCACCCACAGCTCCTCCACGTTGGTTTCAAGAATTGCTGCCCTTAATCCTAAAGTGAAAGCCCCAAACATGAGAAGGCCAACAACCAAAAACTTTCCACAGTTTTTCTGAATGCAACAGCCAAGTTTAAATAATAGTCTCTGAAACTTTGCTCTCAGCCACAGTGGTGCTTTTCTTCCAGTAGCTTTCCCCTACAAGGCAAGGAAAGGTTAGTAGTTAAGAGGCTGGGGCAGACACACAGGCAAGGCACATTTATTCCAAGAGGACATATGGGGAAAGCCCCCCTCTAACCACTAACAGAAGCAGAACAGTTATTTATACGTAAATGCTCATATCCTCACAGTGTCCCTTGGAGTAATGACAGTAATGCTGTCCTTTGGGAAGGGACTTCATCCCGTGTTCAGCTGAGCAGCTGGCATTCACCATTAAGTATTCCTGGAGGCCAAGATGAGTACCTGCTGGTAACCACCCTATTGCTAAACCACCACACAGGTTTGGGATCCCATCCCTGCTTGAAAATCTGAATAAATGAGACAGCGTGTGTGCCTGCTCCCTGCATAAGATACCCATTGTAGGAGTTTCCTGGGGTGTGTGGCCAGATGGGACAGGTGGTGACGAGAGATCTCTGGAGTCAAGGCTGGTCTTAGAGCATGTGGTTTATTGCATAGGTCGTGAGTGAAGGGGCCCTGCTGAGAGCTGCCAGCCGCAGCTCAGAGCAGGCCCATGAGAGAGAGAAAGAGAGCTAGGAGAGAACTAAGAGGGCAAAGTCAGAGAGTGAGGAAGAGGAGCTAATAGCGTAGTAGAGAGCAGAGAGGAAGGGAAGAGCGAAGAGAGCAAAGTTCCTGTTACAATACATTAAATCCTTTTCCATACTGAATATTCTAATTTACACTAACCAATCTAGTACAAGATACAAATCCTATAGCATTTACATACAGCCTATAAGAATCATTACATTACCCTATGTGTTACACTTTAAACTCTAAGAGTTGCTCTTCAAACCCCTCTTGCCAAGCTAGCAAGGTCTGCTCTGACCCTTGGACTTTCGGTAAAGAGAAGGCCATTTTTAAATCAAGGGAGGATTACCTTCAGCTGGCCATATCATTGTTTTCCAGACATTCAGTAACTAGGACATCTCAGACATCAAAACTTGCTTTCAATTCTATTTCACTTATAGGTTTCATATTCTCAAAATCTAAGCAGTCATATTTATAAGGCTTTCTAGTTTAATCCTTCCCAACACCCATTACTGTCTTGCACTCAAGTCACCACTACCAGTTCATGTTGCAACACACTCATTCATGCTGGCAAGAGTCATGGTTCTAGGGGAGAAATAACTTATGTCAATGAATCTCAACAGGCATATCAAGAAAAAAAAGTCCCCTTTCCTGTTCTCATTATACCTATAAAAGGCTGATGGGGAGGGAGATGTCAATAGTAAAAGAAAAATACTCTGTAGGAATTTGTTGGCATTTCTCCCATTCCCAGCCCTTAGCGCAACTTTGTAGTAAATGCATTAGCCACATGGTGAGCAGTGCTGTAAGATGATAGGAAATTAATTTCCGTAGTCTGGAGATACTATGTGATCTAAATTAGGAAGCAGAGCAGTCATCTATAAGTTACAACAATATTTGTGAACTGAAGAGGGCAGCCACATAGATGGATTTTTTTGCTCCACGAAATTAAATGCTCTCTGTAAAAAGCCATTGTCTCTCGGGGTTGTTTATTTTGAACGTTTTTTGTTTCGCATAAGTTAGTAGTTGGGACCGTTCCGCTTCCCCTCCGAGTCAGGCTTCCAGTGCACTCCTGCACCTCTGGCGTTTCCACGCTAACAATAAAGCCAGTGAGCCAAGAAGACTCAGTACAACCTGCACAGAAGGTTTAAGGTAGTAATTTATTTACAACTTTGAGTTTTCCTCCGAATGCTAGGGTAAACGTTACAAACTTTCTCTGCTATCAGAACCCCTCTGAGGATAGTCACGTTTTAAGCACTCGGTGGAGAACTTTGCAAAAGCACAACTTTTTGCCAAGAAAGCAGCCGCTTAGTTTATCCCCTTTTCCGGTTAGAGAAGTTGCAGTGCTACGAGGCAATAGAGAAGCAAAGGAAGTGGAAAAGGGAGAGGAAAAGCGAGAACGGGACAGAAATTATACAGGAGGTGAAACTGCCTCTGGGAAATTTAACTAGAGGAGTGTTCCTCAGCGCACACACACACAGGACAAAGCATATGCAAGACGGGAAGGAGACCACTCTCTCCCGCACTAGAGTCACAGACGTCTCTCTCCAGTATTTTATTGGTGGCTTTTAATTCCACCTCTTTCTTGCACGCCCCACGAGAAAACACTTCCCCCCTAATAATAGTACTAGTGTGTATTTACATTAAAAAAAAAAAAAAAAAAAGCCTGAGAGACTGAACACACCTTTGAGATCTGCTCCAAGGCGAAAGTCGCATCACAGTAGCTTGGTCGTTGCAAATACTCCCGATCGGGCGCCGCGGTGCGCTGGTTCCCTCCAGTCCTTCGCCGCCTCCCACTATCGCTCCTCGCCACCCGGCTGGGGTGGCTACCGCCCATTGCAGTGCTGCTCGTCTCCGACTCCAATACGTTAATGGCTGAGGCCATGTTGCCGCCGCTGCCAGCGGGACCCGCGGGGAACTGGCGGCACTGCAGACCGCAGGATACTGCTGCTGCCACCGTCGCTGCGTGGACGCTTCACGCGGGGCATTGGGCAGTGGCTGCCGCCGCGGCCGCTCCTGACGAATCTTACCCTGCGCCTCCCATTGCCACATCGGGCGCAGTCCCCAAGGTGCTGGCAACTACTCCCCACACCCAAGGAGAGTGGGTGGGCAAGCACGACTCCCCTCCCCCGCCCCAGAAGCCACCGCGCTTTCCTCCGCTCCCGTTAAAACCGCTTCTTCCGGCCTCCGCTGCCTCTCAGAAATCACTGCCCGCGGCAGCGCTCAATGGCAGCGGTGCAGTGGTGGCATGGCGGGCTGCGGCTGCCGAGTTGTCTCGCCGCGATGCACCATACTGTCTCAGCGCCGGGGTGCTACCCGCGAGCCGCGACTCAGCGCTATGCCCCACGGCGGCGGCCGGCAAGCTGCTGCCTGGCACTCTTCCTCGGCATATGTCCGGCAGGATCGAGCTGGAACCCCACAGCTTAAAAGAAGAGGTGAAGAAGAAAAATACTACATTTGGATAAAGAGGAGGGGTGGAAGGGGGAGCAATGAGAGAAAGAGACAGGGAGGAAATAAAAGCTGAAAGCCCGCCCCCGGCGCTTTCAGATGGCCTGGGTTTCTACGAGATGGAGTAGGGTAGAAATGACCTAGCAAACATGTCTATTATTCGTTGCTTAGCAACAGCTCACCAAAGTAGAGAGACCACCCAGAGAGGCAACCCTTGTGTGTGCATCGGCACTTTTAGGAGAGCCTTAAAAAAACACAGCCTTCTTTGCATGCAATACTTCCGTTAAGAATACCTCCCTTCCTTTCTTCATTTTCTCTTCAAGATGCTTTTTCGTTCAGAATGCTTTTAGACAAATACGTGCTCAGAACTTTCTCGTGATCCATAAATATTTTTCTTATTAAAAAAAAAAGGGGGGGGACAAGAGGAAAGCAGCATTTCTAAAGCCTTTAAAAGAAAATCTTTTTGGGGGTAACTTGGCCTCAAGCTGCAACAAATACTGAGTTCCAAGATAAATTCCCAGGGTTGCAGAAATAATGACAGGGTGGTGAATACTGCAGTAGGAAGTGCCAAATTTTTCTCTCTGACCTCATTTTTTGACTAAAGAGGTGATTTAGTTCTTTGCAATAAAAACACCGTCCAGTTAAAAAAACAGTGTAACTTTATGACTTGAGGGATTTAAAGCCACACAGTAGGTAGCTTGTTTCAATTTAGGGCTCATTTTTTTTAACTGAAACGGGAGGATAGTAAATTTTAATATGTCTTAGTGTAAAAATTAATGAAATGCAGCCTGCCTGGCTGCGCTAAACACTTTTTAAACTACACGTGATTGTTAGGATGACCCTGCTTGAGCAGGGAGGTTGAACCAGATGACTGCACTGTGGTTCCTTCCAGCCTTAACCATTCCGTGATTCTGTGTTTACTTTTTTTGGCACTGCTCCCCCCGTCTCTGTTCATTTTGAACCAGTCATTAATTGCTTCTCTTACAGCTGCGCACATTTTCGTCTAGTCTTGGGACTGCATGTACCGGCCCTTAGCGCAGCTTGTCTCAGAGGAGTCGCAGGAAGTGGACCAGCACAGAGGATGCTCCACTCTGTGCCCCATCAGACGTGGCTCTGGCTTGGGCAGACCTCCCAGCCTACTCATGCAGAGGACAGAGAAAAATTTGCCTGCTGCGGCTCTGCATCTGGGAGCTGCCTTCGAGCAGGGCAATGGCTGCTCAGCAGCAAATGAGCTGAGCTTTAAGGCGCAACCAGCGGTGTGCGTTCATTTGAAAAAAAAAGTCGAGGGCCATACGGGACAACACGGGATAGGACCTGTGAGAAACATAGCTCACTATTTAAATTTTTTTATAAAAGTTTAGTAAGGGGTAAAAGGAACAATATCCAGTGCTGGGGTGCTTTGGCAATCTGCCAAAAGCACACCATTAGCTTAAAACAATGTTCTTATATATGCTTACATTACACGGGTTAAATGCATATTCATTAGTTGATGGCAATTGACAGAGAGACATAGACTCCATGAGTTGCTCATACGAAGCTGTTTATTAATCTGCAAAGCTGAGTTTATATACCTTTTCAGTCTCTATAGTATTTAAGTAACTAGGTGTCTTGGTTTAGGGACAAGTTTGGGGGAAAACTCCTGAATAGGATTCTTCTGGGAAGTAAACTTAAATGGCCCCTCCCTCAAACTAGTCTGGTAAAAAAAACTTTTTTGGAGAAAAGTAGAAAAAACTATTTTATTTAACAAACAAAGTGCATACAAGTATAAAGAATTAATAATATGAAACAGTAAAACCTCTTGTTCTGGAGAGATGGCAAATTGAGAAAGTTCTTGCCGTGGATGTAGCTCAGCTCTCTCTCAGTCTTTTATCAGTCTTAGTCCTTCTGGTGCTGCTGGAAAATACCGAGGTCTAGGCCCCGGTGGGCCGTAGGTGCAATTCCCCAGTGCTCCCCTGCATTTTCAGTCTAGAGCAGGTTTAAATAGTTCTAAGAAAAAAGGAAAAAAAAAAAAAAACAGTCCAGGGAACTTCTCTGCCCTAGCTAGCTGAAACTAACTAAAAGCAAAAAAAATCTGTCTTGTAGTTTCTCTAAGCCTCCGCCGAACACCCTGTCCAGAGAAGAATGTGTAGGAGTCAGGCAGTTTTTTTAAAACAAACTCTGCTGAGTCATTGAAAACCGTTATAGTCACGGACAAAGACCTTCTAACTAATTAAAGTTAGAAAGTGGTATGTTTATCCACCGGAGGGCGGCACGGGAGTCATCTCCAAAAGGCGTGGCCGCCCCAAACAAGGCTCTTTGCTCTCTATTTATTTTCCAAGATCTTACATACAATACATATGCATAACCCCAGCACCTCCCATCCCCGCTCTCTATTAAAATGAGGCTATTATTCCTTCACGCGTGCACAATTCTTCTCTTGAATTGGGTCAGTGGTCTCAAAGGATGAAGTCAGGAGAGTCTTCATCAGGTCTCTGTGACCCTCTGGCACGATCTAAGGTCCCCTGCTTCGTGATTGATTGATACCAAGTCCATGTGCTGGCCCTTGTTCTTAGTGGTTTCAATCTGTTCTTATGAGGGTTCACTTATTCCACTTTTTCTATAAACAAGCTCATAATATAACAGTTAGCTCTAGCTTGGGCATCTAATAATCATTAACCTACCATTTACTAATCTAACTTACATTTTGATCAATATGAATTGCTTCTAACCCTTAGCTAAAATCTTAACTCTTTAAAGTTATGTCTCACTGCTCTTCTCCTTGTTCTTAGAACTAGTCTTAAAGGCAGAGAACTCAATATACAGCACAAACAGAACAGATGATTGGGGATACAAGCCTCATAAAGTCACCCTAGGACACTAGGTAACACTGCAACATTGCTTAATTCAATGCCTGATGCAAAATAACACAGGTACGTTCTATCTTATCTAAGTTCTGCTTGATAAGCACATATCGTACGAAGCACATTGCTATCTCCTGCATTCCTTTCTCAAACTTCTGCTTTCTGTTGCCAAGGCTTGCGGCCTACTAATGCTAACATATCCACTTCTGTAATGAGCTGAACAGTGCTCCCAGCTCAGCTCTCTAGCTGCATACCCACATCTCCCCCTTTCTGTTCCACCAATAGAATTTTCTTTGTGGATTTATTAATCAGTTTCTGCATGCATTGCAAAACACATGGCAAACAAATCATCATAAGCAATAGTATGGCTAAAATATAAATTCCTGTTTTAGCTAAATGTTTAAGCCAGCCAGTAAGCCCCCATCCTCCAAGCAAATGCCCAAGCCAATAGCTATCAGCTACTACCTTTAATTTGGCTATGCTGTCTCGAAAGGCTTGTATGTTAGCATGAATAGACAAAGAGTTGTCAGAAAGGTTCATGCAGCATAAGCCTTCAAAATCCTCGCAACCATGTCCATGCGCTAAAAGCAAAAAATCTATTGCAGCCCTGTTTTGCAGTGTGGCATGACTCACACTATCAACATCTGTTAATAAGCCTGTTAAAGCAGAGCTAGTAGCATTAGTTTGTTTTGCAAGCCAACAGCCAAGGTTATTTAAAGTTTTTAATGCATGTGCTGTGCCTATAGCTGGAATAATTGAGGCAAACACTTGGGCTCCAAGGTTCCAGGACTCAACGTTATCATCACAATCTGGGCCATATGTGTGTGTGCTACACTTTGCTCGCACCAATCCGTGTAGAGATGGCAAGTTGTCCTGAAAGGAGTGAAACATGGTTAATCGCCCAAAAGTGCAAGGACCTCCTACAGCTTTTCCTGGTATTCCTTTCCAGGCTCTATTTCCACATATCAAAAATATATTGTCTATCAAACCAACAGAGACAATCTCAGGTATAATTGGCTGAGGCAGGGTATGATTACACCAGGCAGAAGCATTGGCATAAATTCCTGTGCCTGAAACATCAAGGCCAAATCTTCTGTCAGCAAAAGGTCCAGTGGTATGATTTAGAAAGAAACATGCAAAAGACTGCATGGATCCAAAAATATCCAGTTCCTGAGGTGGCAGGGAAAGAGTAAAAAACTCAGAAACCTTATTTACCCCTAACCCTCTATCATTAGAAAAATAACACCCAGCTGGCCTATTATTCTTTTTGTGATACTTATAGCACCACCATGTTGGCTCAATTCAACCTGGGGCAGTACAATCCCTGTGCATTGTCTCATGATACAAGGCATCCCATTCACCTTTTTCCAAAGGTATGGCTATTAAACAAGTCTGGAAAGGATCACCAGAAGTTATAGACAGGCACAATGTAGATTAATTTAAGGCCTGAGCTAGCGTAAGCCACACATTACATTCTGGAAGGGGTGGCATTGCAACCACTTCTTCATCGAGGAGTCCCGCCAGTAGAACCAGCGAGAGAAGGCAATTCTGACTCCCAAAAGTACAAACGCAGAGGCAGCCATGCTCCTTCCTACAAACCAATTTTAAAATGACACAATCACCAAAAGAATAGGGCAAGGGATCACACTGTGGGCAATCCCAACGCCTGTATTCTGATTTGCAGTACCACTTTCTCTGGCACCTAGAACACAAACACAAGGTCCACACTTGGTGGAAATAGTCTATACAAACAATACAGGGAATGGAGTTATTCTCATGTGCAAGTCCAAGTCTCCTTTCACTCTGTCTCTGCTGTTTTTCTCAGAGGGAGGCTTGTTCTTCAATGAGGGCTTCCACTATCTCCGGAACAAGTCGACTGTACAGCTCGCGAAGTGGTGAGAGATCAATGAGTCCCCTCGGGTCAGGTAGAAGCTGGTTTGGGTGGTTGCAGGCTCTTGGTGGTTCTGGACTCAGCAGTTTGAGAGAGCAAAGGTGAGGGTGAAGCAAGCGGAACCGTGGGGGAAGTGCCAGGTTGATCAGGATCTTCAGGAGAGGTATTCAAGGATTCTCTGAACAGTCTCACGTTCTTAGCTAGGATCCACCTCGGGCTGATTTCTGTTGAGACACAAGCAAAACCACTTCCCCATGTGACAAGGGGATAGGGTTCCATAATTTTACCTGTTTCTGGGTCCTTAATAAGGACAGGGGGTTTGTGTTTAACTTCTAACTTAGAGTTGTTG
Source organism: Delichon dasypus (assembly GCA_037837765.1). NCBI lineage: Eukaryota > Metazoa > Chordata > Aves > Passeriformes > Hirundinidae > Delichon > Delichon dasypus. The sequence goes on from JBBAXF010000012.1 coordinate 20,473,086, forward strand.
CTAAAATGCCTTACAATTGGAGGGTTAGGATCCATAAGTGAACAATTTAAAAAGTTAAAGACATACAATGCCTTCTGTAATTGCTCTGCCAGAGTAGCATTCCCCATTCCCCCTTTCTGTTGTAACAAAAGATGCTTCAGTGAAGCGTGAGCCCTTTCAATTATGGCTTGGCCAGTTGAGGAATGAGGAATCCCCATTTTGTGTGTTACCCCCCAAAGGGCAAGGAAATTTGCAACTTTCTGGGAAATGTACCCTAGGCCATTATCAGTTTTGATTTGTGAGGGGATTCCCAGGATGGCAAAGGCACTTGCAAAGTGATGGCAAATGTCTTTTCCTGCCTCTCCTGTATGACAGGATGCAAACAAGGCACCTGAAAAAGTGCCAATAGAGGAGTGAATGTACTTGAGTCTGCCAAACTCAGGGAAATGAGTAACATCTGTTTGCCAAATTTGAAGGCTTTCAAGTCCTCTAGGTTTGACACCTCCCGCTAGGGAAGGAAAGGAGTGTCTCTGGAAGTTGGGGCATACAGCCACAATACTAGCAGCCTGGCGTGTGGTCAAGTCAAAGGTACAAATGAGCACAGCAGCATTTTGGTGAAAAAATGAGTGACTAAGTTCAGCCTGGGAAAAGCGGTCTGGGAGTTGAGCAGGTAAGGCAAGTAAATCTGCTTGGCGGTTCCCTTCTGCAATAAAATCAGGTAAAGTTGTGTGAGACCTAACATGCATAACAAAGTTGGGATGCTGTCTAGTATCTAAAAGGAAAACAAGTTGTTATAACCATTGAAACAATTCCTTACTGGGCACATCCTTTAGTACAGCAGCCTCAGCTCTCTCCACAAGTCCTGAAACATTAGCAGAATCTGTTATTAAGTTAAAAGGGGTGACAAATTGCTGAAAGGCTCAGACAACAGCTGCTAATTCAGCAATCTGGGGAGAACCTGAAACAGTAGTGACATCCAAATCCCATCGGTTGAGATCAGTGTTCCACCAAACCAGTACTGACTTGTGGGTTGTGCTGGCTTGAAGGCAAAACCAGCGAGAGACTCCAAGTCAGAGAAAAAAAAAAACAAACAACCAAACAACAATTTAATAGGAGAGAAAAAAAAAAAAAAAAAGGTAAAATAAAATAAAACAAAACACATGCAATGGTACAAAAGATCACTGACAGAGTCAGAATACAACCTGAAACCGTGGTGGTAGCAGTCCAGATGAAGCGGTCTTGTTGAAGCAGTGTTCCTGCAGAAAGGTCTGGTAGCTCTTGTCCTGTGGGAATCCAGTGGAAAAGGCTGCTTGTGCTGTCCCAAATCCCAGATTATATCCAGGTGGGAATGCTTGGCTCCTCACCCTGGGCGGAGCATCTCACAATGGGCTGATATCATTTTATCAGTCTTGTAATGGGTCCTTGATTGCCTATTAAACAGAGATAGCTCCTGGAGGGAGTTATCTATGAGTCATGCAGCAGGGCATTGATGGGCCATTAACAGAGGATAGTCTGGAGGGAGGGGGCAAGGGAAACAGTGCACAACTTAGTTTCAACATTTCATGTAGATTGTGATAGAATACATACTTTGGGCACATCTTACATTGTAACCCAGGACATGGGTACAGCCAGATCCATCTGTAAAAACAGTTCAAGCCTGTAATGGAACCTCACTTCTCTTGGGCCATGGTAGGAGATTAAAGCTGATTGCCACAAGCTTGTGCTTCGGGGGATGTGTAGAGAGCTATCCAGAAAAGTCAGTAAGGGCCATTTGAAAGACCCAAGATTTTTGCAACAGCCACTGTAAACAAAAGGTAGTAATAGGCAAACAGATCAAACAAAAATCCACATCTGCAAGTGTGGTAAGTCTCTGTCTAGCTTTTACAATGAGCAAAGCAAACATCTCATGTTGCGTGCTTACAGTTTTAGACATCTGATGTGGCAAAATAATCCACTCAATGATCAGCAAGGGGTCTGGTGCTTTAGGATCCCACTGAAATATCAAAGCATGAGGTTGCCTAGCTGGATTCAAAATTATTAAGAAAAAGGGTAACTCAGGGGCCCATCGGGCCGCTTGCCAATTTGAAATAGCATCAGCTACCATTTGTAATGCCTGGCAGGCTTCTGGTCTGAGTTGTCGAGGCAACAGGAGATCTGGTTCCCCTTTTAGCAGATCAAACAAAGGGCTCAGGTCAGTGTTTGAAATTCCTAACAAGGAACGAACCTAATTAATTGAACCCAAAAGTTTTTGAGCATCATTCAAAGTACAAATGTCTGTGTGAATCTGTAAACCTGAGGAGAAATACTCTGGGTACTAATGCGCCAGCCAAGGTATTGTCCAAGGGGGTTGACGCTGGATTTTTTCAGGAGAAGCACAAAGCCCTGCTTGAGTTACAGCAGTAATGGCAAGGGCTAGGGCTTCCTCCATGACTTCCTGCTTTTCTGCTGCAACAAGGATGTCATCTATGTAGTGATATAACAAGGCAACAGACATTTTTTGGCAAACGAGGCTGAGGACCCTCGCAACAAACCACTGGCAAATAATAGGAGAGCATTGCATGCCTTGCAGTAAAACTAGCCAATGATACCTCTGTAAGGATGCTTGCATATTAATGCTCGGAACAGAGAAGGCAAATTTGGGAGCATCATCAGGATGCAAAGGAATGTAAAAAAAGCAGTATTTAAAGTCAATGACTGTCAAATGCCAGTCTTGAGGGATCATGGTGGGGAATGGCAGACCAGGCTGAAGGGCTCCCATGTCCTCCGTGGCATCATTAATTTTGCAGAAGTCTTGGAGCAAGTGCCACTTGCCATTGTGTTTTTTAATTACAAACACAGGTGAGTTCCAGGGACTAGTAGAGGGGACTATATGTCCCTTTTCAAGTTGTTCTTGAAAAAGGTCAGTAAGTGCATGTAATTTAGGCAATGGGAGGGGCCATTGGTCCACCCAGCAAGGTGTTTCAGTTTTCCAGGTTAATTTCAGGGTGTCACGCTTCACAATGGCTCCTATTAAAAATCAGACTGAATTTTGAGACCCCATTGAGAAAGTACATCTCGTCCCCATAACACCATGGGCACAGGCAGAACAAACAGCTTTACAGAGGCTATGTGACCCTCAGGTCCTGTCACCTGAATTAGATGGCGACTTTGGTAACTACAACTGCTCCCCCCAATCCCAGTGGGGGCTTGGGGTACCTCTGTGAGAGGCCAAGTGGGGGGGCCACTTGGCTTGAGAGATAATAGTCACATTGGCTCTGGTATCTAGAATACCAGTGAGTGTTATCTGCTGCCCCTGCAGCACCAGGGTACATTGGCAATCAGAGATTTCTTGCACCCATAATATTTGTGGGGTTCCCGTAGAGCCAAATCCTCCCACCCTTGTATCACATTCTGGTACAGGGAGTGACAAATTTTGTGGAAAAAGAATCGATTGTGCAGTGCATGTGAGACATGATTTTAAAGAGTTAAGATTTTAGCTAAGGGTTAGAAGCAATTTATATTGATCAAAATGTAAGTTAGATTAGTAAATGCTAGATTAATGATTATTAGATACCCAAGCTAGAGCTAACTGTTATATTATGAGCTTGTTTATAGAAAAAGTGGAGTAAGTGAACCCTCATAAGAACAGATTGAAACCACTAAGAACAAGGGCCAGCACATGGACTTGGTATCAATCAATCACGAAGCAGGGGACCTTAGATCGTGCCAGAGGGTCACAGAGACCTGATGAAGACTCTCCTGACTTCATCCTTTGAGTCCACTGACCCAATTCGAGACCACCGACCCAATTCAAGAGAAGAACTGCGCACGCGTGAAGGACTAATAGCCTCATTTTAATAGAGAGCGGGGATGGGAGGTGCTGGGGTTATGCATATGTATTGTATGTAAGATCTTGGAAAATAAATAGAGAGCAAAGAGCCTTGTTCGGCGTGGCCACGCCTTTTGGAGATGACTCCCATGCCGCCCTCCGGTGGATAAACATACCACTTTCTAACTTTAATTAGTTAGAAGGTCTTTGTCCGTGACTATATCGGTTTTCAACAACTCACATGTACCTTGAGGGACAGTACAGGGTGGAAAGGGAGTCCAAGCCATAATTTTTATTTCCCCAACAGAGTCTAAGTCTATAACTCCCAGTAAAACAAAAAGCCCTAGAAAGGTAGTTGAAGACCTCCCCACCAGCAAAGCACTTGTCTGGGGTCCTAGTGGGCCAAAAATTCCTGTAGGAAGTAAACGAACAGAAGACTCAAGCAACATTACTGTGATTGAGGTTGCCAGGTCCAGTCCGGTGCTCCCTTCAGTTGCTGGGCGAAGACTTGAGGCAGTCCTCTGCTGGGCATTCTTAGTGGCTGTGCTTGTGGGGTCGGCATCTGCGGTGGTACCATCTGTGTTGGCGGCTGAGGTATTTGTGTCAGAGCGTGGCGCCGGCCCGCGGTCTGGTTCTGGTTTCCCTGGACCGGGTGACCTTCAGAATCATACTTAAAATGACACTGGTTAGCAAAATGACAACCCTTACGACACTGTGAACATACATCAGGGATTTTTGTCTTAGCTCCTTTCTGAGCAATGCAGTCTTTTTTAAGGTGACCAGGCTTGCCACAGCCATAACAAACTGCTGAAGTTCCAGAAGAACCCTTGGAGGCTGCAAAAGCTGTGGCCATGGCTTCATATTGATGTTCTATTGTCCCAATACAGTTGCATGCTTCAGCCATTTCAATAAGACTTGGTTCTTGATTAGGCAGGGATTTAAGGAGTTTCTTGCAGTCTATGTTTGCATTTTCAACTGCAAGTTTTAAAAGCAAAATTTCACAGGCGTCTGCATTATCAATTTGTCATTCTAGCGCTTGCTTGAGGTGGTCAATAAACTGCATATAGGGCTCCTGGGGCCCCTGGACAATGGTTGTGCATGCTTTCAGAGGTGTTTTTGCATCAGGGACTTTAAGAAAGGCTTGGCAAGCTGCTTCCCGGGCTCCATCAAGGGCTTCCCTTGGGCAATCTCACGCCTGGGCAGCAGGATCTGAATACGGTCCCGTTCCCATAAGCTGCCTGATTGAGAGGGCAGCTAGGGTCTGATTAGCATGACACATGTAAGTTAAGAGAAGGCTTTGCAAACCCTTTTCCCACTCCTTATCCCATAAGCTGTATTGCATGGGAGATAACAGTAATCAAGTGAGAGTTTTTAAATCATACGGAGTCATTGTGTGGGCAGCAAACACAGAATCCAGCAAGCTTGTAAAATGCGGTGAGCTGTACCATGCTCTGTAGCTGCTCACTGCAGCTCTTTAATTTCTGAGAAAGATATGTGTTCCCTATGGGCAACCCCCTTTCGGGTTCCCATATATATTACCGGGGCCACAATCCTTTCAGCAATTTCAAAGTCTCCCTCTTGTGGTTTTTCTTTATGAGACTAGACGACCACCAACGGCAAAAGGAAAAGAGTTTGCTCTCTTTCACCAGGTGGGATATAACAGCTTTTATTCTTGGGTCCTGCCCTGCTTGGCTGGAGCCATTCCTGATAGCTCACCGGTGCCAGAGAGAGTGAGGCCCCTCCCATGTTGGGGCTTTTTCCCCAGGGGGCAGGGCCCAGAGGCAGGGCCAAGACACTACCCAATCAGGGAGAAGTGGGAGGGGAACAGGGTTGGGTTACAGCTGAGCAAGGACAAACCACGTGATTACAAATCCGATGAAACACAATATTACAACATTTCCCCTTTTCTTATTAAATTAAGAAAGAGGAAGGCTCGGTTCGTGGGAGATGCTCAGAGTTCGGACCTTGAGTACCTTTAAATTTGCAGAAGAAAAATGACCTTTAGTGCAAACAAACTGTCCAGAAAAACACTGTTAAGGAATAATGATAATTATTAGGAGAAAGTTTGGCACTTTCTCCTCCTCCAGGCAGCACTGGCCACTTGTGGGGCCTCTGCAGGTGGCTTTGCAGTTTTAGGGATGAAAGGTTTCACCCACTCAGCTGGCATCCACTTGAGACCTGGGGGAGTGGACACATAGGCGTACCCATGACCCCGGGTGACCTGATCATGAGGACTTTTTGTTTCTCTGGTCACTGGATCCTTTACTATCATATCCAGTGACTTTTGCTGAAAGGCAGAATTGGTTAAAGCAGGATTATTTAGTTTAACATTTACATTTTCTATTTTTTTTGAAAAATTCCCTTTGGACCTTTGAGACCTCCCGCCCCCATTGTCCCGAAAGTCCAGAAATTGCTTCTCTAAAGGGCATTGAGATGCCCAGTGTCCAGCCTGATCACACAGGAGACATGTTGTTCCTCTCTTGGGCGGTGGCCATGGCATGGGTACAGGAGGCATGGTGTCTGCAGCAGCAGCTTTTTGTGGTGGCTTGACTCTGGAACTGTGGTTTTGATGAGCTTTTATGAAGGGAATCTTCCTGGCACACACCTGGAGCATGTCACGTAAAGTTGGAGCTGATTCTATGGACAGGCTGAGGATAGCTGCCTTGCACTGTTCGTTTGCATTGGCCAGAGCCATCTCCTCCAGGACCTTTTCTTGGGCTCCTTCATTCTTAACCTGTAACTCGATAGCTCGGGTTAATTGCTCCACAAATGTTACCAAAGGTTCGGGTGGAAGCTGCTTTATTTTACTGTAAGGTTGGAAGGACCTATCGGGCTGGATTGCTAATCGAATTGGCAAATTCTTATTATCAACAGCCATTTCAGGATTTTGCCAAAGCTCCAGAAGTAAATCTTTTTGGAGGTCAAAGGGAACTGTAGTATTCCTTGCTAAATTTGCTTTTAAATGGTTGCAAAAGTATTCTCTTTCATATCCCAATTTGGCCTGAGCTTTGCATAAACCCTGAATCACTTGTTGGGGGAAGGGGTCCCAATTATTGTGGACAGCACCCCCTCTTTTTGACTGTTGATATGTGACAGGGGTGGCAGAAAAGCCGGGATCACTTCCTGCTTCCAGGTTGCCGGCTTCCCCCCCCTCCGCCCCGGGGCATGGGAACCGGGACTGTGGGCGGGGAAACTGTGGGAACCAGGGGCAGGGAGGGGCTGGAGGCTTGAGTCACACAGGGAGGAGTCGGAGGGTGGAGGTTTGAGGGTAGGGGGAAGAGTCAGAGGAGAGGGAAGTGCCAGGGGCAGCACTGAAGGGAAGGAGGGGTCTGGGGAGAAGAAGGGATTGTGGGAAGGAGGGACAGACAAAGAGAGGGACTCCTCGTGGCTCGAGAGCACATGGCTTTGGCCATTTTGGACAAAGGAATCCCCTCCATCTTGTGACCCCTCCCCCCGCCCCCCCCCCACCTGGGGACCACTAAGATGGGAGGTTTGAGCACTCAGACTGCCTGCAAAGGTACAAGCTGGGGAAAATTCACAAAGAACTGACTTTTTTCCCTTTTTATTTTGCTTTTGCAATGCAAACTTAATTTTTAAGCTATAAAAAGCAAAATTTGCATTTTCTTTATTATTAGAGGAGCCAGATTCAACTATTTTTTTCGTTATAGCCTCCCAAAATTCTGGGAAGCTTATTTGCTCTAATGATACATGTGGAAACTGAGAAAACAACCACCAAATTAATTTTTTCAGCTGTTTCTTTGAACAATGGGTCCCCCCATCATCCAAGGCACTTAAAATTTGGTAATAGACTCTCTTTTGAGACACAGACAGCCTAGCACCCATTTTTGGCTCAGATTTTAAGTTTCTGTGTCCCCTTTAACTGTGACTAGGAAACCAAAAGTTAAAAAACCCTCGCTGGAGAGAAAAAAAAGCCAAAAAGAGGAAACAGTTTCCTTTTCCAATCTCCCCCCCCCAGGCTGCCGAAAAGAAGCATGCTATTAAAGCACCCTGAAGGTTTACTCTGAAAGCAAAAACCTTCCCCGAAAGGGAAAAAACCCTTTTCCCCAAGGATCAATGCCTCTTAAAATTTTTTTTCCCTTAGAAAACTGAAAGTGGTAGTCACCAAAAATTCAACCTTTCCTTTCCTCTCTTTCCCAATCACTCCTTTTGCCTGAGACTGACCCTTTTTGGTACAAAAACGAGCTTCTAGTCCTGGATCCCAGGGTCATCTTTCCATGAACATGTGGTCACCTTCCCTGGGAGCAGCCTGCCGGTCGGGCTTCTTTGTAGCACTCTGATGGGTTCTTTAAGTCCAAAGGAACAAAGTACAGCCTTGCCTGTGGAATCCTGTGTTTCGGAGACTCCACAGTGAACGCCAAGCCTGACGGGTCTGTCTCTGCATGGGTGGGCTACGTTTCGTGACTCACGTACCTGCGTGAGATTCCTCGGCTACATGCTCCCCGAGTGGTTCTTCCAGCTTTTTGGGAACCTTTTGTGGCTTCGATCCGCACGTAAGGCGCCAGTTGTGGTTTTTCTTTATGAGACTAGACAACCACCTGTTGTGTTCCTCTGAGGAATGGTTTTTCCCCTCAGAGTCCCCCTGAAACCTGTGCTATGTAGTTCAACCCTTTTTCCCTATCATACCTACTCCTGACCCTATTGGCTCAGGGCCAATATCTTTCCTTGGCCCAAAACTAGATATACCCCTGTTCCTTCCTGGTTCTCTCTCTCTCTCCTCGGCCTCCTGGAACATCACATCGAGAATAAAGCTTGGACGGAAGCTGGGGGTGAGAGCCACTCTTTTGAAATCTCTATTCTGTCTCTCTGAAATATATTTCCCTAAAACCCCTGAATAACTGAGCTAGCGAGAGCCGGGGGGTGGCTAGAGGGAAGTAATAATTTTCAGTTGGCTCCCAATGTCGGTTTGTTATGAAATATTAATAAGCCCACACATGAAGAGGGACTCCCTATTTAAGGGGTTAACCAAGCTCTTTGGGAGGTGAAACTACCTGGCCACTATCGGCTGTTTTCGAGCAGCTCGGGGTGGCAGGACAAGGTCGGGAGTTTGCTTTTACTACAAAAGGGAATCGACCTTTAGACAGAAAACCCTGACGTTGCAACACGTGCTGCGGGGTTCGCTAGAAGATCCCTATAGTTTAATAGTGAGAGGGCTTTAGGACCCTGCACCGGAGTGTGTTACGTAACGCGGTTTGAGATTTTTTTCTCTGCTGAACGGCTGGAGTTCAGTGTACTCGGGAAAAGCGTGCATTTTTGGGGTGGGCTAGCTACGGGAGAGTCCCAGGACAGAAGCCGGCACCGGGACACCCCCCTGCCCGTGTCCCCGCAGTCGGGAGAAGCGGCCAGAGACGGCCGCCCCGAGCCGCGACCAGCCCGCCTTGCCTCTTATCTCGGGAGCGAGCGGGACGCGGCGTCTTTAGTTTTTCATGTCAGGGGTGAAGATTTTTCGAACAGTTTGCCTTTTAAAACATCAGAAACATGGGCATACGTTTATCGAGAAATCAAAAGAGTGCTTTTAAACAACTTAAAAACATCTCAACAGATCTAAAATTTCCTAATAAGCTCTTAATCAAATTTTTTTCCTGGCTGTCAGCTGAGATTCCATACAGTACTCTACAAGATATAAATTCTGTTTCATTTTGGGATGATGTGGGAAAATTAATAACTTTAAAAGTTGAAAATGGGGAAAACAAAATTTCTTCATTTATTCCAATATTCTTACAAGTACGCAAGAAGCTGTTAGAAGCAGAAAACAGCAGCCAGCCATGCAAAACCTCTCAGCAATACCCTGTTCCCGAGAAGCAGGGATTCCCTGATTCCATACTGGATTCTGCTCCTCAAACCCACCCCTTGTCCTTATACCCTCCTCTCCCACCTGTTTTCCCTCAGCAAGATGCACTTTTTTCCTCTCGGGACTCTGGCCTCTTGGATGGGACCCTGGGGGGCTCGTACCACGCGGTCAGCCCTGATGGCGGACGGCATTGCATTCCGCCTCCTTGTCCTGGTTTGGGGCAAATTTGGGAGAAAACCCCTGTATAGGATCCCTCCAAGGAAGCAAACCCAGGTGGCCCCTCCCTCCAACCAGTCTGGTAAAAAAAAAAACCTCTTTGGAGAAAAGTGGAAAAAACTATTTTACTAAACAAATGTGCATACAAGTATAAAGAATGAATAATATGAAACAATCAATAAAACCTCTCCTTCTGAAGTGAGATGGCAAATTGAGAAAGTCCTTGCCGTGGGTGGAGCTCGGCTCTCTCTCTCTCAGTCTCTCAGTCTCTCCTCAGTCCCAGTCCCTCCGGCGCTGCTGGTAAATGCCGAGGTCCGGGCCCCGGTGGGCCGCAGGTGCAGCCCCCAGTGCTCCCCTGGGTTTTCAGTCCAGAGTAGGTTTAAACAGTCCCAAGAAAAAGGAAAAAAACAGTCCAGGGAACTTCTCTGCCCTAGCTAGCTGAAACTAACTAAAAGCAAAAAAAAATCTCTGTCCTGCAGTCTCCAAGCCTCCGCCGAACACACCGTCCGGAGAAGAATGTGGAGGAGTCAGGCAGTTTTCTCAAAACAAACTCCGCGCTTCTCCTTGCTCTTAGAACCAGTCTTAAAGGCACAGGACTCAATATACAGCACAAACAGAACAGACGATTGGGGATACAAGCATCATAAAGTTACCCTAGGACATTCCACCCCTTATCCCCATATCGTCAATTTACTAAAACTAATATATACTCTAGCTCTAAACACACATATACATCTATATAAAAACAATATGCAATATACAGTTACATACTATTCAGCACACAACGATAATCACACACGGTTCTCACCCAACAATCAAATCTCCCTGGGGTACACATCGTGTGGTTCCATCTTTCTGCATTACCCACCATGTGCAGCCTGGTCCCTGAGCAAAGACAATCCCACGGATGGGATCCTCTGTACTTGAAGCAGAATTGATCCAAACTGTCTTCCCTAACAAACCTCTTACATGTACTACTGGGACCTTCTCTCCATCTACTGTATGTAGGGGTTCAGATCGGGCAGGGCCTGCTCTGTTGGTGGAACCTCGGGTGTTAACTAACCAGGTGGCCTTTGCTAGATGCTGCTCCCAGTTTTTGAATGATCCCCCACCCAGTGCTTTCAGGGTGGTTTTTAGCAGTCCATTATATCTTTCTACTTTCCCTGAAGCTGGTGCATGATAGGGGATATGATACACCCACTCAATGCCATGTTCCCTAGCCCAGTTGTTGATGAGGCTGTTCTTGAAATGAGTTCCATTGTCTGACTCAATCCTCTCAGGGGTACCATGCCTCCAAAGAACTTGTTTTTCAAGGCCTAGAATGGTGTTACGGGCTGTAGCGTGGGGCACAGGGTAGGTCTCCAGCCATCCTGTGGTGGCCTCTACCATTGTGAGCACATAGCGCTTGCCTTGGCGGGTTTGGGGAAGGGTGATGTAGTCAATCTGCCAGGCTTCCCCGTACTTATACTTGGACCATCGCCCGCCATACCATAGGGGCTTCACCCGCTTGGCCTGCTTGATTGCAGCACGTCTCACAGTCATGGATAACTTGAGAAATACTGTCCATAGTTAGATCCACCCCTCGGTCTCGTGCCCACTTATAGGTGGCATCTCTGCCCTGATGGCCTGAGGCATCATGGGCCCATCGAGCTAGGAACAACTCTCCCTTGTGTTGCCAATCTAAGTCTATCTTTGACACCTCTATCTTTGCAGCCTGATCTACCTGCTCGTTGTTTCGGTGCTCCTCATTAGCCCGACTCTTAGGGACATGGGCATCTACATGACGGACTTTGACAGGTAGCTTCTCTACCCGAGTGGCAATGTCCTTCCACTCATCTGCAGCCCAGATGGGCTTTCCCCTACGCTGCCAATTGGCCTTTTTCCACTTCTCCAGCCATCCCCACAGAGCATTGGCTACCATCCACGAATCAGTGTAGAGGTAGAGCTTTGGCCACTTCTCTCTTTCAGCAATGTCCAGGGCCAGTTGAACAGCTTTGAGTTCAGCAAGTTGGCTTGACCCACCTTCTCCTTCAGTGGCTTGTGCAACCTGTCGTGTGGGGCTCCATACAGCTGCTTTCCACTTTCGTTTCATCCCAACGATGCGGCAGGAGCCGTCAGTGAAAAGAGCATAGCGTGTTTCTTCTGCTGGCAGTTGGTTGTATGGTGGAGCTTCTTCAGCACGTGTCACTTGTCCCTGCTCCTCTTCATCCATGAGACCAAAGTTTTCACCTTCTGGCCAGTTTGTAATTATTTCCAAAATCCCAGGGCGATTTGGGTTTCCAATGCGGGCGCGCTGAGTGATGAGGGCAATCCATTTGCTCCATGTGGCATTGGTGGCATGGTGGGTAGAGGGAACTTCTGCTTTGAACATCCATCCCAGCACTGGTAGTCGAGGTGCCAGCAGGAGCTGTGGTTCGGTGCCTACTACTTCTGAGGCGGCTTGAACTCCTTCATAGGCGGCCAAGATTTCCTTCTCTGTTGGAGTGTAGTTGGTTTCAGACCCTCTGTAGCTTCGACTCCAGAACCCCAGTGGTCGGCCCCGAGTCTCCCCAGGCACCTTTTGCCAAAGGCTCCAGGACAGACCATGGCTTCCGGATGCTGAGTAGAGTACGTTCTTCACATCTGGTCCCGTCCTGACTGGGCCAAGGGCTACTGCATGAGTGATCTCCTGCTTGATCTGGGCAAAGGCTTGTTGCTGTTCAGGGCCCCAGTGGAAATTGTTCTTCTTGCGGGTGACCAGGTAGAGAGGGCTCACAATCTGGCTGTACTCAGGAATGTGCATCCTCCAGAAACCTATGGCGCCTAGGAAAGCTTGTGTTTCCTTTTTGTTGGTTGGTGGACACATTGCTGTGATCTTGTTGATGACTTCAGTGGGAATCTGACGCCTTCCATCGTGCCACTTTACTCCCAGGAACTGGATCTCACGAGCTGGTCCTTTAACTTTGCTCTTCTTGATAGCGAAACCAGCCTCCAGGAGGATCTGGATGATCTTCTCTCCTTTCTCAAACACTTCCATTGCTGTGTTTCCCCACACAATGATGTCATCAATGTACTGTAGATGTTCCGGAGCCTCACCCTTTTCCAGTGCAGCCTGGATCAGTCCATGGCAGATGGTGGGGCTGTGTTTCCACCCCTGGGGCAGTCGGTTCCAGGTGTACTGCACTCCTCTCCATGTGAAGGCAAACTGAGGCCTGCAATCTGCAGCCAGAGGAATGGAGAAAAATGCATTAGCAATGTCAATTGTGGCGTACCATTTTGCTGCCTTGGACTCCAGCTCGTACTGGAGTTCCAGCATGTCCGGCACAGCAGCGCTCAATGGTGGAGTTACTTCATTCAAGGCACGATAGTCCACAGTCAGTCTCCATTCTCCATCCGACTTGCGCACAGGCCAGATGGGGCTGTTGAAGGGTGAGTGGGTTTTGCTGACCACCCCTTGGCTCTCCAGCTCACGGATCATCTTGTGGATGGGGATCACAGCATCTCGAGTTGTTCTGTACTGTCGGCGATGCACTGTTGAAGTGGCAATTGGCACTTGTTGCTCTTCCACCTTCAGAAGACCCACAGCAGATGGGTTCTCTGATAGTCCAGGCAAGGTATTCAACTGCTTAACATCCCCTGTCTCTACAGCTGCTATTCCAAATGCCCACCTAAATCCCTTTGGGTCTTTGAAATACCCATTTTGGAGGAAGTCTATGCCCAAAATACATGGAGCTTCTGGGCCAGTCACAATAGGGTGTCTCTTCCACTCATTTCCAGTCAGGCTCACATCAGCCTCCACCAAAGTAAAATCCTGTGAACCTCCTGTCACCCCAGCAATGGAAACAGATTCTTCCCCCACATGTCTTGATGGGAGTATTGTGCACTGTGCTCCAGTGTCAACTAAGGCCTCATATTTTTGTGGTTCTGATGTGCCAGGCCAACGAATCCACACAGTCCAAAAAACACGGTTTTCCCTAGCCTCTACCTGGCTAGAGGCAGGGCCCCTCTAAGCCTGATTATCCTTTTTTCCCTGGGTAACCGGAGCTGCTTCCTTCTTGCTGGAACTTCCTCTCACAGTCTTGCCATCCAACAATTCATGCAGCCGTTGTGTCATAGCCTCAGTAGATTCTCCATCCCATCTTTTCATGTTTTCTCCACAATCACGCAGGATGGACCACAGCTTAGCCCGTGGGATGCCTTTTCCCTCTCTATCTAGGGAACGTTTGCGTGTGGTGCCAGAGCCTCTAACCTGTACTGCAGAGATCTGGAGAATGTTCTCTTTGATTTCTTTGAGATTCTCCTCCATTTTGTCTGCTAATCCCTGCATCCGTGTTTCCAGAGCTGCAATTCTTGCATGTGTTGGACCATGCACAGCATCTGCATATGTTCGGAGCTTCTTCGCCATATCAAGCACGGTCTCCGCTGTCTCATCCCGCTTCATTATTGCTAAAGCAGAGGAGTATTCTTGTGGCCCAAGTCGTACAAGTTTTCGCCACATCACAGGTGTACATGGTACCAAGTCGGGGTTCCTAGTGTTTATGTCATCTGAGAAGACAATCTCCGCCACTGCCATTTCCCTCAAGCGCTGGATCCCTTGTTCAATGGTTTTCCACTGGGTTTGCTGCATATAGAGATCGTCAGCACACAGATATCTTTGTGCCACACTTCTCAGGACCCGTTCCCAGAGACTGCAAGGACTAGCCTCCCTCATCATTTCTTGGTCAATAACTGGATCATGTGACAGGGATCCCAGATGTCTTGCTTCAGTGCCATCCAGTATTGTAGCCTCGCCTGCAGCATCCCAAAGACGGACTAGCCAACTAATTATAGATTCATCAGATCGTCGAGTATAATCCTTTCTTAGGCCACGAAGGTCCTTCAGGGAAAAGGACTCAATAGTATCTCCTGCTCTTGCAGCAGTTGGTCGGGCTCCTGATCTTGTAGCAGCTGGTTGGGCTCCTGATGTTGTAGCAGCTGGTTGGGCTCCCGATTGTGTGCCAGTTGGTTGGGCTTGCAATTTTGTATCAGTTGGTTCGGCTTCTGATTGTGTATCATCAGTTGCTTCACCTTCTGATTGTGTGTCAGGTGGTTTGACTACTGGCTGGGTGTCAGGAGGCATTGAGGATCCTTCACCTGAATCATCGTCTACTGGTCGATCGGTTTTGTCCGTGTGCTTCTTTCCCTTCTTTACTGCAGCAACTGCCGGTGTCTTAGCCTCACTGTCTGGTTTAGCTGCAGCCTGAATAGCTGTGGGATTGGCCGCAGCCTGAGTGACTGATTTATCTCCCTGCTCCCTTGCTTCTATCTGCTGCCCTACAGTGTTTAGCAGTGTGTGACTCATTCTAGAAAGGCTATAAACTATATAGAGGAAGGTCACCAGGTGAAATACCAGGAAGGTGGTGTCTTTAACATTCAGGAGACCCTGAACCTTCTCCAAAAGCGATGTAACTGACTCAAAAGAGAAGAAGGAAAGAAGAGGCTGAAGAGCCTCATCCCCTACTCCTCCTCTAACAAACTGGGTGCAATTGTTGATAAATCCCCAAAACATGCTGCTGGAACTAGGACGCAGGGCAGGACGAAAAAACCATAAACCGAACATACCCAGAACAAACTCCAGTATCTTTATAAGCTTCTTGTAAGCCATAATCACTGAACCCAGCAAAATAACTATTTTAAATAGTGCATCCCTAGTGTAAAAGCTGTATGTTAGGGACAATATTGGAGCTATTTCTGGGTAAGAAAACAAACCTAGGGACCAGAAAGGTATTAAGATCTCAAAAAAGCCTAGGGAACAGAAATGCAGAAAAGACTCCATTCTAAGAGACATTAGGAATTCAAGAAGCAACATGGCCACTGTTTAATCCCCACCCAAGGGACAAACAAACAAACAAACAAAAAAAGCAGTTAATAATAATCAATACAAGTTTTTTCCACTCTCTCGTGCCCCGCAGTGGGCGCCAATAAGAAGTATGTCCTGGTTTGGGGCAAATTTGGGAGAAAACCCCTGTATAGGATCCCTCCAAGGAAGCAAACCCAGGTGGCCCCTCCCTCCAACCAGTCTGGTAAAAAAAAAAAAACCTCTTTGGAGAAAAGTGGAAAAAACTATTTTACTAAACAAATGTGCATACAAGTATAAAGAATGAATAATATGAAACAATCAATAAAACCTCTCCTTCTGAAGTGAGATGGCAAATTGAGAAAGTCCTTGCCGTGGGTGGAGCTCGGCTCTCTCTCTCTCAGTCTCTCAGTCTCTCCTCAGTCCCAGTCCCTCCGGCGCTGCTGGTAAATGCCGAGGTCCGGGCCCCGGTGGGCCGCAGGTGCAGCCCCCAGTGCTCCCCTGGGTTTTCAGTCCAGAGTAGGTTTAAACAGTCCCAAGAAAAAGGAAAAAAACAGTCCAGGGAACTTCTCTGCCCTAGCTAGCTGAAACTAACTAAAAGCAAAAAAAAATCTCTGTCCTGCAGTCTCCAAGCCTCCGCCGAACACACCGTCCGGAGAAGAATGTGGAGGAGTCAGGCAGTTTTCTCAAAACAAACTCCGCGCTTCTCCTTGCTCTTAGAACCAGTCTTAAAGGCACAGGACTCAATATACAGCACAAACAGAACAGACGATTGGGGATACAAGCATCATAAAGTTACCCTAGGACACTCCTTCCCACTATCCCTTCTTCTCCCCACTTCCTGCCCCGACCCCATATCTCTCATCCAATCCCCCACCCCACCCTTTTCCCCAGTGCCTCCCCCTCCCTCCCAGCGGCCGCGTGAAGGGGGAGGGGGGAGAGTGCCTCACAACCACTACTCCCAGCGCGGATGGGGAGATAGATAGTGAAGGGCAGCTGCCCGCCCGCAGCAGCAGAGTCGGGGGGAGAGGCCCCCCTGCTGCAAGGGCTAAGGGGCAGCCTAGCCTGGGGCCCCAGGGGAGGAGGGAGGAACTGCCTGTTGCTGGATCCCAGGGAGGGGGTGGGACAACACCCTTGAGCTGCCTGGGCAATAGAGAAGCAATAGGATTTTCAGCAACTCAGAATAATGATCAAGAAAGCATTCCATCTGTGGCTCCTGTACTATATGTAGGTAAAAGACACGTGCATAGAGAGTATCTGCCTTTTTCATACCAAGATAAAAAAGAGCTGTGTAAAATGCAGAAACAATTTGGGAGATCCAGTGAAATATTTAAGGGCATGATGAAAGCTACCTTCAATTCAAATGAGATGGTACCCAGTGACATTAAAGATTTATTCAGATGCCTATTAACTCCCTCAGAGTATGACCTATGGGAAGGATTATGGAAAAAAAGCTTTGAAAACAGTATTGCAGGAAATTCAGCAAACACCTGATGCGCAGGACAGCGATTACAATGACATCACACATGATCATTTGTGCGGTGAAGGTGATTTATCTAGTGTGAATGAGCAAACTCGGTTGTTATCAAAGTCAGTTTTAGATAAGATCTGTAATGCGGCAGAAAAGACTTTTTATCAGATTCCATCACCTGAGATAAAGACCAGTTATGTTAACATTAAACAGTTTCCTTCAGAGAATTTCTTGCAGTTTGTGGACCGTCTGAGGAGTCAAGTGGAAAGACAAATGCAAGATCCAGTGGTACAGGCAGAATTGATTAAGGAGATGGCTCAGAGGAATGCTAATGAGACCTGTCGTAGAATCATTCTTAGCCTTCCCCTTGTCTCATCACCTAGTCTCGCACAGATGATAGCAGCCTGTACCACGAGAGCAGGACTTTTCAGTGCACCTGAAAGGAATCCGGGACTGACACACCCAAAGCCTGTGGCAGCTGCAGCACCAGGAGCAAGGAGGCAACCGATGTCATCAGACCAGCTGCAGCACATCATCTGCCACCACTGCAAAAGGCCAGGACACTTCGCCAAGGCCTGCCCAGAAAGTCAGAAATGCAAGTCAAAAAAATCAAAAAAACTGAATTCACAGCGCGGCCCAGATTTTATCTCCTTGACGCGCCAAGAAAGAAATTTACAAGGCCATACTGTGACAAATGTCTCTCTCTTAACAAAAAAGGGGGAGGGCAGGTCACAGGGTGTGGGGGTACAGAAAAATAAAAATGTCAAATGTTCAACTAACAATGTATGGCAGCCGCGAGGCCGATATAGGCTCGTGACTACCAAAGGTTTTCATTTCAGATCTACTGATTGGACAGTAATTACAGTGGACCTGCAAAACATTTCACAGGACATGAAGGTTAACCACATGGAACCGAACAGTGAGTATTTTGTTATTGGGGACACAGCACACACACCCTTGGAGGTTGAGGTCGCTCCCATGACCATTAAGGGAAAGATAACAGGCCTCACGCTGTTGGCACGCTGCATGCACCCACCATTCTACCTGACAGAGGGGCAAGTCCTTGCCCAGGCCATTCCTGTTCCGGCTGAGGTCCTAGCGGATGGAAAATCACCGGAAGTCTGCTGGGCAGAGGTGGTGGGGGAGAACAAACCTTCTCTGGCATGTAACTTAGCCCATGGGTCAGACCGCCTCCATGTGGAGGGGGTGCTTGACTCCGGTGCGGATGTTACCATTATACCTGAGAGCATGTGGCCATCACATTGGGAGTTGCAAACTGTGGCAGGCAAACTTCAGGGCATAGGAGGAATCACAATGGCAAAAATCTCAAAAAATATAGTGCAAATTGAGGGACCTGACGGGAAATTGGCAAATGTCCATCCATTCGTTGCTGATTATAAGGCTCCCTTATGGGGGAGAGACACTATGTCACAGTGGGGAGTCCAATTGGTCATTCCTAAGACACCCCAGGATTTTTGGAAATAGCCACTGTGGAGCGCCCTACCCACAAACTAAAGTGGTTGGACAATAACCCAAGATGGGTAGCACAGTGGCCATTGAGTAAAGAGAAGCTCAAGGCGCTTGAGGAGCTTGTGGAGGAGCAGGTGGCTCAAGGTCACCTAGAAGAGACAACAAGCCCCTGGAATTTCCCAGTCTTTGTAATAAAGAAACCGGGAAAGGACAAGTGGAGGTTGCTCCATGTCCTCCGAGAAATAAACAAAATTATAGAGGACATGGGACCACTCCAACCAGGGATGCCTTCTCCAACAATGCTTCCTCGAGACTGGCAATTGGCTGTTTTAGATATCAAAGATTGTTTCTTCCAAATTCCTCTACACCCAGAAGATGCCCCACGGTTTGCATTCTCAGTTCCTACCATTAATCGAGAAGCCCCAATGAAGAGATATCACTGGAAAGTACTTCCCCAAGGTCTGAAATCTAGTCCTTTCATATGCCAACAGTACGTAGCCTCACTACTGTCATCGGTACATGCCAAGAGAAAGGATGCCATCATCCTTCACTACATGGATGATCTACTTGTGTGTGCCCCCGATGACTCTATACTCCAACACACGCTTGACCTAGTGGTTAAGGTTTTAACCTCTGCTGGATTTCAATTGCAGGAAGATAAAGTTCAAAGGATGCCACCTTGGAAGTACCTGGGTCTACAAATAGCTGCAAAGACCATTGTTTCGCAGAAATTGGAAATTGAGTGTAATCCCAAAACCTTAGCAGATCTCCACTCTTTGTGTGGGTCTTTGAATTGGGTAAGACCTTGGCTAGGCCTCACAAATGAAGATTTAGACCCTCTCTTCAATTTATTGAAGGGGGAGAGGGAGCTGGTTTCTCCCAGGGAACTGACCCCAGAGGCAAAGACAGCAATCGAAAAGGTACAGAAAGCCTTATCAGAGAGGCAGGCTCATCGATATGAGCCAAACATACCTTTCCAATTCATTGTTCTAGGAAAACTGCCACATTTGCATGGTTTGATTTTTCAATGGATCAAAGGGCAGAGAGATTCACTCTTGATCATAGAGTGGGTCTTCCTCTCTCACAAAAGATCCAAGACCATCACTGAGCCACAAGAGTTGATAGCTCAACTGATTCGGAAGGCAAGGGTGAGATTGTGTGAGCTGGCTGGTTGTAACTTTACATGTATTCACCTTCCGGTCAAACTTTCTAAGGAGGGAAGGAACTCTCCCAAGAGATTGACCAAAGAGATGTTTGAGCATTTGCTCCAGAGCAATGCCAGTCTCCAATTGTCTCTGGACAGCTACAGGGGACAAATATCAGTCCATGCCCCATCTCACAAGTTGCTCAATGAGGAATTCCACCTCATTCCTCGTGAGAAGAGGAGTCGGAGACCTCTCAAGGCTCTCACAGTGTTCACGGACGCATCCGGGGCTTCCCACAAGTCGGTGATGACTTGGAGAAGTCCTCAGACTCAGCGTTGGGAAGCTGATGTGGAGTTTGTGGAGGGATCCCCCCAAGTGGCTGAACTAGCTGCAGTGGTAAGAGCCTTTGAGAAGTTCTCAGAACCAATTAATTTGGTAACAGACTGCTTACGTGGCGGGGGTAGTGTCCAGAGCGGAGCAGGCTGTGCTCAAAGAAATTGACAATGAGCATCTCTTCAGATTGCTTTCAAAGCTAATTTATTTAATTTCTCATCGAGAACATCCGTTCTATGTGATGCATGTAAGATCACACAGTGATCTGCCAGGTGAAGTTGCAGAGGGGAATCGTCAGGCAGATTCCCTTGCTGCACCTGTTGAAAATGCACGTCTCCCTGATATCTTCCAACAGGCAAAGCTGAGTCACCAACAATACCATCAGAATGTGCCAGGCCTGATCCGTCAGTTCCAGCTAACACGGAGCCAGGCTCGAGCCATTGTGGCCACCTGTCCCAACTGCCAGGTCCAAGCGATGCCATCGATGGGTATGGGAGTTAACCCCCGGGGACTTGGCAGTTGTGAGGTATGGCAGACAGACATCACGCACATTCCTAGTTTTGGACACCTCAAATATGTTCATGTAAGCATTGACACACATTCAGGGGCAGTGTATGCCTCTGCCCATGCAGGGGAAAAGACTGAACATGCCAAGAAACACCTAGTGCAAGCTTTTTCAGTGTTGGGGATTCCAAAAGAAATCAAAACTGATAACGGCCCAGCGTACGCGTCCAAGGGGTTCCTGGAGTTTGTCCAGCAGTGGGGAGTGGAACATAAAACTGGCATCCCTCACTCCCCCACAGGTCAAGCTGTGGTTGAGCGAGCACATCAGACGCTCAAACAGGTCCTGGCTAGACAGAGTAGTACGACTGTGTGGATGTCTCCACATGAGAAACTCTGCAAAGCCATGTTTACTATCAATTTTCTGAACTGTTCATTTGAAAACATGAGTCCACCAGTGGTACGCCATTTTAACAGTGGCAATCAGTTCAAATTGTCTCAGCGTCCACCAGTCATGATTAGGGATCCAGAAACTTGGGAAACCAAAGGTCCCTATGAGCTCATGACCTGGGGTCGTGGCTATGTATGTGTGGCCACTCCCTCAGGCCCTCGGTGGATTCCCCAGAAGTGGGTGAAACCTTTTGTCCCTAAAAATCCAGCTCCAGCAGAAGGGGATAAGAGGCAAGTAGCCGTTGCATCCAAAAGAAGACGCCGCCAGATGGAAGAAAAAGAATCTTCCTAGATGTGGACTCCTTCCGGCAGAAACAGAAACTTTTAACATGTTTTAAAAATGTTTGTTTTTCCTTTTAGAGAAAGCCTACCTCACACTCAACCCTGTGATGAACCCCATACAAGTTGTCATCTTATTGTTGCTGAACAGTCTGGCAGCTGCATAGATCATCCCTCAGCTACATCAAAATGTCTGGGTGACCCTGGCACAGACACTTCCGCATGAAAACATATGTTTGTCCACTGCATCAACAGAGAATCCTATGTCCACCTGTCTGGTAGGAATTCCATTATGGGCAGGAATTCCATCTCGGCTTTTAGGAGGGCCATGTACCATAGGGCGGTTGTCCGTATTGACACCCAACCAAACTTTAATTGGTGAATGGACTCATAAAAACAAATCGGCAAACAAAATTCAAAAGAGAAGTGCTGACCAATTGGATCCAAATTGTAATTCAGAAATTTTTCATTGGGCCAAGTCAAAAAGAGTTGCTGTGTCCCTGTTCCTTCCATGGGTCGCAGCAGCTAAAGCTCTAGGTGAATTGGGCCACCTAGAGTGCTGGGTAGTCAAACAGGCAAATTTAACGTCCACTGCCATCAGCTCTCTCCTAGAAGATGAGGAAATTACCAGACAGGCCACTCTCCAGAACCATGCTGCTATAGATTATCTCTTGTTACTTCATGGACATGAATGCCAGGAATTTGAAGGACTGTGTTGCCTAAACCTGACCTCAAAAGCTCCAAACATCCATGCTGCCCTTCGAAGCATGAACAGCGTGATCGGACAAGTGAAGCAAGAATCTGAGGACTGGATCAAAGAACTGTTCAAAGGCTGGGGACTTACAGGGTGGTGGACTTCTATAGTTAAAACAATTCTGTTATTTCTTGTTATTCTTTTCCTTGTAACAATAGCGTTCGGGATACTACGCTGTTTGATTTTCAAGGCTATCAGTAGTCTCTTACCTTCTACCTCAGAAGTCAACCACATAGAGTTGGCAAACCTAAAGCAGGTTGACTCCCCCACCAATTGTAATTGGTGGGAAAACCCACATTCCGTGTAACCTAATGTTCTTCTTCTAATGTTCTTAAACAAAAACGGGGGAGATGTGTTCCTCTGAGGAATGGTTTTTCCCCTCAGAGTCCCCCTGAAACCTGTGCTATGTAGTTCAACCCTTTTTCCCTATCATACCTACTCCTGACCCTATTGGCTCAGGGCCAATATCTTTCCTTGGCCCAAAACTAGATATACCTCTGTTTCTTCCTGGTTCTCTCTCTCTCTCCTCAGCCTCCCGGAACATCACATCGAGAATAAAGCTTGGACGGAAGGTGGGGGTGAGAGCCACTCTTTTGAAATCTCTATTCTGTCTCTCTGAAATATATTTCCCTAAAACCCCTGAATAACTGAGCTAGCGAGAGCCGGGGGGTGGCTAGAGGGAAGTATAATTTTCAACCACCAACGGCAAAAGGAAAGAGTCTGCTCTCTTTCACCAGGTGGGATATAACAGCTTTTATTCTTGGGTCCTGCCCTGCTTGGCTGGAGCCCTTCCTGATAGCTCACCAGTGCCAGAGAGTGAGGCCCCTCCCGTGTCGGGGCTTTTTCCCCAGGTGGCAGGGCCAAGACACTACCCAATCAGGGAGAAGTGGGAGGGGAACAGGGTTGGGTTACAGCTGAGCAAGGACAAACCACGTGATTACAAATCTGATGAAACACAATATTACAATATTCTCTCTTAATCCTTGTTGATTTAAATGCATCCAGTTGTCATGAGGGTTGAGGAGGTATAAATCAGGTTCTTTGTCAGGATCAATGGGTCCAGGATCAAAGGGATCCTCCTCTGGACCAGACCATCCTGGTCACTTGCTGTCTTTTGGACCATAGCTAGTAGCGAAAACCCTTACGGAGCATAGAGGGCCCCCCTCCTTTTCCCCTGCAATAGATGGTGCCGGGGCTGTGGGTAGTGTTTGCTGCAGCGTGGGAGACAGAGATACAGTCTCTTCAGAATGTAATGAATTCCGAGACTCCTCTGAAATGGAGGGGCAAGCGGCAATCTGTTTATCTTTAGCAGCAGTCTCTTCAGGTTTTAAAGAACATTGAGAATCTGCTGTAGAAGAGCAGGCATTCCCTGTATCTTAGGAGTTTTCTCGAGCCTTTAAGGCCTCAAAAGTCACCCGCCATGAGGGTAGTATTTGTGCAGCCACTTTGTTTCCCTTGTGTTGGGAGTTAAGTTTTCCTGTGGAATTTTTCCCCCCCATAAGTTGCTAGGAGACTAAATACTGGTAGTTAAAGGATGCTTAACCTGTACAAAAGGAGTGGATCACTTAGTTTAGTGGGAGCTGAGGGCGGGGGTTCTTTTTTTCGACTCTCAGTTTTCCAGGGAAGACAGTCGGGCGACTGGTAGCTGCTTGGATTCCACGGTTAACAGAGGGGTTCGGTCCTGAGAATTCTATCATCTGTTGGAGCACCCAGGAATGCGGAGTTTTTCACCTGCCCTGCTGGATTTTGGGTCAGCCCAGGTCCAGCCACTGTGGCTTCTTTCAGCACTGCTCACTTTGCCTGCCAGGACACCCCCCTGCCTGCTGGGGACACCCCACCATTTCCAGCCATCAGCACCGGAGTTTCCACTATTTCAGTTTGGTGCTCTTGGGGGTCCCAAGAGATCAGACTGCCCGGGACTTGAGACAAAGCCCCTTGGGGTTCTTGGTTCTGTTTTATTATTATTATAATTGCTGTTGTTGTTTGTCTGTCCTGTTATATTTACTAGTAAAAGACTGTTATTCCTTTCCCCATAGCTCTGACTGAAAAGTTTTTTTTTAATCTTCCAAATTATAATAACACGGAGGGAAGGGGTTGGAATTCCCCATTCCTAGAGAGGCCTGCTTCTCCCTAGCAGATACCTGTCTTTTCAAACCAAGACACCTTGGTAGCAGAATACCATAGCTTAACTCCTGCTTTGTCCCACAGATCTAGTGTAAAGATTGTGGACTTGGTGACTTCTGGGATCTCTGCTGTTACCCAATGTAATAAAGCTTTTAAATCATGTGAAGGCAAAGCTTTACCTTGCTGTCGCAACAGCCTATACATAAGTTCAAAAACATCTCTTTCCTTGGCAGACATCCCCTAACCCATCGTTCCCTGCAGCGGCTAAGACCCTATATCCCAGAGGGGTAGCTCACCTCCTTTATCCTGGAGGGTTCGTTGCCAGCCAGCTTTCCTGCTTCCTCTCAGCAGCACTTAGTTTTGCAGGGCTCACCGTCCAGTCACTCAGCTAGGAAAACATTGTTTCCTCAGATGAGGGCACCATTTGATGGCGATTGACAGAGACGTGGACTCCATGGGTTGCTCAGATGAAGCCGTTTATTAATCTGCGAAGCTGAGCTTATATACCTTTTCAGTTTCTACAATATTTATGTAACTAGGTAACATTGCAACATTGCTTAATTCAATGCCTGATGCAAACTAACACACGTACGTTCTGTCTTATCTAAGTTCTACTTGCTAAGCACATATCGTACCAAACACATTGCTATCTCCTGCATTCCATTCTCAAACTTCTGCTTTCTGTTGCCAAGGCTTGCGGCCTACTAATGCTAACATATCCACTTCTGTCATGAGCTGAACAGTGCTCCCAGCTCAACTTTCTAGCTGCATACCCACAATTAGTTATACATATTCAAACATTCCTGTGAGTTTAGATGTTCTAAGAATTCTTCTGCTTGGTTTTAACCTTTGACTTGTCTGCATGCCATCCTGTAGATTAAATAAATATATTTTTTTTCTTCTCGAGGCTCCATTCTGTTGTTTTTACATTTCCTGATGTGAAAAACGGAATTAAACGTCAAAATTTTTAAAAAGTTTAATAAGAGAATAAAAGAAGAGACAAATCTCCAGTGCTGGGGTGCTTCTGGCAAACAGTCAAAGAACATGGCAATAGTCCATGAAAGTGTTATTTTTATACTGTTATATTACTGAGGTACATGCCTATTCATAGAGTCGATAAATTATTCAAACATTCTTGTGAACTGTTTGATGTTACGAGAAGCCTTCTGTTTGGTTTCTTCATACTCTGGCTTGTCTGCATGACATCCTGTGTGTCAAGTTAATATATTTTATTACTCCTTGTATATCCATCCTGGTTTTTTACATCCTCTGATAAAGATTTAGCATGTCCTCTTTAAATTTAACATGGTATTTTCTAACTGTCCTCCAGTGCTCTGGTTTGTGTCACGGTTATCATTTGGAGAATTCAATCACTAGAGAAGGGGGGTAACATGATTGCCTTACACCATTTGTTTTTGTTACATAGAGGTATTTGAACACCCAGTGTTCAGTTAAGGCCTATAGTATTGTATATTCACCACACTACTATTTCTATAAGCTATGCAGTACATACTTTGAAACTTCCGTGGGTCTGAGCCCAGACGATCAGACCCTGTTGAGTTTCCTCAGGACTCTGCCCCGATGGCGACTTGATAGAGAGAGGCAGCCTTGATCTAATTGTCCAGAAACGGAATTTTAATAATGCAAAAATAACAAATAATAAGGTATACACTATATTTGGAGCAAACTGGAACAAGGCAGTGACAAGGGGCAAATAGCACAAGGCTAGGGTCAGACAGGGGTATTTATACAATCTGATGTGGGGAGGAATTAAGGCGGGGTCTAAGGGAAGGGTCCAGTAGGGAAGAACGATTAGGAATATTAAAATTCCTGCACCAAAAATCAACTTATGGTAACACAAATAACGAGGAACCTAATAGCAACAATTTGCATGCTTGAACTGAGGGAACATGTGAGTAAGCCTTTTGCTTACTGTGCTTAGAAAGGGGTTTCCCAGGGCATCAAGCAGGGGGTTTCTTCTTCCCTGGGGAAACCACTCTCTTCAATACTTAAACTGGTAGATTATGTTATACTAACAAACAACTAAATAAAGGTATATATGATTGTCCTAGGGTAACTTTATGATGCTTGTATCCCCAATTGTCTGTTCTGTTTGTGCTGTATATTGAGTCCTGTGCCTTTAAGACTGGTTCTAAGAGCAAGGAGAAGCGCGGAGTTTGTTTTGAGAAAACTACTTGACTCCTCCACATTCTTCTGCAGACGGGGTGTTCGGTGGAGGCTTGGAGAGACTGCAGGACAGAGATTTTTTTTGCTTTTAGTTAGTTTCAGCTAGCTAGGGCAGAGAAGCTCCCTGGACTGTTTTTTTTTTTCCTTTTTCTTGGAACTGTTTAAACCTGCTCTGGACTGAAAACCCAGGGGAGCACTGGGGGCTGCACCTGCGGCCCACTGGAGCCTGGACCTTGGCATTTTCCAGCAGCGCCAGAGGGACTGGGACTGATGAGAGACTGAGAGAGAGCCGAGCTACACCCACGGCAAGGACTTTCTCAATTTGCCATCTCACTTCAGGAGAGGTTTTATTATTTCATATTATTCATTCTTTATACTTGTATGCACTTTATTTGTTTAATAAAATAGCTTTTTCCACTTTTCTCCAAAGAATTTTTTTTTTTCAGACTGGTTGGAGAGAGAGGCCACTTAAGTTTGCTTCCCAGAGGGATCCTATACAGGGGTTTTCCCCCAAATTTGTCTCTAAACCAGGACAATGATACTATATCTAAATACTTATGATCAATGCAAAAACTAATATATAAATGCAAAAGCCAGTATCATATTGCAGTCCTTCATTTAACACCGATAACCGGACAGTCCATAAATTTTTCTCTTGGTGTCCTGGTTTTGTCACTGTTATCATTCAGATAAGATAGTCCACAAATGTGAGAAACAACATAGCTATTTCACACCATTATCTGAGTTAGTTACACAAATAAAAGCATTTTAACATTACATAGTTTCTATTTTAATATTATGCTAAGGCCTAAGATACAGTATATATTTATCACACTACTACTTATATAAGCTATATGGTGCATACATAAGCTGACAAATTATACTATACCAAAAATCAGTTAAAAGAAATTACAAATTGTAATATATCAAATTGTTTCTGGTTAATAATAAGTTGCAAAAGCTAATGATTTGCAGAAAAAAAAAGACTCTACAACTAATAGGAGTTAGTTGGAGAGTAGGTATGTCTTTTTTGGAGCTGGACACAATGTGGGATAGCTCCCAAAGGCATGTGTAGTCACTCGCTCACTCAAGTTCTCTGTTATCCTCCAAAATGTTACATATGCATTGAGTTTTGCAATACATCTATGCATATTCATTTCCTAGCCCTGCCTAGCCCCGCCTAGCCCTGTTTTGTATGCTAATTATCTTATCAGTCTTTTGTGCTTGGTCACTGATCCCTGGTGGTTGCTCAGTAGGTGGTCGGTGGCCTTATGAGAGGAAGTGAGTTGTCTTCATCAAGGTTGAACTTTTTACCTCACCTTCTTGTGCATGCTCTCTGATCTCCTGGTCACAGTCCAAACCCTCAGTTTGGTTTACTCCGGTTTTAGGGGTCCGAAGAGCTCTGTTATCTCGGTAGTTTTGCAAGTCTAGCATTCTTCGTCTTGCTTTTGGTAAGCAGTCTTTCTCCTTATAACACATCCTCACATTCTTTCATGTAACCTTTACATGTACACCGTCTTCTTTTCGCAAGCAGTCAGCACAGTATATTGTAAACGCAGCACAATATGCATTGTTTAAGTACATATTCATAATCAACCACCCTCTAATTTCTAACCTCTTGTCTCAGTCCCCCCTTTTCTAGAAAATCAGTAAATCCTTTCACTTAATACAAAAATTCTTCTTCCCAATCTCTATGATATGTATCCTACAATGCCTTGCCATGTGCTTTTGACAAAGAAGTTAATATCACCATCCGTTGCAACATTTTCCAGTTCCAGATAAGTATTACAAAATACAGTGCTAAACTTACACCAACTAATATCAATGAAACAATAATGGGGTGACATATGTATTTAAAATCCCAGTTGCAGTTGGCAACCATCCAAAGAGTGCATCCCACCAGTTGTGACTTGTGTCTTGTTTTATTCTCTGCAGAATCCTGTTAATTTCCTTTGTGTCATGATGGACAGTAACTGGAGATTTCTCTCCACTTTCCTTAATGTCTTTTAAAATTTTGATCAGGTCTTGGTGTTTAATTAATTGCCTCACTTACATGAGGTTCACCCCAACAGGCGTAGGTGATAACTTGTGATACATCGTGTTGTTAGACTTGATCAGCTGGTGGGATACTACTGGTGCCAAATACCGAAAATCACACCCTACAATCTTAACAAAATTACAAATACAAAAGTTAAAATTATTCTTGCCAAGCAAAGTTACATTGTCCTTATCTATTTCTACAAAAGCACGAGCAGTACCTATACACAGCCTTTACCAATATATACAAGCACAGTCCTTTGGCTAGTATCCGGATGAATCTCAAAGTGGCAAATGCCTTGCTCGGTGACAAGACATGCATCTTGAGCGCCAATTGTGTTGCTTTCACATATAAACTCTTGTTGTTTCCGGGAAACACAAGATTCTAGATTTACGGTTTGCCATTTCCCATTCACCATCCATGCCCATGCTCTGTGTTCTGAGGGATAGAACACTGTTCTTTCATGGTTTAATCCTAATGCAATGATGGGGTGGATAACTGTTGTGTTCCTCTGAGGAATGGTTTTTCCCCTCAGAGTCCCCCTGAAGCCTGTGCCATGTAGTTTAACCCTTCTTCCCTATCTTACCTACTCCTGACCCTATTGGCTCAGGGCCAATATCTTTCCTTGGCCCAAAACTAGATATACCCCTGTTTCTTCCTGGTTCTCTCTCTCTCTCCTCGGCCTCCTGGAACATCACATCGAGAATAAAGCTTGGACTGGAGCTGGGGTGAGAGCCACTCTTTTGAAATCTTTATTCTGTCTCTATGAAATATATTTCCCTAAAACCCCTGAACAACTGAGCTAGCTAGAGCCCAGGGGGTGGCTAGAGGAAGTCTATTTCAGATAACATAAACTATGGCATTATGTATAGTAAGCACAAAGGCAGTAGCAATGTTAGTAGTAGGATCATAGGTAAAATTTACCAAGGTCCACCAACACTGAAATTTTCTTTCAAAATCAGTAGCATTGTCCCAGACAGCTTTTTGAATCTCAACCAGAAAAAGGCCTTCACTTCCTTCTCTTATGATTAAGGCAGCTGTTGACTGCAGCCATAATTCTGCTTGTATACAGCTAAAAGCCAAAGACACATTACCTTGAGCTATACTAAGTGCATCTATTATTAACCTATGGTCTTGGTCCTCCTTTTTTTCTCACCTTGGTAATACTTTTGAAACCTGCCATTGACTGGTTCCTAATGCCAATAAAGATGACTGTAAGGGTTGTTTCAGTTTTGTTAAATCACTTGTCGTGGTGGCCAGCTTATTCATTAATATTTCTGAATCAATACCATTTAGAACCCCAAGCCCTGTTCCTAATATTCCAGTTTAATCTCTCTGTATTCTGCCCCTGAGGTGTAATTGCTTTTGTAACCATGTTGTCCAGCCCTCAAAGGATGTCTTTAAAAAGGAGGCGCAAGCTGGTTGAATCTCTGAGATATTAATTTGCATTGTTAATTCAACACATTTATGTCACTTGTCTCTTTCGGAGCCACTGGCTCTGTTTCACCCAGGCTAGCTTGAGACTGTAACAAGACAGGAAAACTCCCCTGGGCCCTAAAAAACCGGGAAGCGGCAGAAGGGCTTTTTCCCTTTATCACGAGAAAGAGAGTGACCCTGTTGGTGGCAGAGGAAAGGAGCCAGACTTGGAAGAGGGTGAGTCCAAAGTCTTTATTCCATCCTGTTCAGACATCTGCTTCAGTTGTGCAGCTCTTGCCAAGTCCTCCCCTGGCCTCATGGTCTGGGCTTATATGCAGGGGAGGGGCTAAAGGAGGGGACAAACTAACACCCAATGAGGGATAAGGTTGGAATGGAACAGAGTTGGAGGGACATTCAAAGAAACCAATGGGAACATAAAGGGAGGAACCTCCTCAGCTCTTGCCCTATCATTCGATGTCCTTATCTGAACTCTTCAGAAGCTGGGAGGAACAGCTGAATGACAGACAGGGCCCATAGGAGGGGACTGGGAGGAGTGTGGGAGGATTGACAAGGAAGAAGAGCAGGGACAAACCTTGGGACATAACATTTTCCAGGAGAGCAGGAGAGTACAGAACAAACCATTATAACACAAACCCAATATAAAATACAATATGAAAACAGTTAACAGAAAGCAGAATGCAACACATTTAAAAGACCATTCTGGGTTAAACAACAGTTGTTGTTGTCCTGTATTTCTCACTACATAGGGGCCTATCTTGTAGATATTGCTCCGCTGGACCGCTTTGGATGAAATGTGGACAAGAGATCTCTGAAGTTGGGTTTTAGATGAGGTTTATTATAAAGGATGTGAGGCCTTGCTTAGAGTTGCCAGGCGCAACTTGTGGCAAGGCCTAGGGAGTGGGGGAAGGGAGATGTAGGGAGAGGAAATTCCAAGAGGAAGATCCTAGGGGCAGGGTGCCAGGCAAAAAGAGAGCCCAAGAGGTAAGAGGGTCTAAGAGGCCGATCCGATCTCTCAGCCCCCTTATCAGGGGGCTTCAAGGTGGGCTGGAACAAGACTTGGGCCAATGGGGTTACAGATACCTGATACTTCAGGGGAGGGTTACAGGTGTGGGATGAACCATACATTGGGGGGTGAGACAGAACATTCCATTTGGCCTTTGGATCTATCTGCAGGTAACTTTCAGCTGGCCATATGATTGTTTTTCCAGACATTCAGTAGCTAGGACATCTCAGACATCGAAACTTGCTTTCAATTCTATCTCACTTATAGGTTTCACATTCTCAGAATCTAAGCAGTCATATTTATAGGGCTTTCTAGCTTCATCCTCTCCAACACTATCTTATAAATTTTGGACTCAAGTTTGGTTTGGGGTTGGGCTGGAGTGTTGGCATAGGTTGTAACAGGCCCAGTTATGGCACTGATTTTAAATTTGAATGAGAGCCCAATAGTATCATGGGTACAAAGACAAATCACCTCAATGGTCTGTACCAACATAAAATTATACCAACAGTCTAATTCACTTGAATGACTACAAACCTTCCTGTGCATGTCTATAGGAGCAGTTGAAACAATAATTTGGATTGCTTTCTTATAAGTGGTTCCGTTAATCATCCGACATCCTATTCTAATTTCCTCTCCTATAGTCACTTGAAGTGACCATAACTTTTGTTTTTGCCATTCTTGCCTTTCTATACTTGGTTTTCGTGTATGACTACAGTTGATAGGTTTAAATCTTTTATATCAGAATATTCTCCCATGGATCCAGTGTACTGAGTAAAAGCTTGGGACCAAGGCCGCTCAGCATTGTTCTGGCTAGAGGTATTTTCCAATTCTTGGATTATAATTATAATTACAAACAAAACAATTTTCTTGATTAAATTCCTGCAAGCTAGATTGCTAAACATTCCCAACTGCAACGTACTCATTTTGCTTGAGTGAGCTTTAATTTCAGTTCAATCACATGGTGTTACTTTCCAAGGGGCTTCTGGGGCTTTCTTCACTTGAGAGTGGTGAATCCAAGCACTCTGTTCCTTGATCTTAATTGCAGTGAAGGTGGTGAGGAGTACCTGGAATGGTCCTTCCCACTGTGAGTCCAAAGTTTTCTCTGAAAGATACTTAACATACACATAATCTCCAGGTTCTATGTCATGTACTGGTCCATCTAGCTCCCTGCTCTGAGTTCCAGCCACATGCTTCTCAATTTCTCTGAGTTGTTTACTCAAGGCTACCATATAGGTGGTCGGCCTTTCCTCCCCAATTTGGGTACACAATCCCTTTTGCACTCCATACGGTCTTCCATAAAGCATTTCAAAAGGACTTAAACTTTCTTTGGTTCTTGGTTTAGTCTGAATCTGCAGCAATGCCAATGGGAGAGATTGGGACCAGGGCAAATTAGCTTCTTGCCCAAGCCTCACTATTTGCTGTTTAATCAAATGATTCATTTTTTTTACCTGGCCACTTGACTGAGGGTGGTATGGGGTATGAAGTTCTCAGTCTATGCCCAAGTGACAACTGATTTGCTGCACTATTTTCGAAATAAAATGTGGCCCTCTGTCTGAGGATATGGTGGCTGGAATTCCAAAGCATGGTATTATTTCTTGTAACAATATTCTGGTTACCTCTTGAGCTTTGGAAGTTCTAGTGGGGAAAGCCTCTGGCCACCCTGAAAAGGTGTCGAAGTCCAGGGCATTCCTTTGGTTGCCCTGGAGGGTCAGAGACCTGGGCAGAGGGGTCCGGGACCTGGACAGGGGAGTTTGGGACCCTGGCACAGAGCCCAGGAAGACACTGGCTTTGATCCCAGTCCATGGGAAAGGCTTCCAACACTGAGAGATGAATTACAGGCCACAAGAGTGTGAAAGATAGTAGTTTAACTTATCACAGGGTGAAAAATCATAGTTTTGGGTTCTTTAGTATGGAAGTGGATGGGAGCAAGATGGAGGATTTTGGGCATTGTCTCTTGCTTCTTTTTTCTTCTTCATTCACTCCATTTTCTGCAGTGACGGTGGCACAAAGTAGTTTAAGGAGATTGGGTCAGAGTAGAGATGACCTGTTTAGTATAGGTAGTAGGTATTGGCAAATAACGATAAATAAAGAATGCATAACAATTAGTATAAAAGGCAGCAACATCCCAGTGCGGGGGGAGTCGTCAGATGCCCGAGCAGCTGCACAGATCTCAGTTGGGCACTGAGAGAATTGTAAGATAAGAAATAATAAACAAAGCGTGCAACCTTGAAAATCAGAACCTGAAGACTCCGTCTCTTTCTTGTGTCCAGCTCAGGGCTTTTCAGAAGGCAAAAGACTCTAAAACCACCTGAATCTCAGGAACAGAAGCCGAGAAAAAAGTATCTGTTAGTACCAACAAATATCGATACCCCTCCTTTTCTTGGTAATTCTGAAAAGTCAATTTGCCACTGTTGGTTGGGCCCATGGCCCCTCCCAATTTGGCCAAGTTTTGGTTTGGGGGTATTCTTGGGGTTAGTCTGGAGGCAAAGGCCACACTACTGGGCCACTTGAGTGACAGTGGAATATGAATTCCTGGCAGTGATCTTTTCAATTAAATTATACAAGGTGTCAATTCCTCAGTGTGTCTTCTGATGTTCTTCTTTTACTAATGACCATAGTAAATGGGAGGGGATAATCAGCTTCCTTTCTGTGGTAACAGCCCATCCCTCCCGGTTATATGTTCCCTTTTGGTCCTTAATTAGTTTTCTGTCTTTTTTATTATATACTGGCTTACCTTCTAGGGAGATCTGGCCATTGGGAATCAAGGCTCCCTCAATTGTTACCTCACCTTTTGCTGCTTCTTTTGCCTCTCTGGTCTGCGGGCTCATTTCCTTCCTCCAATTCTGAGCTCACTTTCTGGTGTGCCTTAATGTGCATGACTGCCACTTTCTCAGGCATCTGGACTGCTTCCAATAGTTGCATTGTTTCTTGTGTGTAGTGGTGCAGAACTGTTTTATTAGGTTTTTATAAGAAGTTTATGTTATAGTTCATTTCACTGTATCCCCAATTCTGTATCCCTTTTGTGTCGTCTGTATAATAAGGTGTTTTGTGTCCTCCCACCTCCCTTGCTCTGGGGCAGCCTGTTTCTCCAGGAGCCCTCCCAAGATTGCGAAATCTCAGGGAGAAGGCTTCAGGTGATAGGCCCCCCGGGGGGAATTCCTTTAGCTTTGGATTTGAGTGGTCCGAGGCTTGGGGGTGGGCACACCTTGTTACCCCCTGAAACCCCTGATTCGTGGTTTTGTAGTATCCTCCCTGGAACCCCTCCCCCGCTTATGGGGGGCAGGGGGGAGGAAAAAACTCTCTCAGACATCTCTCAGCCTCTCAGCAACATCTCTCAGCACCTCGCTCTCAACCTCTCTGCTCCTCAACTCTGGAGCTAATAAACATCTTTTAATCTGCTAAGCTGAGAGCCAGCCTTTTCTATTCTGCTGCTGTTGCTGTCACACTTTTGGGGGTTCAGCTGCCGAGCCGAGAAGCGAACGAACTGGGACCATTCTGTGCCTGGGTTGACCCGAGCTAGCCAGAGGTCATCTCCCGCCCGGTGCGGGACGGAACCAGACACAGATTTTGGCGCGCCAACGTGGAGCAGACCACACCGGCAGAGACCCAGAGCGTGGAACTCCAACGTGGAGCAGACCACGCCGGCAGGAGCAGCTTGGACCACGTGGAGCATGGCTCCACGGTGACAGAGCGTCCGGCGCCCACGCAGGACCCCCCCGGAGACGAGGTGGACCCGGCGAACGGACTGGGGCTGATTTAGCCTGAAGAACAGTCTCTGGGCGTCACGCACCCCTGGGAAATTGACTTTTAAACGAGGCAAAGTTCCAGGGGAAAGAAGGGGAGCTTCGGGCCCCGACCGGAGTCCTTCTTGCAGCAGAACAACCCGACCCACGCACCCCCCAGGTCACAGGACACGTAAGTATACCCCCAACGGGAGATATTTACTGGTTTTAGGGTTCCCCCGAGGGAGGGGGATCTACTGGGGAGTAAAAAATCCTCCAAAAATAGCTGCGCAGCTAAAGGGTTAAACCTCCTGTGATTTCGAGCAGACGGGGTCTGCGGGGGAGTGCTTTTCATCTGGGTTCGGGTTCAAAAGCAACTTAGTATCGAAACATGGGTGGAAAGCTAACGGTCCATCAGAAAAGGTTGTATTATAATTATTTTTCGGTTCTAAATGAGGCGAAATTGAAAATCTCAAAAGGCGAGTTAAAAAGTTTTGTTCGGTGGCTTTGTCTGCATTTCCCACATGTAAATCCTGAGACAGTCTGCAGCGCCGATTTCTGTGGCACGGTAGAAAGGCAATTAATTCGGCTGATTGAAACAGGAGACAAAAAGGCTACAAAGTATTTTATTGTAGCAACTAACATTAAATCAGCGATTCAGTCTCAACAGGCAATGCAGCATGAGCCTGGCAGGGAAACGTGTTCTCTCCCTCCTCCCCCCCCTTCTTCTCCCCGGTCCCCGTGTCCCCGGGAAAGTGTTCTAAATGTAGCAGCAGGGCTCCCGCCCGCCCGCTCAGCCTCCGGGACGCCCCAGCCACCCCGCCCGTGCTGGCCCCGTGGGGCCGGGAGGGAGGTCTCGGGCAGCCTTGGCCACGTTGCAAGAGACAATTCCCCGTCCCTGCTTTCCCCGGCTGAAAAATGCCGAGTTCGTTTTTCTGTGGGGGGGGAAGCCACGTGGCCGGCATGGGGACCCCAAGATGGCGGCGACCGCATGGCAGGGGACTCCCCCGCCCCCTCAGCGCCACCCACCCCTCCCTGCCCCGGTGACGTGGCGCTCGCACGGTGCGGCCCCGCCCCGCCCCCTCCCCCGCCCGGCCTTACCCCTGTGACGTCGGGTGTCTGCCGCGCGGACCCGGCCCCGCCCCCGCCCCGCGCGGCCCCGGCCCCGCTCCCACCCCACGTGGTACCGGTCCCGACCCCCACGGCCCTGCCCCCGCCCCGTGCGCCGCGGCCGCGCTGCCCCCCCCAACCCCCTGTGGCTGCGCGTGCGCGCTGCAGCACCCCCCCTCCCCCCCCCGCGGCGCCGCTGCCTGAGGGGGCCCCCACCGCGGCTGCGCCCCCCCTGGTGCTGCCGGCAGGGGGTGCCTCCGCCAGGCCGTGGCCCGCCACCCCCCCCCCGCAGCTGCCGCGCCGCCAAGGCTCGAGCCCCCTTCTCCGGGATTCCCCCCAACCCCCCAGTTCTCGATGACGTCACTCCCTGGGCAAACCGCGCCCCCTGCAGGGACGTGGTTGCCGAGCAACCAAGTGCCTCAGGGCACGGGCTCCCTCGCTCCCTCAAACCCGGAAGTGCCCAAGCAGGGAACCGGAGCAGATGCAGCTGCCGGCTCCTGCTCCATTCCCACTCTTGCCCCTGTTACCTGCCGCAATGCCCGCGGTGGTAACAACAGGGCAGAGTACCACCCATTTCCCCGAGCCACCATCAAAGAAATCTGCAAATCTCACAGGACATATGGCCGGGATGGGCCATATTTCAGAGGGCTCCTCAGAGCAGATCTCTCTGCAGAGGAAGTGGTGCCTGCTGATTTAAAGTACCTGTTTTCTTGCTTGCTGAACCCAACAGAGTACATCCTATGGGTCACAGCTTGGAAACAGCTGCTCCAGGATGCCTTACCAGGGCTCCTCAGCCATGTTAACACTAGAGTGGATGCTCAGGGAAATCCCATCACTCTAGAACACTTCGCTAGTGAGGGGCAGTGGGCAGAGGCCACTGACCAAGTGGTCATTCCTGTCCAGTGCCTCCACGTAGTGAGAGAGACAGCCCTGACTGCATTCTTCAGCATGCAAACACAAAGTCCTGTGATTTCATATTCGAAAATCAGACAGGACCAAAGGGAGTCTTTCACAGATTTTGTGGAGAGACTGTCCCGAGCTATTGAAGCTCAGGTCAAAAACAAAATGGCTCGGGAACACATTTTAACAGAGATTGCGTTTTCGAATGCAAATGATTTATGTCGTGCTGCGATTTTAAGTTTACCCCTACACCCCAAACCAACCTTACCAGACATGCTTCAGGTATGTCAGGTAAAGGTGCCTTTTATGAGTTCATCCACAGGTCCACGGCACAAACCTCATCAAGTTGCAGCCATGGAAGCTGAAGATTCCCAAAAAACACCGAACACCGGGAAGAAGCTTTCTGCTCAAAGCTCCCAGAAGTGTTTTTTGTGCGGGAATTTGGGGCACTGGGTTTCCAAATGCCCCCTCAAGAAAGAATTAGAGGACCTCAAAAACAAACAAGGGGGAGGGGAAGGGGAAAAAGGTAGAGGGTTTAAACCCTCACAAAAAAACTGGTGAAAGAGCGCAGGTCCACCCTGCGTGAAGAAAAAAATGGGGTGGACCAGGCAGGAGGGGAGGGGAAGGGGAGCCAAGGGAAAAAGAAGGAGAAGCTGCATTGCCCCATTCAGGGCGGCAGCAAAAATAACATACTGGAAATCACTTATATGGACCATGACATGGCACAGCCGATTTTGACAACTAATTCTAAGTATACCCCCTACAGGTTTCAGGTCACAGAGGGTATGCACCTGAAAGACAACGACTGGAATTTGGTGTCAGTTGACAACAGTGAGCAGGGTACCTGGCCAAGGGTCAAAGGTAAGCTCATCGTTGTGGGGGACTGCAAACACACCCCAAAAGAGATCGAAATTCTTCCAGGAACACTTGATAACAATCCTGGAAAGTTCGTTCTCTGGCTACGCTGCACTCACCCACCAACATTCCTACCTAAAGGGCAGATAGTTGCCCAGATCATACCCACCTGGGAATGCCCGGAAGAAGACAAGATGCCAACTGCTTGTCCTGTGCACAGGATCACAGAAGTGAAACCCCAGGTGGGATGTGAGTTACAGGTGGGTGATGAGGCCATTAACATCACAGGCCTCCAAGACACGGGCGCGAACGTGACTGTGATCCCAGCCAAGCACTGGCCGTCACGTTGGGCCTTGGAAAACGTGGCAGGACACGTGCAAGGAATAGGGGGAATGCAATTGGCCAAACAATCAAAGAGTGTGGTTCAAATTAAGGGGCCAAAAGGGCAGTTGGCCAGTTTACGCCCTTTTGCTTTGGATTATAGGGAACCCTTGTTGGGGAGAGACCTGATGGCCCAGTGGGGAGTCACAATTGACATCCCAGACCCCCCTCAGGATTTTTGGGCGGCGGTCGCTGAGGAGCGCCCTACCCACAAGCTGAATTGGAAAACAAATTCGCCGGTGTGGGTGGAGCAGTGGCCGCTTTCAAAACAGAAATTGAAGGCGCTCGAAGAGCTCGTGGAGGAGCAGTTAGCTAAGGGTCACATTGTAGAGACCACCAGCCCTTGGAATTCGCCGGTTTTCGTTATCCGGAAGCCGGGGAAGGACAAGTGGAGGCTCCTCCAGGATCTCAGACAAATTAACAATGTGATAGAAGATATGGGCTCTCTTCAACCCGGGATGCCTACCCCGACCATGC
Source organism: Delichon dasypus (assembly GCA_037837765.1). Taxonomy (NCBI): domain Eukaryota; kingdom Metazoa; phylum Chordata; class Aves; order Passeriformes; family Hirundinidae; genus Delichon; species Delichon dasypus. Next base: position 20,511,350 of record JBBAXF010000012.1, read on the forward strand.
TCCCACAAAATTGAAAATTGGCTGTTATAGATATAAAAGATTGTTTCTTCCATATTCCCCTACACCCTGACGATGCACCACGTTTTGCATTCTCAGTTCCCACCATTAACCGAGAGGCCCCGAGGAAACGCTACCATTGGAGAGTTTTACCCCAAGGGATGAAAGTGTCTCCGGTAATCTGCCAGTGGTATGTGGCTTCTTTGCTGTCCCCGGTCCGCGTAGCCGCAGAGAAAGCAATCATCCATCATTATATGGATGATGTGCTTGTGTGTGCCCCCACCGATGATGTCTTGTCACAGGCGCTTGACCTGACAATTAATGCATTGGTTGTTGCAGGGTTTGAGCTGCAGGAAGACAAGGTTCAAAGGATGCCACCTTGGAGGTACCTTGGGCTGGAAATTGGCAAGCGGACCATTGTGCCGCAGAAATTGGAAATCAGGCCCAAAATTCAGACCCTCGCAGATGTCCATCAGCTGTGTGGGGCATTGAACTGGGTGAGACCCTGGCTAGGCCTCACAACTGAGGACCTAGCCCCTCTTTTCAATTTATTGAAAGGGGGAGAGGAGCTGAGTTCTCCCAGGGAACTGACCCCGGAAGCAAAGGAGGCGCTGGAAAGGGTACAGCATCTCATGTCCACTCGGCAGGCCCACCGGTGTGATCCAGACCTACCTTTCAAATTCATAATAATGGGGAAATTGCCACACCTCCATGGAGTCATTTTCCAGTGGAGAAATAACATCAAAAAGGACCAGGGCAGAGAGGACCCGCTTCTAATCATAGAATGGGTCTTTCTCAGCCATCAAAGGTCCAAGAGAATGACACGTCCAGAGGAACTGGTGGCTGAACTGATCCGAAAAGCCAGAGTCCGGATCAGGGAATTGGCAGGGTGTGATTTTGAATGCATTCACATTCCAATTGGATTAAGATCGGGCCAAATTACAAAGGCAATGTTAGAACACCTGCTTCAGGAAAATGAAGCACTGCAGTTTGCTCTGGATTCCTTTACTGGGCAAATCTCAATTCATCGGCCAGCCCACAAAATTTTTAATCAGGATGCCAAATTCACACTGAATTTGAAAGATGTTCGGAGCAGGAGGCCTTTAGAGGCCCTGACAGTTTTCACGGACGCGTCCGGAAGGTCCCACAAGTCAGTTATGACTTGGAAGGACCCTCAGACTCAGCAGTGGGAGGCAGATGTTGCCGAGGTGGAGGGATCACCTCAGGTTGCTGAGTTGGCCGCTGTTGTCAGGGCTTTCGAAAGGTTCCCCGAACCCTTCAATTTAGTAACCGACTCCGCTTATGTAGCGGGGTTGGTATCGAGGGCAGATCAGACAATACTGCAGGAAGTGTCTAACACAGCACTGTTTGAGCTGCTTTCTAAGCTTGTTAAGCTTGTCTCCCACAGGGAGCAGCCATTCTTTGTGATGCATACGAGATCACACACCGATTTGCCGGGGTTTGTAGCTGAGGGGAACAGAAGAGCTGATGCTCTTGCTGCTCCTGCAGTGACGGCCCCATTGCCAAGCATTTTTGAGCAGGCAAAGCTCAGCCATCAGCTTCACCATCAGAACGCGCCTGGCCTTGTTCGCCGGTTTCACATCACTCGGGAACAGGCTAAGGCAATTGTGGCTACGTGTCCCTCATGTAATCAGCATGCCCTCCCCACCTTAAGTGCGGGAGTGAACCCCAGAGGTCTGAACAGCTGTGAGCTGTGGCAGACTGATGTAACACATATCCCCCAATTCGGCTGATCTAAATATGTACATGTGTCGGTGGACACCTACTCCGGTGCAGCTTTTGCTTCCGCCCACGCAGGGGAGAAAACCTCGGATGCAATTAAACACCTCATCCAGGCTTTCTCCTTCATGGGCATCCCAAAAGAATTAAAAACTGATAATGGCCCAGCGTACCGTTCCAGGGAATTCTGCAGCTTCCTGCTACAGTGGGGAGTGGGACATAAAACCGGCATCCCTCATTCCCCGACAGGCCAAGCTGTAGTGGAGAGGACCCACAGAGAAATCAAAAGGGTCCTCAACCAACAACAACCGGTGTTGAAAACAGAAACACCGCAGACCCGATTGGCCAGGGCTCTATTCACATTGAATTTTTTAAACAGCACCTTTGAGTTTTTAAACCCACCGATCGTTCGTCATTTCGGGGCAAACCCTCAACTAAACATCAAGGAGAGGCCGCCGGTCATGGTCCGGGACCCTGAAACTGGAAGGACAGAAGGACCTCATGATTTAGTCACGTGGGGTCGTGGGTACGCTTGCGTGCCCACCCCCACGGGGCCGAGATGGTTACCGTCAAAATGGGTGAGGCCCTATGTCCCGAAGGTCTCAGGGGAGAAAAAGAAACTGCCACAGGTTACTCAGGCAGCTTTTAGGAGGAAAAGGAGGGAAGATTTTTCCCAGGATGGTTTCACTTTCCTGAATGACCCCTGCTTGAATGTTAATTGTTTGTTTTAGTTCTTTTAGTCCTGTCAGAGCCTGTCCAGCACCAGTCCCCAGGCTGAGGAAGTTCTACCTGCTCCTCAGCATCCTTCTGCTTGCCAGTCTCCCTGCACCTGTCTCCAGATGGTTGGTCCCCCAGCCCAAAGCCACCAGGGCAATGGGGCAGACCACAAAGCCAGCCAGAACATCCGAGACATGGTGAATGACACCAAAAGAGAGACTGGTGACTGGCTGAATGGATTGTTTGGGGACTGGGGAATTTCGGGCTGGGTGGGTTCAATTTTGTAATCAGTTTTGTTATTTTTGTTTGTTATTCTGTTAATTTTTATTGGATTTGGTATAATCAAAAAAATGTTAGGTAGATTAATTTCTAGCGCCACACATGCCCCCTCTGTGAACCAAGTTGCTGTATCATCCGTGCCTGGATGGGAGGAGAACGTGGAACTGGAGGAAGACCCAGAAGACAGTAGACACCCAGAGGAGGAACCTCAGATGGAGTGGCCCACTCAGCCAGAGTGGCTTGCCGAGAGTTACAAGGACTTTGAAAATCATCCTCCTCCATTCCAGCCCTCCTCCTGTTATTAAAACAAAAAAGGGGGAGATGTGGTGGTGCAGAACTGTTTTATTAGGTTTTTATAAGAAGTTTATGTTATGGTTCATTTCACTGTATCCCCAATTCTGTATCCCTTTTGTGTCGTCTGTATAATAAGGTGTTTTGTGTCCTCCCACCCCCCTTGCCCTGGGGCAGCCTGTTTCTCCAGGAGCCCTCCCAAGATTGCGAAATCTCAGGGAGAAGGCTTCAGGTGATAGGCCCCCCGGGGGGAATTCCTTTAGCTTTGGATTTGAGTGGTCCGAGGCTTGGGGGTGGGCACACCTTGTTACCCCCTGAAACCCCTGATTCGTGGTTTTGTAGTATCCTCCCTGAAACCCCTCCCCCGCTTATGGGGGGCAGGGGGGAGGAAAAAACTCTCTCAGACATCTCTCAGCCTCTCAGCAACATCTCTCAGCACCTCGCTCTCAACCTCTCTGCTCCTCAACTCTGGAGCTAATAAACATCTTTTAATCTGCTAAGCTGAGAGCCAGCCTTTTCTATTCTGCTGCTGTTGCTGTCACAACACTTTTGGGGGTTCAGCTGCTGAGCCGAGAAGCGAACGAACTGGGACCATTCTGTGCCTGGGTTGACCCGAGCTAGCCAGAGGTCATCTCCCGCCCGGTGCGGGACGGAACCAGACACACTTGTGCATGTTTAAACTTCTTCCCCTTCAAATTCAACAGCCACCTTTCCTTCCAGATGGCTCCATGTGCATGTACAAGTCCAAATGCACATATTGAGTCTGTATAAATGTTTATTCTCCTTCCCTTTGCTAATTCTAAGGCACGAGTTAAAGCAATTATCTCGGCCCTTTGTGCAGAGCTACCTGCTGGTGAGGGTCCAGATTTGATTACCTCTCTGCATACCCAGCATGTCGTTTTCCACTGATGATGTAACTGCTCCCATCCGTTAACCATTTTTCTGCATCATCCAAAGGGGTGTCCTTCAGATCTGGTCGGCTAGAGTAAGTGGCTTCGATAGTCTTCAGGCAGTCATGATGTACCAGCTCCCCTTGATTTTTGCTGAGAAAAGAAGCTGGGTTTACAATGTTAATTACGACTATCTTGCTCTACCATGATAGCTTGGTATTTCAGGAACTGTTGTGGGGAAAGCCAGTGGCCGCCCTTTACTTCCAACACTGCAAACACTGTGTGAGAGATTAGCATGGTCATTTTCTGGCACAAGGTGAACTTGCGTGCTTCCTTGATGTTTAATACAACTGCTGCGACTACTCTGAGGCAACCTGGCCATCTCTTAGCTGCTGCATCCAGCTACTTAGAAAAATAATCAGCTGCCCTTCGATATGGGCCCAGGTCCTGGGCTAGTATTCCCAGGGCAATCCCCTGTCTCTCATGGGAAAAAAGAAAGAATGGTTTACTCATGTCTGGAAGTCCCAGAGCTGGAGCTGACATGAGAGTCTTCTTTAGTTGTTCAAAGGCCCGTGTGGCCTCTTTTGTCCACTGGAGGGCTTTCTTTCCATTTGCAATCTGCGCATACAGAGGTTTCACAAATAATCCATAATTGGAAATCCATGATCTGAACCATCCCATCATTCCCAAAAAGGTTCTCAGTTCTTTCATTGTCTGGGGTTTCAGGGTTTGGCATATTACTTCTATGCGCTCTTTCCCCAAAGTCCATTGTCCAGCATTGACCTCATAACCCAAGTAGATCAATTTCTGCTTTACCACCTGATCCTTTTTCTTTGATACTCTGTACCCCTGAAGCCCCAGAAAGTTTAGAAGGCTTACCGTCCAGGCTACACACCCCTCTTCTGTCAGGGTAGCTATTAGGATGTCATCTACATAGTGCAACAATTTCTCTTCTCCTCGTGGAGCTTCCCAGGATTCCAAGTCCACTGCAAGTTGTTCTCCAAACAGGGTAGGTGAATTTTTGAACCCCCGAGGAAGCACTGTCCATATGAGCTGAGTTTTGCACTCACTTTTAGGGCTTTCCCATTCAAATGCAAAAATTTTCTGGCTGGCTTCATGGAGAGGGAGGCAAAAGAAGGCATCTTTCAGATCTAGAATGGTAAACCAAGTTAGCTCCGGTGTTAAACATGTTAGCAAAGTGTATGGATTTGCCACTATGGGATAAAGATTCTCAGTTATCTTGCTGACAGCTTGTAGATCCTGTAAAACTCAATATGACCCATCAGGTTTTTGGACAGGATAGGAGTGTTGAAATCGGACTGACACTCCTTAAGCAACCCCAACTGTAAGAAATTTTCAATTATCAGGCTAATTCCATCTCTATCTTCCTTTCTTAAGGGATACTGTTTAATTCTAACTGGTTGTTTCCCCTCCTTAAATTTAATTTGTATTGGAGGTGCATTTTTCGCCCTCCCTGGTACATTGGAAGCCCATACTCCAGGAAACACTTGGTTCAGTATTTCCTCACTAATTTCTTCTTTAGCCTCAATAGTTGTTAATATTAAACTTAACACTTTGTCCCGGTTTAGGGAGAAATTTGGGAGAAAACCCCTGAATAGGATCCCTCTGGGAAGCAAACCCAAATGGCCCCACCCTCCAACCAGTCCGGTAAAAAAACTTCTTTGGAGAAGAGTGGAAAAATATATTTTACTTAACAAACAAAGTGCATACAAGTATAAAGAATTAATAATATGAAACAATAAAACCTCTCGTTCTGGAGTAACATGGCAAATTGAGAAAGTTCTTGCCGTGGGTGTAGCTCAGCTCTCTCTCAGTTTTTATCAGTCCCAGTCTCTCCGGCACTGCTGGAAAATGCCGAGGTCCAGGCCCCAGTGGGCCGCAGGTGCAAGCCCCGGTGCTTCCCTGGGTTTTCAGTCCAGAGCAGGTTTAAACAGTTCCAAGAAAAAGGAAAAAATACAGTCCAGGGAACTTCTCTGCCCTAGCTAGCTGAAACTAACTAAAAGCAAAAAAATCCTCTGTCCTGCAGTCTCTCCAAGCCTCCGCCGAACACCCTGTCCGAAGAAGAATATGTAGGAGTCAGGCAGTTTTCTCAGAACAAACTCCACACTTCTCCTTGCTCTTAGAACCAGTCTTAAAGGCACAGAACTCAATATACAGCACAAACAGAACAGACGATTGGGGATACAAGCATCATAAAGTCACCCTAGGACAAGTCTTTAGATTGCAAGGGAAATCTGTATGTTTGAAGGCCAGACCTTGTGCTTACTGAGCTCTGTCCAGGAAAACTTCTGGGAATACCACACAAGTGTATATACAAACATGAGAGAAAGAAACCTAAAAGGAGCTGAAGGCTGGTCAGTTGGAGGATGAAACACACCTAAGATTCAAACACCTTGTCTTGGTTTGAAAAGACAGGTATCTGCTAGGGAGAGGCAGGCCTCTCTAGGAATCCCTTCCATGTTTTTATAATTTGGAAGATTTAAAAAAAACATTTCAGTCAGAGCTATGGGGAAAGGAATAACAGTCCTTTACTAGTAAATATAACAGGACAGACAAACAACAACAGCAATTATAATAATAATAAAACAGAACCAAGAACCCCAAGGGGCTTTGTCTCACAAGTCCCGGGCAGTCTGATATCTTGGGACCCCCAAGAGCACCAAACTGAAATAGTGGAAACTCCGGTGCTGATGGCTGGAAATGGTGGGGTGTCCCCAGCAGGCAGGGGGGTGTCCTGGCAGGCAAAGTGAGCAGTGCTGAAAGAAGCCACAGTGGCTGGACCCGGGCTGACCCAAAATCCAGCAGGGCAGGTGAAAAACTCCGCATTCCTGGGTGCTCCAACAGATGATAGAATTCTCAGGACCGAACCCCTCTGTTAACCGTGGAATCCACGCAGCTACCAGTCATCCGACCGTCCTCCCTGGAAAATGGAGAGTCGAAAAAAAAGAACCACCACCCTCAGCTCCCGGGAGCCTTTTCCTCCCCCTAAACTAAGTGATCCACACCTTTTGTCGGGGTTAAGCTATTTAGTCTCCTAGCAACTTATGATGCGGGGGGGGCGGGGGGGGAAATTCCACAGGAAAACTTAACCCCTAACACACCTCTATTCATGTTTCAGCTTGGGAAAACAACTGTGCTTCTCATTAGGAACCAGTGTGCCATTGCTCCTGCTTTTATTCAGTGTAATCAGGTCTGATGGGGTGGCAGGGCTGAGAGATTGGGAATAGACTGGTGGACAGGGATTTTGGCTCAGACTTCAAAACAGTAGTAGAATGTCTCTTCAAGTACCATGAAGCTTCAGACCCCACTCTGCCTGCCTCCTGCATGCTAGGCTGATTTCTCAGGACTTCACAAAACAAACCAGTACACTTACATTCTGGCTCTGTTCCAAAACTCGATCTCAAGACTCAATTTAACAAATACTATCTTAATCTCTCCTCTTTCCCTGTAATCTGGAGGGATTTTTTAATTTTTTGGTTTTTGCAAATACAAGAGATTCATTACTGCAAGGATTTAATTTGCCTTGTTCATTGCGTGTAGGTGGCAAGGGCGTGGGTCAACTCTCCACATCTTGTTTTTGTCGCTTTGCTTTTTTCCTTGAGAAAGGAGTGTCAGTTTAAAAGTCTCCACTTGAGTGGTCAGAGCTGTGGCTGTTCCCAGTTTGTTTCATAGCTGATAGCTGGGTGCTACATTCCTAGCAATAACATTTTTCCTAATCAATTTGCCCTTATTTACATTTGTAAGCACTGCTGGCTGTGTACCCAGACCTGCTTTTCCACACAAAGGGGTTTTTTTCCTAGCTTCAACAACTGAAAAGGATCCCACAGAATTTGCATGTCAGACTTGCTCTGTGGGTAAAAGCCTCTGAAGGTGTCTCCTAGGGTAGAGTGCAGTATGAAATCTTCTGTACCTGATCCTCCCAATGCTTGGACAGCCAGAACTGACAAACAAAAATCTCATGGATTTGGTCTGTCGTGGTTTGAGTGTTTGTTGAAATCATCTACTCTTTTTCCTACTATTGTGAGATAGGATTAGGAGAAAAGCAAAGCAGGCTCAAACTTAAAGGGTATAAAGACTAAAAGAAAATGAGACTCAAAATGAAATCTTAAAAACACTTCTCCCTCCCCACAAACTGTTCATTTTGTCACTAACAACATAAAGAGACAAAACCTGTGACTTTCAGTCAGTTTACTACCCATAAAATAGTCTTTCATCAGTTCATTTGGAGACAGAAGTCTCTTTTAGTCTGCCATGGAATTTCCCTACTGACAACATAGAATAGTTTTCTTGTGGGTTTTAATTCTCACAAAAAACAGCTGCCCGGGAACTTGCTTTTGTGAAGTCCCTTCCATTGGCAGCTTCCCGTCAGCTGCATATGGGTCATGGATGTAACTGGGATGTCATTTTAAAGATAAACAGCTTCAATAGCAAAGGATTTTCTTCATCTCATGGAACAGAGATGAGTTTCTCTTTTCTCTTCTTCCCTGGGGCAGAGGGCTTCTTATCTCATCTCTCTCTCTCTGTTCAAACTTCTCATGGGATCACAGCTTTTCATAAGATCATTATTCACTTAGTCCATCACAAATACCTTTGCTTCAGTCCATCTCCCCAATCCCTTTTTTCCATTATTTAAAGGGATGTTCTAATATATTACAGTTCATTACCATGGCTCATAAAAGACTTTCAACCCAAAAAAACTAAGGCATCTTCTCCATCTTCTCTCAATTAGGATTTTTACTCTCTCTCTCTCTTCACTGACTTTAGTCCCATGCTGTGTTTCTCTGCAAGTTCCATCTGTGCCAAGAAAGAGTTAACATCTCGCCCGGGCCTGCAGATGGTCATGTGATCTCTGCCGGGTGGAGGCCTCTAGGATTTCAAAGCCACACCAGGAATGGGGGGGCTCAGGAACAGCAGCCAGGATCTCTCGCATGGCTGGGCTTTTCCCCCTGCCTTTCTCTGTCCAGCTGCTGCTGGAAGGGGGGGGGGTCTCAGCCTGGGGAAATGGCAGTCAGGAATCTCAGTGGCCAGGACAAGCTGATGGACACTTCCCCCACCCCTTGCTGGCACTGGAGTGGGCCCAGCCCAGCTCGGGCCTGGAGCTGGGGCCTCACCTTCCTCCCCCCCCCCCCCCCCCCCCCCCCCACCCGCAGCTGCTGGGACCCCGGGGCCCAGCTTGGCCCTGCCAGGGCTGCAGCAGTGGCAGAGCCCAGCCAGGTAGGGCCAGGCCTGAGGGGGGTGTGGGGGTGCCATGGCAGAGTGGGGCTAGCCTGCTGTTCCTGTTACCTCTCTCCAGTCCCAGAAAGAAGAGAAATTTTCCCAGGATTCTTCTGATTTTTGACTTGTGTAGCCCAGAGGCATATCCCTATATTTAATTGGTTAATCCTGTTGTCAATTTCAAAGCCAGTCACTAATTGGTTTTTGCTATCCGTGCTAAACCAGCACATGGTCATATGCAAATAGCTTAATTTTGGAAGGTTCTGTCTTCATTAGGTCACCTTTGTTCTCAAAAGTATTGCATTATAACTGCTAATACTGCAAAGCTTCATACTTTCTCCAATTAGATAAGGGATCAAATTCAACAGAGCTTAATAATGGATAACACTGATTTTATTTAAATACATTTTTCCAGCTTGCCCATGGCCTGTGGCCATGTGTAAGAGTCTGTCTGAAGTTCCCCTCATTTGCCTCACGATCATCATAAGGACCCCGAGGACCCCACTGCAGTTCTGGCCTGCTCGACGTGGATGCTCGCCAATCATCTGCAGGTGCATTTTCCTGTGTCACCACACCACGGTACACGGGCTTTGAGCAGTGTAATGGTAGTTCTGTACCTGAAGATTGCACCTGCTTCACGATCCCTGCTTCACAACAATAGCCTATGAATTTCCCCACCTCTTGGCCAAGTGGACTTTCTGGGGCAACTTTGGTGGTCCCCCACGGAAAATTCCTCATCTGCTTCACAACCACCGTGACAGACAGAGATCAAAACCCCCTTCCAAGGACTGAGATTGAGACCCCTATATGAAGCCCCTCTCAAGGACTGAGACATGAGACCCCTACAACCCTAATACAGGGGGTGGGGGCTGACTCAACCAAAGCGGGATGTTTGCCTGGAGGCGTGATTGTTGGACCAAGAAGACAATGGCTCTCGCTTACTGCTAAGAACATGGATTACCTGTTCCCCCTCGGTGGCTTCAATAGATTTACCTGTTCCCCCCCGTAACTGAGGACTATAATAAAAACCCCTGAGTTAACCAGAGATTTTGAGAGACTCTCCCTGATGTGACTGGCGGACCCATCGACTGGACCACGAGGACTCCGTCTTCACGTTTGGTAGCTATACCCCCCCTTTCCTCTATCTCTTTCTCTATCTCTTTCTCTCACTCTTAATCCCTCTATTGCATTTGCTATGGTCAATCAATAAAATGTGCATTTGTTTTAATGCTGAAATCCCCTCTGTGTTGTGTTTTGCACTCTGAGATCAGTAAATGAACCATCACGACCCCCGCTTGTATGAGCGGATTGTGACATTAAATTGGCATCACGGACAGGATTCTGATAGATGGAGGGGTTTGCAGGGTTGTGTGTAGTCTGTAATAGGGGAAGGACGTTTCGCTCCAGCCGCACCTAGCCTGTCATTCCCGAAAGGGTTGAACAGAGCTAGAAAGCAAGGGGGGGGGGGGGGGGGGCGACTCGAATTTCCCGCAAACTGCACACGCCTAGGTGATAAGCACTCCCATACTCAATTGAGGGTTCTGTCTTCAGAATTTCACAAAAGATCTCTTAGTGCAAAAAGGAGAAACTGTTTTTGTGTTTGTGTGTCTCTGGACTGTCTGGGAAGGAAGGGACAACCTGAAGAAACTAAGCAGGGCCTCCCAGGCAGATTTTGTCTCTTCACCCACTCAGGGAAGTGAAGGGAGACACAGCCGAGCTGTGTGTGTGTGTAACTAAGTATTTCCTCCCTGCTGTGGTTTTGATCCCTTCACAAAATGACTGAAAATCTTAGTACAAAAGACAAAACTGCATTTTATGCATTACTTGCTAAACACAGTGGCAAGTCTTCTCTGGGAGGAGAAGAGTGGGCACAATGTAATTGGTTTAATTTGGAAAATATTATTGATAGAGTATGCTCTTTACAACATGAAACAAAATTTAAACTGGGCAAAAACAAAACTATCCTCTGCTCAGTTTTGGGAGCTTGTCTTTCAGCAGCTGTAGAAAGTCGCTTTAAGCGAAGAAGTGAGGAAAAAGCTATAATAGACTCTCTTCAAAACCGATCCTGGGTTTGCTCCATATTCAATCCCCTCTCAGTTGCCAGCTTCTCAATTTGATTCATCTGCCGGTGATCATAAAGTTTGGACTGGAAATCAGCTTGCAGCAGATCTCATTAATTACAGTAAAAAGTATGGACCTGTAAAAACCCCGGAGGACACTTCTATTAGGCTTTCCCAAGGGTACAAACATTCCCTCACCCTAGCTCAGGATGCCCAAGAGTTAGAAAATATACCCATAGCTGACAATGTAGCTATCTATCAATACATTGATGATATCCTTGTGGGAGGAGATGAAATAGAAGAAGTGGGAGATGTCCAACAGAAAATAATCTCTCACTTAGAAAGTCTTGATTTGCAGGTTACCTCAGAGAAAATTCAAAAACCTTCTCAGGAAGTGAAACTTTTGGGAATTTTGTGGAAGGGAGCTATGACATGTATTCCACCAGATACCCTAACCTCTTTAGATCAGATTAAAATGCCCGAATCCAGGAAAGATCTACAACAAGCTCTAGGACTATTAGCGTTCTGGAGAAAACACATTCCAGATTTCTCAATAATTGCCAGGCCCCTTTATGGTTTGCTGAGGAAAGGGGTGAAATGGGATTGGATCCCTTCTCAGGAGGAAGCAATGCACTTGCTGATTTTTGAAGTGACAGCTCATCAAGCCCCGGGCCCTATTCACCCTACAGACCCTTTCCAGGTAGAATGGGGATTTGCCTCCTCAGGGCTATCTGTACACATATGGCAGCATGGTCCTGAGGGTCTGATGAGATCTGCTGGTTTTTATTCCCATAGTTTCAAAGATGCTGAAAAAATATATACTACCTGGGAAAAAGGATTGTTTGTGGTTAGCTTAGCTCTCATAGAAGTAGAGAAGTGTGGTGGTGCACAATTTGTTTTAGTTGTTTTATTAAATTTGTACTGATTTCTGTAATGGTTCATTCCCTGTAACCCCCCGTTTCTGTTATGGTTCAGACTTGTTTACCCCAAAGTAGACTTTTACCGTTTTGTGTCAATCATCCCTTCCCCCTGTACCCAGGTTGTCAATCCTCCCTCTCTCCCCTTGGGTGCCCTGTCTATCACTCTAGGACCCTTCCCTGGCTTCTGGAAAGCTCCAGGGAGGGCGTCGAGTGATAGGCCGGGGCCCTGGAAATCCCCTCCCGGCGTTTTGTGGTTGGTCCCCTGTTCAATGGTTTACACCCCCAAGTTCTGTGATTTGCTGACCAGTTGTAGCCACCCCTGTTTCCACCCCTCCTTATAAGCTCTTGCACACCTGCTCTCAGTGCTCTTCTGGGCAGCAGGTCTGAGAGTGCAGAGCTCCGTGCTCCCTCTCCCCCAATAAAACTGCTTTGTACCCTGCTCAGGAGAGTCGCCTTTCATTCAGCTGCCGTGGTCGTCTTTTCCATCTGTTGCCTGTCGCTGGCGTGGGGGAAACAAGGGCCCACAGGGAGGAGGTGGCTTGCCTAGCCTGCCACCCCGGCCTACCTACGTTGGAGTGGTGCACGGAACTGAGCTAGCCCGTGGCCGCGCTCACCTGCGTGAAGGACAGCACCGCGACAGCAGTTTGGGGCCCAACGTGGGGCCCTCCCCGGCGACGAGGCGGACCCCATGGCATGGATTTAGGCTGTGTCTGTACAGCTGAAGAAATCCCTGGATGCCCCGCTACCCCTGGTTGCAGCGGCTCATCAAGATCTCGCTCCCAGGGGAGAAGAGGACAGCTCTGGAGCACCCTCGGAGTCCTCTTCGGGCAGCTGATCCCTCGACCCCAGGCTTTGTTTTGTCCCAGGAGGGGGTAAGTGGCTCTTCGAGAGGGCGCTTACTTATTGGAAGGGGTTCTTTGGGTAGGAGACCCTGTTTTCGGGAAGGGGTTCCCCAGGAGTGGGGAGAATCCTAGGCTGCGCGCGGCTCAGGGGATGGTGGTTTGCCCCATGCCCCTGAGGGAACTCTCCTAGGGACACGCCTTTGTTCTTTTCGGTTGCTTATCTTTTTAGTTAAAGGGGAAGTGGCAAGGCGTTTGGGTCAGGTGAACCCCGAATTTTATAGCCACTGATTTTAATTTCATTGCGGCTCCCCGGGTTTCGGTTTGGGTATTGCCCGGTTTTAGGAGGCTCAAACCGCTGTTTGTTTTAAGTTTGATTTGAGTTTGCCTGGGTGTTAGGGGGTGGGTGGCAGGAAAGGGTTTTGTATACCCTTGGTTTTTGTGTGATAGAGAGATGGGTGCCAAGCTCTCTGCCGCCCAGAAAGGGATGTATTATAGTTTAAATTCAGTTGTTGAGCTCGCCAAGTTAAAAGTTCCTAAGGGCGAGCTCAAAGGGTTTGTCAGGTGGGTGTTCCTGCACTTCCCGCAGACGTCCCCAGAGCAAATTTACAGCCCCAAATTCTGGCAGGCTGTAAATAACAAAATTCACAATTTGGCTCTCTCTGGGGACAAACAAGCTACAAAATTTTTCAATCTGGCTGTGCAGCTTTCAGCCGCGGTTATAAAAATAAATAGGGAAGTGCAGAAACAACCAAGTCCTGGACAACCTGCCCCTTGTCGTCCTTGTCCCCGTGTCCCTTCCCCTCGTCCCCAGAAGGGAATCCTGAAGGGAGCAGCAGGCGGTATGCCTGCTGGCTCAGGCTCCCTTAGGACTCCCCGATCCCCCCGCCCGGGTAGTCCTGGCCGGACTGCTCGGGGCGTCTGGGGCAGCCCTGGCCAGGCGGCTCAAGACTTCTATCCTTCCCCATTTCCCCCAGTTAGAAAACCCCAAGTTAGGTTCAGTTTGTCTGAATACCCCCAACCACAAAATGGCTTCCCTACCCCGTATCCCCAACATGGCGGAGACCGCATGGCGCGGTTCTCCTCATCCCCCTCTTCTTCTCCCCTAAATCCCTTTCTTCCCGCCCCTAACATGTCCAACCCCTTCCTTTCTCAAACTCCACCCCTACCCAAAAGGGCTCCGCCCATGCCTCCACCCTCTCCAAAAATCCCACCCTCAGCTCCTCCCAGTTACTCCTCCCATGGGAACGCCCACATTACATCATCGGCTTCCCAAACCACTCCCCCCACCAGGAGATCCGCCTCCTGGGCCTCCGGTTCCCACGCCCCCCCTTCCGGTTCCCACGGTGTGGGTCCGGATGGGGCAGGGCCAGGGCTGGAACCTACGGAGGCACAACAGCCTACCCCCATTCCCTGAGTGTCCCCAGTGGTCTACAAAGGCTCCCGAGGAGGGCACAATGTCCGCGCTATCCACCACCCGTTTTCCCAATCTACCATCAGGGATCTCTGCAAGGTCCATTGGGATTACGGGCGGGACAGCCCCTACTTTAGGGGTCTGCTCCGCTTGGATCTCGAAGCTGCCGTTGTCATCCCAGTGGACCTTAGGCAACTGTTCTCCTGCCTCATGGACTCCACGGAGTTCAAGTTGTGGGAGGCGGCGTGGAGGCAGTTGCTTAGGGAGGCCTTGCCGACTCTCCTCGTCAATCCGGAGACCGCGATCGACGAGAACGGGAATGCCCTCACCCTCGAACACCTTATGGATGAGGGAAGGTGGATGGACCCGCCCGACCAAGCGTCGGGCATCCCCATCAAGGCCCTCGCAGTGACAAGGGAGCATGCGGTCACTGCATTTTTTAGCATGGTGCCAGATGGTCCGGTCATGCCTTATTATAAGATCACACAGGGAGTCAAAGAGACATTTACCAAGTTTGTCGAGAGGCTCACCCGAGCTATCGAAATCCAGGTGTCGGATGTGGCCGTGAGAGAGGGGATCCTCAGGGAGATGGTTTTCGCAAATGCGAATGGTCTGTGCAGAACTGCAATTCTTAGCCTCCCTTTGGACCCTCCTCCCACCCTCCAGGATATGCTACGGGTGTGCCAGTTAAAGGTCCCCTTTATGCAAGGCATTGACCAGGACCCAAAACCCAGAACACCTAGGGTAGCAGCGATATCCGGCACCCAGCAGGATTGCCAACGCAGACCGTATGCTCCCCAACAGAACAACAGATGCGTTATCTGCCGGGAGCTGGGACATTGGGCGAACAACTGCCCACTGAGGGATGAAATCGAAGCGCTGAAAAAGAAAAAAGGGGGAGGCGGGGGAAGTGGGAGGACGGGAGTGGTGGGCAATGAAGCCCGCCAGTTAAACTAAGGGAGGAGCGCAGGTCCGCCTGGCGCGGTGACATAAATAGGGCGGACCGGGCAGTGGGAGGAAGGGAGGAAAGTAAGAGCGCCGATGAAATGCTGCCCAAAACCAAAAGAGACATACATACTGGACATGACTCACCGGACATGACATTAAAAACTGATCATGACTTTTCTAAGCCTATTATAGTAACAACTTCAAAGGAGGAACCCTTCAGGTTAAAGCTCACCGAAGCTGTCCATTTGACCAACGCGGATTGGACCTTCCTGTCGATAAACGTCAAGGAACAAGGTGCCTGGCCAGTCAGAGGGAAGGAACTTGTCGTCATCGGGGATTGTAAGTACACCCCGCAGGAGATCGAGATTCTCCCTGGGATTCTAGTTAACAACCCTGGAAATCTAGTTCTCTGGCTGCGTTGCACCCACCCACCAACATTTCTACCAAAAGGACAAATCATTGCACAAATCATCCCTACCCGAGGGCCAAATGAAGCATCCAAGGTCCCGGTGGCTTGCCCCGTGCAAGCCATCACCGAAGAAAGGCCCCAGGTAGCTTGCGAGTTCACGGTGGGTGGGGAGATACTGAACATCACGGGTCTTTTGGACACGGGGGCATATGTGACTGTCGTGCCAGCCAAAGATTGGCCGTCACATTGGGCTTTGCAGGACGTGGCTGGACACATCCAGGGTGTTGGAGGGCTTCAATTGGCTCGTCAATCTAGGAGCGTGGTACAAATTAAGGGACCAAAAGGGCAATTGGCGAATATCCACCCTTTTGTTTTAAACTACAAGGAACCTTTGCTTGGCAGGGATCTCATGGCCCAATGGGGGGTCAAGATTGACATATCCTACCCCTCAGTCGACATTTCCACAGCGACCATTGAAGAGCGTCCCACCAAAAAACTTAATTGGCTCACTGATGATCCAGTTTGGGTGGAGCAATGGCCGCTCTCAAAACAAAAATTAAAAATGCTCGAGGAGCTCATGGAGGAGCAACTACGTAAAGGTCACATCGTAGAAACAGACAGCCCTTGGAATTCTCTGGGTTTTGTGATCCAAAAGCCGGGGAAAGACAAGTGGCGCCTCCTCCAGGACCTCCGCCAAATTAATAATGTTATTGAGGACGTGGGATCTCTCCAACCGGGTATGCCTTCCCCAACCATGCTCCCCCAAAATTGGCAATTGGCTATCATTGACATCAAAGATTGTTTTTTCAAATTCCTCTCCACCCGGACAATGCCCCACATTTTGCATTCTCGGTTCCCACCATCAACCGGGAAGCCCCAAGGAAGCGCTATCACTGGCGGGTACTCCCTCAGTGGGTGAAGAACAGCCCAGTCATCTGCCAGTGGTATGTTGCCTCCTTGCTGTCCCCTGTCCGCGCAGCCGCGGGACAGGCCATCATCCATCATTATATGGATGATGTCCTGGTGTGTGCCCCGAGTGACGACATGCTCTCACATGCGCTTGACCTGACAATCAATGCATTGGTTGCTGCAGGTTTCGAGCTGCAAGAGGAAAAAGTTCAGAGGATGCTACCCTGGAAGTACCTCGGGCTGGAGATCGGGAAGCGGTCCATTGTACCGCAAAAATTGGCGATTAGAACAAAGTTAAGTTCCCTCGCGGATGTTCATCAACTGTGTGGGGCTTTGAATTGGGTAAGGCCCTGGCTAGGTTTAACCACCGAGGACCTAGCCCCCCTTTTCAATTTATTGAAAGGGGGAGAGGAGCTCAGTTCTCCTAGGGCTCTTACCCCAGAAGCGGAAAAAGCTCTGGAAAAGATTCAGGACGCCATGTCCTCAAGGCATGCTCATAGATTTGACCCTGAGCTGCCTTTCAAATTTATCATAATGGGAAAGTTGCCGCACCTCCACGGGATGATCTTTCAGTGGAAGGATATCCCGAAAAAGGACCGAGAAGGGAACGATCCACTCTCCATCATAGAGTGGGTCTTCCTGAGTTATCAAAGGTCCAAAAGGATGACCCGGCCACAGGAGTTGGTGGCTGAGCTGATCCGGAAGGCAAGGCTCCGGATCAGAGAACTGGCTGGTTGTGACTTCATTTGCATTCACATTCCAATTGGTTTAAGATCGGGCCAAATTTCAAAAGCTGTGTTAGAACACTTGCTTCAAGAGAATGAGGCACTGCACTTCGCTTTGGACTCCTTTACTGGGAAAATTTCAATTCATCAGCCAGCCCACAAAATTTTTAATCAGGAGGTCAAATTTGTACTATCATTAAAAGAGGTTCGAAGCAGGAGGCCACTCAAAGCCTTAACTGTTTTTACAGACGCGTCCAGAAGGTCCCACAAGTCAGTTATGACTTGGAAGGACCCTCAGACTCAGCAGTGGGAGGCGGACGTCGCTGAGGTGGAAGGATCACCTCAGGTTGCTGAGTTGGCCGCAGTTGTTAGGGCATTCGAGCAGTTTACCGAACCTTTCAATTTGGTTACAGACTCTGCTTATGTAGCGGGGGTGGTGTCCAGAGCTGATCAAGCCATTTTGCAGGAAGTGTCTAACATAGCATTGTATGAATTGCTCTCGAAGCTAGTTAAGTTGGTCTCCCACCGAGAGCAACCATTTTTTGTGATGCACACGAGGTCACATACCGATTTGCCTGGGTTCATCGCGGAAGGGAACAGGAAGGCTGATGCCCTCGCTGCCCCTGCCGAGATGGCCCCCCTGCCAAACATCTTTGAGCAGGCAAAGCTCAGCCATCAACTTTTCCATCAGAATGCGCCTGGCCTTGTTCGCCGTTTCCACCTAACACGGAAACAGGCCAAGGCGATTGTGGCCGCATGTCCATCTTGCTCCCAGCACGCTGTACCCACCTTGCATGTGGGGGTTAACCCCCGAGGGCTGAGGAGCTGTGAGGTGTGGCAAACCGACGTCACTTATTTCCCACAATTCGGCCGCCAAAAGTATATCCATGTATCCATTGACACATTTTCTGGAGCTGTATTCGCTTCTGCCCACACAGGGGAGAAGGCAGGGGATGTTATCAAACACCTCATCCATGCCTTCTCCTTCATGGGCATTCTGAAGGAACTCAAGACCGACAACAGCCCGGCATACAAATCCAGGGAGCTCTGCAGCTTCCTGCAGCAATGGGGGGTGGAACACAAGACCGGCATCCCCCACTCCCCCACAGGTCAAGCCATGGTGGAAAGGATCCATGGCACCATCAAGAGAGTTCTCCATCAACAGCAGAGGGTCCTTAAGACCGAAACACCAGCGGTCCGACTGGCCAGGGCACTGTTTACCATAAAATTTTTAAATTGTTACTTTGAAGGTCTTAATCTGCCAATCATCAGGCACTTCGGGCCTACCTACGTTGGAGCAGTGCACGGAACTGAGCTAGCCCGTGGCCGCACTCACCTGCGCGAAGGACAGCACCGTGACAGAGAAGGTTGCACAACAACAACCAATTGTCTTGAGAGGCCCTTTTGAAGTTATTAAAACAGTCACTACTGGGACCCCCCCCACCTGATGGGGTGGCCCAGGAGGCCTCAGTAAGAAAGTGGTATGCTCAGATTGAACATTACTGTAACATCTTCTCAATAACTGAAGAAGCTGTGAAAGGTGTGAATGATAAATGGGCAGTAAATGGGCGCCACAAAATCACTGCTTTTTGCCCTTACACCTCCAAGCATAATTCCCTCACCACAGGGACCTGATGATCCTAAGAATCCTGCACATTACCCTGGACAACCTGCTCTGGTGGACCTTCCTACTGTAGGGGAAGTACCCCTAGTGCTGAAAATCCCTCTGAATAATTATGCATGTATAGTCTTTGATGCCCTAGGGAAAGAGCATCAGAAAAATTACATGCTGGACAATTCCATCATTCTAATTTTCTGCCTCTTAGTGGCAGATTTTGTTGTGTTTGCTTTTCACAGGAGAGCTCCGAGGGACATTAAAGATCATCTGAACCATGATAAGACTAGTGATACTTTTCTGTATCCTAGCACAACTCCATGGCCAGAATTTTTTGGAATGGCCTTGGTCCCAAGCTTTTGTTCCCTCTACCGGATCCATGGGAAATGTGGAAGATTTAAACCTATCAACTCTTGTTATGCATGAAAATCAGATATATACTAGGCAGGGAATGGGAAAACCAAAAAACCTGGCAGCTTCCAGGGATAGTGGGGGAAAAAATTAGTATAGGGTACCGAATGATTAATGGAACCACCTATAGTAAAGCAATCTCAATCAGTGTTCGGACAAACCAAACATATAAGCACAAAGAGGTCTGCACACATCCAAGCGTACAGGACTGTTGGAACAATTTCACACTGCCACAAACCATAGAAGTAGTTTGTCTTTAGGCCAAAAATACTGAAGGGCTTTATTTCAAGTTTAAAATAAATATCACAGCCCAATCTACTACAGCTCATACCACCACCACTCCAACCCAACCACCGGTTATGCTTGGCTCCGGACGTTAAGGGAAATAACCGATGTTATGGGAACAGGATTGGGAATTCTAAATACTATTAATGAATAAATTGGCTGCCACAACTAGAGATTTGACTAAATTACAACAACCACTACAGTCGTCTTTATTGGCTTTGGGAACACATCAGTGGTTGTTATCAAACATATTACCAAATTGGGAAAAGGTAAATGTAAAAGATCATAAATTGATAATTGATGCGCTCAGTGCTACACAAAACAATGTTTCTTTTGCCCTCAGCTGTATCCAGACTCAATTGTGGATGCAGTCAGTTGCTGCCTCTATTATAAGAGAAGGTAAAGAAGGCACTTTTCCTACTGAAATTTGGAAAATAATTTGGGACAATGCCACTGACTTTGAAAGAGAATCCCAATCCTGGTGGAACTTAGTAAATTTTACTTACAACCCCATTACAAACACGGCTACAGCTTTTGTGTTATTAGGATTGAATCATGACGGAGCTATTCTCTATCCTTCCGAGCATAGGGAATGGGCCAGTCAAATTGGTGAGAAATGGCAAACTGTTAACTTAGAATCCTGTATTGTCCGAGAACAACAAGGGTTTATCTATGAAAGTAATGCAATTATAGCCCAAGATATTTGTCTGGATACAGAGCAAAATATCTGTCATTTTGAAATTCATCCCAACGAGGCCCCTGGAACAGTCCTAATATATATAGGCAATGGTTGTGAATGCTTTAGAACTATTTGTGATATGGTATTTGTAGGAAACATAGTAGTAGACACTAAAAATCATTCAAATTTCTGTGCTTGCAATTTTACTAAAATTACAGGATGTGATTTTTCTTATAAAGCTCCAGTTACTTCTCATTACCTTTTGCAATCGAATTATACATTGATTCACAAACTATCACCTACTCCCATTGGAATGAACCTAACTTTGGTAAAGCAATTGTTGCTTCACCAGGACTTAATAGAAATTTTGGAAAAGATCAATAAAGATGGGCAGAAAACCCTGATAACTGTTCATCATAATGTGAAAGAAATACATCGTGTTATAGAAAGGGTAAGAAAAGATGTCGAGCACAGGTGGTGGGATGCTCTTTTTGGTTGGTCACCTACTGCCACAAGTGCCTTGAACAAATTGTGTCATCCTATCATTGTCCTTTTGATTTTAGTTCTAATAGGTTTTCTTTTATCAGCAATCTTATTCATTATGAATTGGAGAATGATGAAACGGTTAACACGGTTGACGTCCATAATGAATGCTCATAACCTGGCAGATATCCTCTCCCCTAAGGACATCCCCAAGGCTATTGACACAAGGCGATTATAAAATTTGAATGTATATTTTGAAATTAATTCCTTTTGTAATCTTGTGAAAATTACTTTTGATTTTTTGTGATTTGTTATGAAAAAATATTTTTAATTAATACTGATTATTATTATTGTTTTGATTAATTGTGATTTCTTTGATAATCTGAATTACTATTATTGTTTCCTTTTCCTTTCCTACTTTTTCCTTTTCCTTCTTTTTCTCCCTATCCCTCTCTACATACTACCTCTGTTTCTCGGGATATACTACCAACGTTGATGAGTCCTGAAGACTTTGCAACACCACTACGGAACCCTGCTGAAGAAGATCTCTTGAAGACAATCGTGAGTCACGGGGTGATGTAAGAGTCTGTCTGAAGTTCCCCTCATTTGCCTCACGATCGTCATAAGGACCCCGAGGACCCCACTGCAGTTCTGGCCTGCTTGAGGTGGATGCTTGCCAATCATCTGCAGGTGCATTTTCCTGTGTCACCACGCCACGGTACACGGGCTTTGAGCAGTGTAATGGTAGTTCTGTAACTGAAGATTACACCTGCTTCACAGTCCCTGCTTCACAACAACAGCCTATGAATTTCCCCACCTCTTGGCCAAGGGAACTTTCTGGGGTAATGTGTCTGGTTGCGTCCCGCACCGGGCGGGAGGTGACCTCTGGCTAGCTCGGGTCAGCCCAGGCACAGAATGGATCCAGTTCGTTCGGCTTCTCGGCTCGGCAGCTGAACCCCCAAAAGTGTTGTGACAGCAACAGCAGCAGAAGAGAAAAGGCTGGCTCTCAGTTTCGCAGATTAAAAGATGTTTATTAGCTCCAGAGTTGAGGAGCAGAGAGGTTGAGAGCGAGGTGCTGAGAGATGTTCCTGAGAGGCTGAGAGAGTTGCGGAGAGAGGTGCTGAGAGAGCTTTTTCCTCCCTCCTGCCCCCTATAAGCGGGGGAGGGGTTCCAGGGAGGATACTACAAAACCACGAATCAGGGGATCCAGGGGGTAACAAGGTGTGCCCACCCCCAAGCCTCAGACCACTAAAATCCAAAGCTAAAGGAATTCCCCCCGGGGGGCCTATCACCTGAAGTCCTCTCCCTGAGATTTCGCAATCTTGGGAGGACTCCTGGAGAAACAGGCTGACCCAGAGCAAGGGGGGTGGGAGGACACAAAACACCTTATAATACAGACAGCACAAAAGGGTTACAGAATTGGGGATACAGTGAAATGAACCATAACATAAACTTCTTATAAAAACCTAATAAAACAGTTCTGCACCACTACAGGGTAACTTTGGTGGTCCCCCATGGAAAATCCTTCATCTGCTTTGCAACCACTTTGACAGACAGAGATCAAAACCCCCTTCCAAGGACTGAGACATGAGACCCCTACAACCCTAATACAGGGGGTGGGGGCTGACTTAACTGAAGCGAGATGTTTGCCTGGAGGCGTGATTGTTGGACCAAGAAGACAATGGCTCTCGCTTACTGCTAAGAACATGGACTACCTGTTCCCCCTCGGTGGCTTCAATAGATTTACCTGTTCCCCCCCCCCCGTGATTGAGGACTATAATAAAAACCCCTGAGTTAACCAGAGATTTTGAGAGACTCTCCCTGATGTGACAGGCGGACCCATCGACCGGACCACGAGGACTCCATCTCCACGTTTGGTAGCTATATCCCCCCTTTCCTCTATCTCTTTCTCTATCTCTTTCTCTCACTCTTAATCCCTCTATTGCATTTGCTATGGTCAATCAATAAAATGTGCATTTGTTTTAATGCTGAAATCCCCTCTGTGTTGTGTTTTGCACTCTGAGATCAGTAAATGAACCATCACGACCCCCGCTTGTATGAGCGGATCGTGACACCATGCCACCAAGAAGATTGCACTGCATAAGCATCTGATTACCTTAATAAAGAACCAACACTGAAATGAAGTGCATACCCTTCTCCTGAGTGTAGCAGAACAGGGAATAAAAACAACTTGCAGAAAATAAGCCGGTTTTGTGTATCCTTTCAATTTTTTGCATCTCACACATTTTCATCATTCAAGGGCACAGATCTTCTTCAGCCACATACCTGCCTTACATTGGCTTTGACATGAAACAATGTCACAAAGTAGCACCTGCCCTGCATTTTGCAGAGCAGAGCACCTACTTGAATCTGCCACCTAAACCTCTATTTCTCTGAATAAATGCCCCATTGTCCTGGGGTGCCTGTATGGCCCAGTAACCTCATTGTCTGTCTTTTTGGTCCAGTTTTGTGCCTTTGGGAGCGAAGGAGGGGAGAGGCAGTGGAATGCTTTTTTGTAGCGCAGTTTGTGTGTGCAGAAGCTTCACTTCCTCCCCCAGGATTCCTTTCTCTGTGTGCTGTCTGCAGCACAGATAGGAGGACAACAGCTTTCCTTTGCTTTTTTAATCTAGTTTCTCATTTGTGAGATGAGTCAAGAAAGTTTTTCCTGAGACAGTGGCTTTTTTCTGGAACTGTTCAGCTTTTCTCTGGTCCAGAACACCAAGACTGTGACAGCCATAGCTGGACTATAGCTGCACAAATAATTTGGCCATGACAGGCACTTACTCGACCAGCCTAGCTTGTTAGGGAATTGAAGTAAACAAGTACCCAGGTATGAAGGTAATTGGCTGAATTCAAGTTCATGGGGACTCCAGCCAATCCCATTGAACCAACGATGCACCCACATCATTGGCCAGTGAGCTGGGCAGAGTTGAGAGCCTTACCCAATCAGGTGTTTAAGAGTGGGAAATTCAAAGCCCCTTGTCCTAGGGTAACTTTATGATGCTTGTATCCCCAATCGTCTGTTCTGTTTGTGCTGTATATTGAGTCCTGTGCCTTTAAGACTGGTTCTAAGAGCAAGGAGAAGCACGGAGTTTGTTTTGAGAAAACTGCGTGACTCCTCCACATTCTTCTGCAGACGGGGTGTTCGGTGGAGGCTTGGAGAGACTGCAGGACAGAGATTTCTTTTGCTTTTAGTTAGTTTCAGCTAGCTAGGGCAGAGAAGTTCCCTGGACTGTATTTTTTCCTTTTTCTTGGAACTGTTTAAACCTGCTCTGAACTGAAAACCCAGGGGAGCACTGGGGGCTGCACCTGCGGCCCACTGGGGCCTGGACCTCGGCATTTTCCAGCAGCGCCAGAGGGACTGGGACTGAGCAGAGACTGAGAGAGAGCCGAGCTACACCCATGGCAAGAACTTTCTCAATTCGCCATCTTACTCCAGAACGAGAGGTTTTATTGTTTCATATTATTAATTCTTTATACTTGTATGCACTTCATTTGTTTAGTAAAATAGTTTTTTCCACTTTTCTCCAAGGAGGTTTTTTTTTTTTCCGGACTGGTTGGAGGGAGGGGCCACTGGGGTTTGCTTCCCAGAGGGATCCTATACAGGGGTTTTCTCCCAAATTTGTCCCCAAACCAGGACACCCCTATAAAAAGGGACCCCCTACAATAAAATCAGGCTGTTGTTGCATGAACTTTGGGTGTGCGTGTTGCATTCTTGTCTCCACCATCAGCAAGACAGGACAATCGCCCAGGGGCCCCCCAAGCTGCACTGCATCTTGGATTTTCCCCGTGAACAAATTCAGAACCCAGATGAGGTGGGGAAATATTTGAAAGAGAAGTGCAATGACAACTCTAAGGAGAAAAAGATCATTGCAATAAGCTGGGCCTTGGCATATGCTTATCACATGCTGCTAGATACTGTAGGGCAGCAGATGGAGGCACAGAGGAAAGGAGATAAATCAGCAGACACCCCAGTCTCTCAGGCTGCAGCCAATACCCCAGTCACTCAGGCAGTAGCTAAACCAGACAGTGAGCCTAAGCCACCGACTGTTGCTCCTACCACATGAAACATGAAACACCAAACCAAAACTGGTTGGCCAGGGGATGATGATGATGTGGGGGAAGGATCCTCAAAGCCAGCAACTGACTCAGAATCAGAAATCATTATTGAGTCATTGTCCCTGAAGCACCTTTGTGGCCTAAGAAAGGATTACACTTGATGATCTAATGAATCTATCATGAGTTGGTTAGCCTGTCTTTGGGATGCTGCAGGTGAGGCTACAATTCTGCTGCTAGATACTGTAGGGCAGCAAATAGAGGCAGGGGGGCAGGGAGATAAATAAGCAGCTACCCCAGTCACTCAGGCTGCAGCCAACACTCCAGCTAGTCAGGTTGTAGCTAAACCAGACAGTGAGCCTAAGTCAGCAGCTAAACCAGACAATAAGCCTCAACCAATGGCTGTTGCTACTAGCACGAGAAGCAGAAATTGCACAGAGAAGACCGATCAAGAAGTAGATGATGAAGATGATGCTGGAGAAGGACCCTCAATGCCTCCTGACATAAAATCAGAAGCCAAAGATACTGGCACAAGATCAGAAGCCACTACTGAGTCCTTTTCCCTGAAGGACCTTCGTGGCCTAAGAAAGGATTACACTCGATGACCTGATGAATCTATAATTAGTTGGTTAGTCCATCTTTGGGATGCTGCAGACGAAGCTACAATTCTGGACAGTACTGAAGTGAGTCATTTAGGATCCCTGTCAGATGATCCAGTTATCCACCAAGGAATGAAGAGGGGGGCTAACCCTCACAGTCTCTGGGAACGGGTCCTAGGAAGTGTGGCACAAAGATATCTGTGTGCAGATGATCTCTATATGCAGCAAACCCAGTGGAAGACCATAGAACAAGGGATTCAATGCTTGAGAGTGGGTCCTGAGGTGGTTACAGGCCTCAATCATTTGTATTAAGGTTGTCTCAGGGTCAGGGGGAAGGACACATAATACCTTCTTGCACTCAGGATTTGCATTTGATGGGCCGAGTTTTGCCACCAATTCATTTTTAGCTTTCTCTTCTGTGATTTGTCTTTCAATGACCTGCTTAAGGTGGCCAACAAATTTCATGTATGGTTCACTAGGCCCTTGTTTCATCTCCACAAAATCCTGTGCAGGTGTGTTAGCATCAGACACTTGCAAGAGTGCTTTTCTTGCCGTGTTTTTAATGTTATCAAGTACTGGTCTTGGGAGGCTTGTGGTCATCAGGCTGAGTATGTGCCCCTTCCCCAGCTAGGTGTTCCAGAGTTAGTACTGCTTGAGCTTCGTCCCTGGCATACTTAAGCAGCAATTGATTTAGCAGTCTCTTCCACCCCCCTTCCCACAGGGTGTATTCCATTGGGGACAGCAGCACAAACATAATATGCTTTAAATAATGAGGGGTTAACACGTGCAGTGAATGTAGCCCGTATCAGATTGTTAAAGAAAGGAGAACCCCTCCCATAGCAGCCTTACATAGTTTCTTTACCTCCTCGTAGGCTAAAGGTTCCCATCTAGGGCCAGCCCCTCCCCTTCTGTATTGCACTGGGAAAGCAGTGATTTTAGAAGCTAATTCCCAATTCCCTCCTTTACCGCACTAGTCTGGATCTTCCCCCATGGATCAGTGGAATCACTGGATCTAGAAGGGCTTAGGTCTTCTTCTGATGAGGGGGAGGAGGACACAAGCACAGTGCCTTTATTGTTGGATGGGTGACGGCAAAGCTTGGTGTCCGGCATTGGCACCAGCACCAGCCACCTGAGCACTGCCATGTTGGAGAGCGGTGTTTCCAGGATGATGGTGGGTGTGGTTCTGGTCCCCACAGGAGGGGTGTGGCCTGAGGCTGAATGGGGCGTGGTCTGGAGTGGGAGTGGCGGGATCCAGAGTGAGAGGAGTAGAGCCGAGGGAGGAACTCCGAGACAACACAGCTGCTTGGGTGGAACAGGCAGTAACAGAGTCATTAGCAGGTAATACATTGGATGAATGGGGGGGGATAGGTCTTTGGAGGGACAGGGAGAGCAGAGGGGGAAGGGTCCAGGTTGGTGTGGCCATCGCTATCTTGGACCCCAAGTGGAGGAGGCAGAGGGGGATATAGGGTGACGGAGTAACGGGGCAAACCAATGTTTTGTCCGAGCACAGGAGCATTTCAACTCCGTATCCCACTCCAGGGCAGTCCGAAGGGAGAGAAGGAAGGGAACACGAAAGGACCGAAGTTGCAATTTGCATGGGCTCCTGTGTCTGTGACAGGCTTTGCTCTCGTGTTCTTTCCCCAGGGTTAGAGGGGTTAAAAGAAGTCCGAGTTTAGGGAGTGGTGCTGGAGTTGGAATTCCACAGTTTCTCTTCAGCTTTCAGGGTCTTGAGAACTGTGTGAAAGGCAGGCAGCAAGTGGGGTGCTAGAGGGTCTCTTCTTGTAGTCAGGTCATAAAGTTTCACTCACACCAAATCCCAAAATGCCAAGGTAAAGATATCACAGTCCACATGGTGTCCTGAGGTTCAGCGTGGAGCAGTGCCGCCTGGCGCTGCGACAGCCAGGGCTGCAGCAGCCAGGAAATTGCTAAATACCCATTTTAAAAGGATTTTCAGCTCATGTTTTCCAACCTCCTTCCCATGGTCTGCTAAAAGTATTTTATACTGTCCATATACATACCTCTCTAATGTGGAAAGCTTTAAACCCTTCCTGCAGCGCAGAACAACCTGGATGGGGTGGGATATGCCCCCCCCCCCCCCCCCCACTGGAATAGGAGTGATGGGAAAAGCTCTTCCCCTCTCCGCTCACCTGTGTTCCTCGCAGGCGTCTTCCAAGATGGCTAGTCCTCCTCCAAAGGCCATCTGTCATGGAAAACTGTAAGGCCTGACTCAAATAATTCACAGCAGAGAGGAATGTCCAACCGGTTGGCCAAGACCCAGCCGAACTGAACACTAGAGGTCTCCCAATATGAGGGTCCCTGTTCGGGTGCCATTGTTGCAGTCTGTCTCACTGTGACCCCAAGTCTGGTCCAGCCAGGCGAGCGTGGCAGAAATAGAGGGGCGGGAATGATTATATTAGCATACTAACTACCATCTTTTCAGTAACCGACCTCCCATGGTCTCAGGTCGAAGCATCCTGCATAAGCTACCAAGGCTAAACCACTACTCATTCCAGCCAGTTCGGTTCCCACAGCTACAGGTGCTGGGGTAGATGTACAAAGCAAAGGTTCCCTCTACCCACCATGCCACCAGTGCCACATGGAGTAAGTGGATTGCTGTCATCACACAATGTGCCTGCATCGGAAAATTGAATCGCCCTGGCATTTTGGAGATAGCTACAAATTGGCCTGAAGGTGAAAACTTTGGTCTCACTGATGAACAGGAACAAGTGACACGTGCTGAGGAAGCTCCACCGTACAACCAACCGCCAGCAGAAGAAATATGCTATGCTCTTTTTACTGATGGTTCTTGTTGTACCGTAGGAATTAAACTAAAGAGGAAAACAGACATAAGGAGCCCAACACAACAGGTCGCAGAAGCTACTGAAGAAGAAGGTGGATCAAGACAACTCGCTGAACTCAAAGCCATTCAATTGGCCCTGGACATTGCTGAAAGAGACAAATGGCCAAAGCTCTACCTCTATACTGCTCTGTGGGGATGGCTGGAGAAGTGGAAAAAGGCTAATTGGCAGCATAGAGGAAAATCAATATGGGCTGCTGATGAGTGGAAAGACATCGCTGCCCAGGCAGAGAAACTATCTGTGAAAGTCCACCATGTAGATGCCCATGTCCCCAAGGGTAGGGCTAATGAGGAGCACTGAAACAATGAGCAGGTAAATCAGGCTGCAAAGATTGAGGTGTCAAAGATAGATTTAGATTGGCAACACAAGGGAGAGTTGTTCCTAGCTCAATGGGCCCATGATGCCTCAGGTCATCAGGGCAGAGATGCCACCTATAAGCGAGCATGAGACTGAGGGGTGGATTTAGCCATGGACAGTATTTCTCAGGTTATCCATGACTGTGAGACGTGTGCTGCAATTAAGCAGGCCAAGCGAGTGAAGCCCCAATGGTATGGTGGGTGGTGGTCCAAATATAAGTATGGGGAGGTCTGGCAAATTGATTATATCACACTGCCCCAGACACGCCAAGGTAAGCGCTTACATGCTCACAATGGTAGAAGCTACCTTTGGATGGTTAGAAACCTACCCTGTGCCTCATACTACTGCCTGTAACACCATCCTAGGCCTTGAAAAGCAAGTTCTTTGGAGGTATGGCGTTACCCTGGTTTTTCTGAGTTTTTTATAGCCTTTTGAATTTTCATAAAATGGAGTCAGATCTTTTGTTACTGCACAATATTAAGAGCAGTTTTCTACCTTTTTCCCACATATGTAACATAAACAAATCCCTTGTTTTTCATTCTCTGTCCTTTGTTTGCATATTTCTAACCTGAAAACAATTGTAACTGACAACTGGCCTGGCCATTGAGGCTGAGGGGTGGAAACCCCAAAAAAGCCAATCTTTGGCCAGACCCACAATGTCGCAGTGTCCGATCGCGTGTTAATCACGCTGCAATAGCTAGCTCAGTCCACTAGATGTCACTGCAGCAGCGTGGAAAGGCGAAGGGGCTAGGGCAGGGAGCCTGCTTTCCTACCCTGAGAGCTCCAAATCTTCGCCAGCGACGGCACGGAGATGAAGCAAGCAACCTTGGCAGCTGAAAGAAAGCTGGACTCCTTGGGCAGGTTAAAAATGAGGTTTTATTGGAGAGGAGAGCGGCCCGAGGGCTCTCTCCTCTGACCTGCTGCCCAGAAGAGACCCCGGGCCAGGGGTGCACGAGCTTTTTAAAGTGGGGCGGAACAGGGGTGGCTGACAACCGGTTCAGCCAGTCACAACAACGGGGGGTGTAACTGGGGGTGTGAACTTTACAACAGGGGGCCAACCACAAAAGATGGGAGGGAATTCCAAGGGCACCAGCCTATCACTCGACCCCCTCCCTGGAGTTTTCCAGAAGCCAGGGAAGGTATCTAAAGTGACAGACAGGTCGACCACGAGGAGAGGGGGAAGGGAGTGACAAAGACAGGTGCAGGGGAGGATTGATTGACAGAAAACGTCTGTTTAAGCAACCTAACTCATAAGGGGAAAACCAGTACAGAACACAGGGATATACAGTGAACTAAATCATTACAAAAGTAACTCAAAAATCTTACAAAAATAACTTAATAACTTAATAAAACAATTCTCACACTACTACATCTCCCCCTTTTTTGTTTTTTCAAGAGGAGTGGGACTGGAACGAAGAAGGGTGGTATTGCTGATGTAGCGTCGGGTACCCCAGTCCATGTTCTTCTTCCTCTGGATTTTGTCCTTCGTCTTCTGGGGTCCCCTCCAGCACCTCTTCCAACTCCAGTCCTTCCTCCTCATGGTCCTCTTCTGGTATGGTGACATGGTTAACTGTGGGGGAGTGTGAGGTGGCAAAAACCAAATTATACAACATCTTTTTTAGTAAACCGAACGCAAGTACAATTAATAACAAAACAAACAAACAAAGCAACACAGTCTTTATGATGGAGGAAACCCAGCCGGAGATTCCCCAGTTGGTAAAGAGTCCGCTCAGCCAGTCGTCTGTTTCTCTTTTTATGTTGTTCACCATCTCCCGCATCTGTCGGATGGCAGTGTGGACGTCCTCGGCTTTTGACGACAGGTTGAAGCAACACAACCCCTCAAACTCCTCACACCGGTGTCCATGGAGGAGGAGGAGGTAGTCGATAGCTGCCCTGTTTTGCAGCGTTGCCTGCCTTGTTACTTCCTCATCTGATAGGAGGCCGGCCAGCGCGTTGGAAGTTAAATTTGCTTGTTTCGCCACCCAACACTCTAGGTGAGCCAGCTCACCTAGAGCTTTCGCAGTCGAAACCCAAGGTAGAAAAACTGTGACTGCCACTCCCTTTGCTTTAGACCAATGAATAATTTCCGAGTCACAGTTGGCATCGAGCGAAGCCAAATCTCTTTTTTGGACTTTTTTGCTGGTGGAATTTTTTCCCTGCCAATTCATGAGAGTGGTCTTGTTGGGGGAAAACAAGCCCAACTGGCCAAAAGTGCATGGTCCTCCTACAAGGTAAGGGGGGATGCCTGCCCATGCTCTATCCCCACAAATTAAAAACACACCTTTGGGAAGGGCCAGGGGTTTCCTATCAGTTGTTGAGGCCATCTCTACATGGGCAATCCGGCCGCACCATATCTTGGCAGTGTAAACATTCTTGGTTTGGTAAACAAACTGATAGGATCTCTCCTGACCCTGAGGGGGGATAAACATAAAATGAACACAAAAAGATGCATTTGACGAACCTAAAATTTCTAATTCATTGAGGGGAAAACTTAAGGTGGAAAGGGTGGATATATATTTTTTCCACAACAAAAACGGATTTCTAATCGGGAATGTAATTTCAACGTCTAAAAAGGAATCAGGTGGGGATAGCTGGGAGATGGATTGACCCTTAGAAGCACCCTCTCTATTGGTCTGCTCCGTGATCTCTAAGAGCTTGGCGGGTAACTCCTTGGGCCCACTTGGGATCCCCACAAGGCAGGTTGACAGGGGGCTGTCTGCCGAGGTGGCTGACAAGCAAATGTGGTCCTGCCCCATTGCCCGCGCCAGGGTCGCCCACACATTTGCTTTCGGTTGCGGGACCAGCCATCCGACGACTGGGAGACACAGGCTGAGCGTTAGCAGGGCTCCGAGGGTTAGATGGAATTTCCTCGGAGCGGGGAATCTGGCTCGGGTTGCCGCCATGTGGAAAACTGGA
This sequence comes from Delichon dasypus, assembly GCA_037837765.1. Lineage (NCBI taxonomy): Eukaryota > Metazoa > Chordata > Aves > Passeriformes > Hirundinidae > Delichon > Delichon dasypus. The sequence goes on from JBBAXF010000012.1 coordinate 20,542,982, forward strand.
AGACACTAAACACAAAGTTACACGAGTGGGGAACAGTCAGGGAAGGGTAACTCCGCCCAATGTTGTAGTTGGGGTTTTCTCTTCCGCCTCCACGCTGCTTCTGCTACCTGCGGACCGATTACTTTCTTGGATCCTGAGCCCTTAGGGACGTAGGGCTTCACCCACTTGGATGGAATCCACCTTGGTCCTGCGGGGGTGGACACGCAAGCGTATCCACGTCCCCACGTGACCAGGTAATGTGGCCCTTCCGTCCTTCCAGACTCAGGATCTCTGACCATGACCGGAGGCCTTTCTCGGATGGAATACAGGGAGCTCGCCCCAAAGTGCCTTATGATTGGTGGATTGAGACCTTCAAAGGAACAATTTAAAAAGTTGATGGTAAAAAGTGCCCTGGCCAGTCTGACTGCTGGTGTTTCTGCTTTGAGGACCTGCTGCTGTTGATGTAGGACTCTTTTGATGGTACCATGGGTCCTCTCGACCATGGCTTGACCTGTGGGGGAGTGGGGGATGCCGGTCTTGTGCTCCACCCCCCATTGCTGCAGGAAGCTGCAGAGCTCCCTGGACTTGTACCCTGGGCCGTTGTCGGTCTTGAGTTCCTTCGGGATGCCCAGGAAGGAGAAAGCGTGGATGAGGTGTTTAATGACATCCCCCGCTTTCTCCCCTGTGTGGGCAGAAGCGAACACAGCTCCGGAGAATGTGTCGACAGACACATGTATGTACTTTTGGCGGCCAAATTCTGGGAAATGTGTGACATCTGTCTGCCACACCTCACAGCTCCTCAGCCCCCGAGGGTTGACCCCCGCATGCAAGGTTGGGACTGCATTTCGGGAGCAGGATGGGCACGCGGCCACAATCGCTTTGGCCTGCTCCCGCGTTAGATGGAAGCGGCGAACAAGGCCAGGCGCGTTTTGGTGGAAAAGCTGGTGGCTGAGTTTCGCCTGCTCAAAGATGTTAGGCAGGGGGGCCATCTCGGCAGGGGCAGCAAGGGCATCTGCCTTCCTGTTCCCCTCCGCGACAAACCCCGGCAAATCTGTGTGTGACCTCGTGTGCAGCACATAGAACGGCTGCTCTCGGTGGGAGACCAGTTTAACTAATTTCGAGAGCAACTCATATAAAGCAATGTTGGACACCTCCTGCAGGATGGCCTGTTCCGCTCTGGACACCACCCCCGCTACATACGCGGAGTCTGTTACTAAATTGAAAGGTTCGGGAAACCTCTCAAATGCCCTGACGACAGCGGCCAACTCAGCAACCTGAGGTGATCCTTCCACCTCAGCAACATCAGCCTCCCACTGCTGAGTTTGAGGGTCCTTCCAAGTCAATACTGACTTGTGAGACCTTCCGGACGCATCAGTAAAAACTGTCAAGGCTTTGAGTGGCTTCCTGCTTCGAACCTCCTTTAAGGATAATGTGAATTTAACATCCTGATTAAAAATTTTGTGGGCTGGCCGATGAATAGAAATTTGCCCAGTAAAGGAGTCCAGTGCAAACTGCAGCGCTTCGTTTTCCTGCAGCAGGTGTTCCATCATTGACTTCGAAATTTGGCCCGATCTCAACCCAATTGGAATGTGAATACACACAAAGTCACAACCGGCTAATTCTCTGATCCGGAACCTTGCCTTCCGGATCAGCTCAGCCACCAACTCCTGTGGCCGGGTCATCCTTTTGGACCTCTGATGGCTCAGGAAGACCCACTCTATGATAGAGAGTGGATCTTTCCCTTCTCGGTCCTTTTTCGGGATATCCTTCCACTGAAAGATCATCCCGTGGAGGTGCGGCAACTTTCCCAGGATAATAAATTTGAAAGGCAGCTCGGGGTCAAATCTGTGAGCTTGCCTTGAGGACATAGCGTCCTGAATCCTCTCCAGAGCCTTTTCCGCTTCTGGGGTAAGAGCCCTAGGAGAACTAAGCTCCTCTCCCCCTTTCAATAAATTGAAAAGGGGGGCTAGGTCCTCGGTGGTCAAGCCTAGCCAGGGCCTTACCCAATTCAAAGCCCCACACAGCTGGTGTACATCCGCGAGGGAACTTACCTTCGTTTTGATGGACAATTTTTGCGGTACAATGGACCGCTTTCCGATCTCCAGCCCGAGGTACTTCCAGGGTGGCATCCTCTGAACCTTCTCTTCTTGCAGCTCGAAACCTGCAGCAATCAATGCATCGATTGTCAGGTCAAGCGCATGTGTCAGCTCATCGTCAGTCGGGGCACACACCAGGACATCATCCATGTAGTGATGGATGATGGCCTGTCCCGCGGCTGCGTGGACAGGGGACAACAAGGAGGCAACATACCACTGGCAGATAACTGGGCTGTTCTTCATCCCCTGAGGGAGTACCCGCCAGTGATAGCGCTTCCTTGGGGCTTCTCGGTTGATGGTGGGTACCGAGAATGCAAAGCGTGGGGCATCATCCGGGTGAAGAGGAATTTGAAAGAAGCAGTCTTTGATGTCTATAATTGCCAATTTCCAATTTTGGGGGAGCATAGTCGGGGAAGGCATTCCCGGTTGGAGAGATCCCATGTCTTCAATAACATTGTTAATTTGTCGGAGGTCCTGGAGGAGGCGCCACTTGTCTTTCCCCGGCTTTTGGATCACAAAAACTGGAGAATTCCAAGGGCTGTCTGTTTCCACAATGTGTCCCTTTCGTAATTGCTCCTCCACGAGCTCCTCGAGCGCTTTTAATTTCTGTTTAGAGAGCGGCCATTGCTCTACCCAAACTGGATTATCAGTGAGCCAATTAAGTTTTTTGGTGGGACGCTCTTCAATGGTCGCCGTGGAAATGTCCACTGAGGGGTCGGGTATGTCAATCTTGACCCCCCATTGAGCCATGAGATCCCTTCCAAGCAATGGTTCCTTGTAGTTTAAAACAAAAGGGCGGATATTTGCCAATTGCCCTTTTGGCCCCTTAATTTGTACTACGCTCCTTGACTGTCTTGCCAATTGAAGCCCTCCAACACCCTGGACGTGTCCAGCCACGTCCTGCAAAGCCCAATGTGATGGCCAATCCTGGGCTGGCACAACAGTCACATCTGCCCCAGTGTCTAAAAGAGCAGTGATGTCAATTGATTCCCCGCCCACCGTAAATTTGCATGCTACCCGGGGCCTTTCCTCAGTGATGGCTTGCACTGGGCAAGCCACCGGGACCTTCGATGTATCATTTGGCCCCCGGGTAGGGATGATCTGTGCAATGATCTGACCTTTCGGGAGAAAGGTCGGTGGATGGGTGCATCGCAGCCAGAGAACGAGGTTCCCAGGGTTGTTGACTGAAATCCCTGGGAGGATCTCGATCTCTTGCGGGGTGTACTTACAATCCCCGATGACGACAAGTTCCTTCCCTTGGACTGGCCAGGCACCTTGTTCCTTAATATTTACAGAAAGGAAGGTCCAATCCGTGGTGGTCAGGTGGACAGCTTCGGTGAGCTCCAACCTGTAAGGTTTTTCCTTAGAAGATGTTATTACAATAGGTTTGGACAGGTCATGGTCAGTTTTGAAAGTCATATCAGGTGTGTCACGTCCGGTAAAAATGTCCTTTTCAGTTTTGGGCAGCGTATCATCGGCGCTCTTCCTTTCCTTCCTCCCTCCCACTGCCTGGTCCGCCCTATTTGTGTCATTGCGCCGGGTGGACCTGCGCTCCTCCCTTAGTTTAACTGGTGGGAGTTCTCGCCCGCTACTCCTATTCTCCCACCTCCCCCGCCTCCCCCCTTTTTCTTTTTTAACAACTCAATGTCGTCCCTCAGTGGGCAATTGTTGGCCCAGTGTCCCGGCTCCCGACAGATGATACACTTGTTTCTTTGGGGAGCATGCGGCCTGCGAATGTGTTCTTGCTGGGTGCCAGACATTGCAGCTATTCTTGGTGTTTTTTGTTTCCAGTCCTGATCATTCCCTTGCATGAAGGGGACCTTTAATTGGCACACCCGGAGCATGTCCTGGATGGTCGGAGGAGGGTCCAAAGGGAGACTAAGAATTGCAGTCCTGCATAAATTGTTCGCATTTGCGAACACCATTTCCCTAAGGATTCCCTCTCTCACAGCCACTTCCGATACCTGGACTTCAATTGCCCGGGTGAGCCTTTCCACAAACTTGGTAAATGCTTCTTTGGTCCCCTGTATGATTTTATAATAAGGAATGACAGGACCATCTGGCACCATACTAAAGAATGCAGTCACTGCATGCTCCCTTATTACCATGAGGGCTTTGACTGGGATGCCCGATGCCTGGTCTGTTGGATCTGTCCACCTTCCCTCACCCATGAGATGTTCCAGGGTGAGGGCATTCCCATTTTCATCGATTGCCGTCTCAGGATCGACCAGGAGACTCGGCAAGGCCTCCCTAAGCAGCTGCTTCCATGCTGCCTCCCACAACTTGAACTCCGTGGAGTCCATGAGACAGGAGAACAGCTGCCTAAGGTCTGCTGGAATGACAACAGCAGCTTCAAGATCAGAGCGGAGCAAGCCCCTAAAATAGGGACTGTCCCGCCCATAATCCCGATGGGCCTTGCATAGATCCCTGATGGTGGCCTGTGAAAATGGGTGGTGGATTGCTCGGACATTGTGCCCTCCTCGGGAGCCCTTGTAGCTGACTGGGGCTAATGAGGGAATAGAGGGAGGCAGCTGGGCCTCAGTAGACACAGGCTCCGGCCCCACCCCCCCTGGTTCCAGACCGTGGGAACCGGGCGGGGGAGCGTGGGAACCAGAAGCCCAGGAGGCGTGTCTTTGGGTGGGGGGTGTGGTCTGGGAACCCACTGATGTCATGTGGGCGTTCCCGTGGGAGGAGTAGCTGGGAGGAGCTGTGGGAGTGGTCTTGGAAGAGGGAGGAAGCATGGGTGGAGTCTTTTGGGGGATAGGAGGGGCTGAGGAGAGGAAGGGGTTGGTCTGATCAAGGGTGGGAAGAAAGGGATTGAAGGAAGGAGGATAGGGGGATGGGGAACACTGTGCCATGCGGTCTCCTCCATCTTGGGGATAAGGGGTAGGGGAGCCATTTTGTGGTTGGGGAGTCTCAGCTAGACTAAATCTAACACGAGGTTTATTAACTGGGGAAGATGGGGAAGGGTGGAATTCTTGAGCAGCCTGGCCAGGGCTGCCCAAGAAGCCCCGAGCAGTCTGGCTAGGACTGCCCGGGCGGGGGGGTCGAGAATTCCTGGGGGAACCTGAGCCAGCAGGCTGGGGTCCTGCTGCTCCCTTCAGAATTCCCTTCTGGGGATGAGGAGAAGGGACAGAGGGACAGGGAGAACAAAGGGCAGGTTGTCTTGGACCTGGCTGTTTCTGCACTTTCCTATTCATTTTTGTAACAGCAGCCGAAAGCTGCAAAGCCAAATTGAGGAATTTGAAGGCTTGTTTGTCCCCTGAGAGTGCCAAATTATTAATTTTATTAATCACAGCTTGCCAAAATTTGGGGCTGTGTATTTGCTCCGGAGACGCCTGTGGAAAGTATAGGAACAGCCATCTGACAAACTTTTTGATCTCGCCCTTTGAAACTTTTAACTGGGCTATCTGAACAACAGAATTTAAACTATAATACAAAGCCTTCTGAGCGACCGAGAGATTAACACCCATATCTCTAACAATTTCTTTCTGTCGCTCCCCACTAACACTCAGGCAAAATCAAAATTTAACAAAAGAAAAAAGCGGAATAAATCTCCTAAAACCGGGTAATTACTTCCCAAAACCAGACCCGGGGAGCCGCAGTGAAATTAAAATGCAGTGTCCTATAATTCTCAGGCTCCCTGCCCGATCCGACCACTGCCCTTAACTTAAAGTTTAAAAAAACGAAAACGAAAGTAAAAAGTTCCAAGGAGAGTTCCCGCAGGGGAATGGAGCAAACTGCCACCCCCCCGAGCTGCGCAGCCTGGGATCCCCCCCACTCCTGGGGAATCCCTTCCCAAAGCTAGGGTCTCCGAACCCCGGAGCACCCTCCAAAAAGCAAGTTCCCTCACGAAGGGTAACTCACCCCCTCCTGGAACGAGACAAAACCTGAGGTTGTGAGTCCAACTGCCTGAGGAGAATCCGATGGGTGTCCGGGTTCCTCTCCTCTCCCCCGGGAGCGGGCTCTCCAAGCGCCGCTGCCACCGGGGGTAGCGGGACGTCCAGGGATAGCTTCAGCTGTCCGGGACAGCTTAAAATCCGTGCCGTGGGGTCCGCCTCGTGGCCGGGGGGCTCCCACGTTGGGCGTCAGACCGCTGTCGCAGTGTCCGATCGCGTGTTAATCACGCTGCAATAGCTAGCTCAGTCCACTAGATGTCACTGCAGCAGCGTGGAAAGGCGAAGGGGCTGGGGCAGCGAGCCTGCTTTCCAGCCCTGAGAGCTCCAAATCTTCGCCAGCGACGGCACGGAGATGAAGCAGCAACCTTGGCAGCTGAAAGAAAGCCGGGCTCTCTGAGCAGGTTTTAAAAATGAGGTTTTATTGGAGAGGAGAGAGGCCCGAGGACTCTCTCCTCTGACCTGCTGCCCAGAAGAGACCCCGGGCCAGGGGTGCACGAGCTTTTTAAAGTGGGGCGGAACAGGGGTGGCTGACAACCGGTTCAGCCAGTCACAACAACGGGGGGTGTAACTGGGGGTGTGAACTTTACAACAGGGGGCCAACCACAAAAGATGGGAGGGAATTCCAAGGGCACCAGCCTATCACTCGACCCCCTCCCTGGAGTTTTCCAGAAGCCAGGGAAGGTATCTAAAGTGACAGACAGGTCGACCACGAGGAGAGGGGGAAGGGAGTGACAAAGACAGGTGCAGGGGAGGATTGATTGACAGAAAACGTCTGTTTAAGCAACCTAACTCATAAGGGGAAAACCAGTACAGAACACAGGGATATACAGTGAACTAAATCATTACAAAAGTAACTCAAAAATCTTACAAAAATAACTTAATAACTTAATAAAACAATTCTCACACTACTACACCACAAATGTATAAAAAGTAAGAAATAAACAAAGAGGCTCTCGCCTAAACTCAGCCTTGAGTCAGAATGGAGGAACCTCTGCCCTGGAAAACCTCTCTCTCCGTGTGACTGTTTTGCGAATCGCGGTAATAGGTTACATCCTTACTTGGGACTGACCACAGCACAACTGTCTCCCTTGTTTGAATTGTTGAAAGGGGACACTGATTTAAAGTCACCTTGTGAATTGACCCCTGAGGCACGAAAAGTGCTGGAGGAGGTTCAGCAAGCTGTTTCGGCTTGCCAGGTGTACCGCATTGAACCTTCCATTGATGTCACTGTGTTCATCACCACTCCTGATTTACATCCTACAGGTATCATCAGCCAATGGAATGATGATTGGACTGATCCTCTGCACATCTTGGAATGGGTCTTCCTGCCTCATCAGCCACATAAGACGGCAACAGAGCTGTTTGAATTGATTGCGCGCTTGATAATCAAGTGCCGGCAACGCTGTTTGCAATTGATGGGTGCAGATCCCTCAAAGATCATACTCCCGGTTCAGAGGGAGGAATTTGATTTGAGCTATGCGAACAATGTTTCGCTGCAAAGTGCTCTTGAGGGCTTTTCAGGGCAGATCACTTATCATCTGCCTAGCCACAAGCTATTGCAAGTGGCGAAAAATACTCAATTTTCTCTACGACCCAAAAATAGCCAAGAGCCAGTGCAAGGACCCACCGTCTTCACTGATGGTTCGGGCAAAACAGGAAAAGCCATTGTCACCTGGCAGGATGGATCTGAGTGGCAGGTTTTGGAAGGCCATGAGGATGGGTCAGCCCAACTGGATGAACTAAAGGCTGCTGTCATGGCATTTGAGAAATTTTCCCAGGAACCTTTCAATTTGATCACGGACTCCGCCTATGTTGCCGACATCGCACAGCGATTGGGTTATTCAGTTTTGAAGGAGGTCAGTAACCCTGCCTTGTTTCATTTACTGAAGGCCCTGTGGTATGCAATCCAGGCCAGAGTTCATCCATACTACATTCTGCATGTACGGAGTCACACTAACTTGCCAGGATTTGTCGCAGTAGGTAACGCAAGGGCTGACAAGTTGGCTAACCCAGCGTGGGTAGCCCCTCAGCTTGACGTGCTCGCGCAGGCCAAGGCATTGCATGGGTTTTTCCACCAAAATGCGCATATGCTGCAGAAGCAGTTCCAACTGACGACCACTGAGGCTCGTGAAATTGTCGAGTCGTGTGACGACTGTCACGCCCGTGGTGCGCCATTGCCAGGAGGGGTTAACCCCAGAGGCCTTAAAGCCTTGGAGCTTTGGCAGACCGATGTCACCTGGGTCGCCGAGTTTGGCCGGCTCAAGTATGTGCATGTCACGGTGGACACGTTCTCATCTGCGATGTGGGCTTCTGCTCACATTGGAGAGAAAGCCCGTGATGTCATTGCCCACTGGAGGCAGGCCTTTGCTGTTCTTGGCATGCCTTCTGCTGTGAAAACCGACAATGGTCCTGCTTATGCCTCGCAGCAGGTACGGCAGTTCCTGCAGTCATGGGGTGTGTCACATAACTTTGGCATCCCTCATTCTCCGACGGGACAGGCGATTGTAGAACGCAATCACGGTACACTCAAGCGTGTTCTTCAAAAACAAAAGCGGAGAATGCAGGGTGAAACCCCACACAGTCGGTTGGCAAAGGCTTTGTACACCATCAATCACATTACGTTGCCACAGAACTCAAATAATCCTGTCATTTTGAACCATCATCTCTCGTTCCAGGCTTTGGACGGTGAGCAACAGCCTCGAGCGAAGGTACGGGTCCAAAATTTAGTCACCAAGCAATGGGAAGGACCCTATGACCTTATTGCTATGCGGCATGGGTATGCGTGTGTGTCCACGGACACTGGGACATGCTGGCTACCTTCAAAGTGTGTCCGTCCTGACCTGCGACCACAGAGGCAGAATTTGGCCGACAGGCAAGGTGGAAGCCGTGATCAACTTGAAAGCCATCAAGTGGATGAATCCTCGAGTGATCACCCTGATGATTCCTCCACAGACAGTGATTGTATTTGTATATATTCCCATTGTAAATTTGTTCATTTTTCTTTTTCTGTTTTTTTTTTTTTTTTGTAAAGTTAAAAGGGTGAGATGTTACCCTGGTTTTTCTGAGCCTTTTGATTTTCTTAAATGGAGTCAGATCTTTTTAGTTATTGTACAATATTAGAGCAGTTTTCTACCTTTCCCACAGATGTAATATAAACAAATCCTTTGTTATTCATTCTCTGTCCTTTGTTTGCATATTTCTAATCTGAAAACAATTGTAACTGACAATTAGTCTGGCCACTGAGGCTGAGGGGTGGAAACCCCAAAAAGCCAATCTTCTGCTAGACCCACAAATGTATAAAAAGTAAAAAAATAAACAAAGGGGTTTCTTCTTCTCTCGGCTCTCTCAGCTGTGAGCCGGGATCGGAAGGACCTCTGCCTTGCAAAATCTCTTGTCTGTGTGTGACTGCTTTGTGTGCCTCGGTGACATCGGTGACAGTTCTCCTCACATTTGAATTTTTTACCTCTACCTTCAGCACATGCCTGGTGCTTCTTATTTTTCAGTCTAACTTGTTTTTAGCTAATTTTGCAGTTTGCAAGTTCTGTTAAAACTTGCTATCTTGCTCTTGATGCTGTTGGTTATCTCACTTGCCCTGCTATCTTGCTTGTTCTGCTATCGTGCTTACTTTACCTGCATATCTTGTTACAGTATTGCTTGTGGTTAGGCTTTTGTTACATACCACTTAGGTTTCAAGGAGATAGTCTACTCCTAGGAATTTTGACACAGCCTTCTCCGAGGGGGTTTTGGAGGTTGAGGACTCTTCTGCAGAGGCCCAAACTCTTGGGAATTATGATGCAGCTTTCTCTGAGGAAGTTGTGGAGGTTATAGTAAACTGATTAGGGGGGTATTTTGGGGATTTATTTGGGTGTTACTGTGTGTTTTGTTGTGAAAAGCCAGAATTGACAGGTTCCAGTCCTGAAGCCAATTCTGTAGCTCCTATCTGGTGGGGAACCCCCTCCTCACCAGTCTGTGGTTTGTTGTGGAGAACTTGAATTGTCAGGTTCTAATCCAGAGGCCAATTCTATAGCTGCTGCCTTATGGGGATGAAGTTGTCCCTATGGAGGCGTAGGTATTTGTCATGGTTTGACACTGGCCCAAAACCAGGCACCCACAAGAGTTGCTCGCTCACCCTTCCCTACTACAGCTGGGCAGAGGAGGGGTAAAAAAAAAAAAAAAAAATTAATGAACACTTCAGGAGTGAGATAAGGACCCTGAGAAATATTTCAAGGGCAAAACAGGCTCAACTTAAGGTTGCAAAGAGAATTTTATTACTAACAGAATCAGAGGAGGATAATGAGAAGTGAAATAAGCCCTTAAAACACCTTTCCCCTCCCCAGCCCCTTCCTCTTTCACACCAACAGGGCAGGGAGACAGGGTGTGGGGGTTTTGGTCAGTTCATCACCACTATTTTCTTCCACTGCTCTAGGAGAGGAGTCCTTCCCCTGTGAGATTGTGGGGTCCCTCCCACGGGAAACAATTCTCCATTAACTTTTCTGGTGTGGGTTCACTCTCATGAGTAGCAGCCCTACTGCACCTGCTGCAATTTGAGCCCCTCCAACGGGCACACAGTCCTCCCAAAACTGCTGTGATGTGGGTCTCTCTTTCCATGGGAGTGCAGTCCTCCAAGGACAGACTGCTCCAGCCTGGAAGCAGGGGCCCCCTCTCTCCTCCTTCCACTGGATCACAGCCTCCTCCAGGCATCCACCCGCTCTGGCACAGGCACCACCCCCATGGGCTGAGGGTGGATCTCTCTGCATCCCCCATGGACCCATGGGCTGCAGGGGGACAACCTGCTTCACCATGGTCTTCAATGCAGCCTGCAGAGGAATCTTGGTTCTGGTACCTGGAGCACCTCCTCCTCCTCCTTCTCCACTGACCTTGGTGTTGCCATGTTGTTTTCCCTGACATGTTCTCACCTCCTCTTTTTCTCTGACTAGAAGGAAAACCTGTGACTTTGTTTTGATTTTCTTCTTAAATATATCATCACAGAGGTGTTACCAACCTTTCTCATTGGCCCAGTTTTGGCCAGCAGCATGTCCATCTTCAGAGCCATCAGTCATTGGTGTTGCCCGACATGATGAGAAGCTTCCAGCAGCTTCTCACAGGAGCCATCTTTCTGGCCCCCCTGCTACCAGAAACCAGGCCATGCCAAACCAATACAGTATTTGCCATGCAGCTTCCTCTGTGGGGGCTGTAGTACCTTGGTTAGTTTGCTAGTGTTCTCTCTCCCCCTGGGGTGGACTTGGTGAAAAAAAAAGTTGGAATAGGGCACAATTGGTCACTAAAAACATGAATGGTTACTAAAAAATGATTGGTTATTAGAAAAGGCTTTAGGCAGTGGCATTCCTTGCCACTGAACTTGATCATGTCCAAAAGGAAAAACGCTGGAACAAAAGGAGCAAACTGATAAGGTGAACTGCTCCAGGGGGAAAAGCAGAAGCCTACTAAAACCCTGAGAGAAAAGCAACTCAAATGCCTAATTTGCAGACTGCAGCTCTTGCAAAACTTTTTAAAAGCCGTTTCACTCCCTCCGCTGAATACTCAGTCCAAGGAAACCTCTCTGAAAACCTGTGGGAAACAACAAAAATGACGCACCAAACACTTCACAGAATAAAAACTAAAATTCCACCTAAGAATTAGGTTTGGAGGGAAATTATCTGCCCAGTGAGCCTCCCAATTATGATTCATCTGTAAGACAAATTTCCACCTCTAACATCAAGAAGAAAAGAAGGGTAATCGCAGTAGGTGACTCCCTTCTGAGAGGAACAGAAGGCCCCATATGTTGCCTGGACCCATCCCACAGGGAAGTCTGCTGCCTCCCTGGGGTCTGGGCACAAAATATCACTGGGAGACTTCCTGGGCTGATTCAGCCCTATGATTATTACCCACTGCTCATACTTCAGGTTGGCAGTGATGAGATTGAAAAGAGGAGTGTCAAGGCAATTAAAAGAGACTTTAGGGCACTGAGTCAAGTGGTTGATAAGACAGGGGCCCAGGTAGTGTTCTGCTCAGTCCTTTTGGTGGTGGAGAAAAATGATGAAAGAAATAGGAGAACTCACATCATTAACCAGTGGCTTAAGGGTTGGTGTCATTGACAAAATTGCAGATTCTTTGATCATGGGGCAACTTTTATGGCACCTGCTCTGTTGGAACCAGATGGGATACATCTCTCTGTTAAGGGTAGAAGGTTCTTAGCTCATGAACTGGCAGACCTAATTGAGAGGTCTTTAAACTAGGTTTGAAGGGGGAAGGGGATGCAGCTGGGCTGCCTGAAAGCAGGCCCAAGGGTGGTTAGCCTGAGTCAGGGGTGAAATCAGTAGCCCAGATGAAGTGCATGTATACCAATGCACACAGCATGGGTAACAAACAGGAAGAGCTGGAGGCCATGGTGCAACAGCAAAGCTATGATGTAGTTGCCATCATGGAAACATGGTGGGATGAGTCACATAGCTCGAGCACTGCACTCGATGGCTACAAGCTCTTCAGAAGAGACAGGAAAGGGAAAAGAGGTGGAGGGGTGGCCCTTTATACTAAGAAGGCTTTCAACACCGAAAGTATTGAAACTAATGAAGATGGAGTTGAATGCCTATGGGTAAGAATTAAGGGGAAAGCCAACAAGGCTGACATCCTACTGGGAGTCTGTTATCATCCACCCAACCAAAAGGAAGAGGTGGACAACTTATTTTATAAGCAGCTGGAGAATGTTTCAGGATCATCAGTCCTTGTTCTTGTAGGTGACTTCAACCTGCCAGACATCTGCTGGGAACTTGTAGTGGTTTTATATTCACTAAATTTTGGTTGCTAAATTTTGTGCAGTGGTTTTAGTATTTATTCTCTTTTTGTGGGAGAAAGATTAGGAGAAAAGTAAATCAGGCTTAAACTTAAAAATAAGCAAATAGTTTTATTAACACACGCTAAAAGAATGGAAAAGAAAAAAAAAAGAGTGGGGAAAAGAAAACCAAAATAAACCAGAATGAAACTTCAAAAACACTCTTCCCTCCCCCTACAAACTGTTAACTTTCTTACAGAACAACATAGAAAGACACAACTTGATATTTTCAGACAGTCTCACCATTTAAATATAATCTTTCATTACTTTGGGAGAAGAGTCTAGAGTCTCAAGGAGACACTCACCACAAGACAAAATAGTCTAATGGCTCCCAATGTCACAAATCTGCAACTGCCCGGAGTTTTTGCAGATTGTGCTCTTCTATCCATTAGCAGCTTTTCCCTTAGCTACTGTCATCATCGTCGAGATGGCCACAGCACTCAAGAGTGCTTCTTTAAAAACTTCTGGGGGCCTCAAGTATCAGTCTCTTGTTATCTGAAAAGTCTTTCATGCCTTTTCTACATTGCAGTCCCATGAGCAACCCCACACAGCTCTGACTCTTTCCCTTTTTCTTCTACAGTTTCAGCTCACTCCTTCCTGTCCCTTATACAATGTCTTACCCTTTTTGCTCCTTGCACAAACACCTGTCCCTTCCTCCTCACAGCACAGCCAGCAGACTCCAACTAACTACTCCACCAACTAACTCACTCTTTTATCACCCATAGCTGTGAGGGCAAGGCTGTTCCCACTCTTGGGTAATTAACACAGCTGCAACACATCAGGGGCAAGAGTGCCCCCAGCACCATCTCTGCCTGTTCTCCCACAAACTACTTATGGGCCTCTCAGCGTATCTAGGGTACCGTTTAAGAATGCTTCCTCTAGTCTAAAATCTTCATCTCAAAGGCTGAGACTTCCTTTTAACCCAGGAGTGAGGGCTTTAAAGTTCTCAATTAAATTTCAATTACATCAGTCCCCAATTTTGATTAGAATTAGCATTCCCCCAACAACATTAAGATGCTACAAAGAACAGTCCATTTCTCTATAGTTTACTCCAGAGAAGTCCAGTTAAAAATGTCCACTTCTTCAATCCTATTCCAATAATATTATTCTTTTACTCTTAATCCACTGACTTTATGTGGTGTCTTTTTTATGTACCCTTTGTCTCTTTCTTCTCTCTCTCAGGGAAAGGTTATGCTTTAAAAGCTTCATGTTGCCAGGAAAAGGTTAAATCTGCCCAGGCCTGCAATAGCCATGTCATCTCTTGCCCCAGGCTACCGTGCTGTAAAGACACAAAGCCCTGCTGATGGGGGAGGCTGGTAGATGTCCTCCTTTCCACCCCTCGGTCTTATTCAGGGTTGCTGTAGTGCATTATTTGGGTTTATATTGTATTTCATTTTATATTGGATTTTGTAATGGTTTCTTCTGTACCACCCTGTTCCCCTGGAAAATGTATCACCAGGTTTGTCCCTGCTCCTTTTCCCCGCCCATCCTCCCACGCTGGAATGTAATCCAACTCTGTTCCACTCCCACCTTATTCCTGATTGGGTAGTGGCTTGTCCCTGCCTCTAGCCCCTTCCCCCTGGGTAAAAGCCAGGAGAAGCACGTGGATCTCCCTCTTAGGACAAGGACAGGGATGGGGACCAGACTGGGCTCCTGACCCTGCGGGGGAAGGACCACAGGAGAAAGACTGAATAAAGCCGTGATTCCCCCCGGACCAAGGACAGACTCTTTCCTTTTGCCATCGACAGGGACATGCTCTCTCTAAAGGAAAAGGTTTGCAGCCTCTGGGATCTTTGGGACCCTGGAGGGAAAAAATTCCTTCCTGGTATAGATTCTCTCTCAGGCTAGCCAAAACAAAAACGGAGCCGGGGCTCCGGGAGAGAGAGAGAGACACGTCACAGGGTGGCTCAGCTCAGAGTTGTTGCAAAGCTGCAGGCTTTCTTTCTCTGCTGCCAGCTGTTCTTGAGCCGGGCCATGGCTTGGCCCCTTCTGCTGCAGCTCTGAGCACATGGCACTGCCGAGTTGCAGCCTCCCCTCTCTCCCACCGGCACCTGGGAGAAAGAGGGCTCAGCAGGCTCCCAAAGGTCTGTCCGGGCCCAGCCTGGCCGCCCAGAGGGCAGTGGGGCCTGAGCCAGGGCTCCCTACTGCCCACAATGTTACCTCATGGCTGTCTTGGAAGAGGCTGATCTGCCGGGGATGAGGGTTTTATATCAGTACTTTCCAAAGTCACATTCGACATTCTCAGTGACTAAAACAGGTGCTAATATCTCAACTAGCATTCTGATAAGTCCTTGTCCTTTCTAAAGCAATTCAAAAGTCCTGACAGGGAAAAGCATTCCATATTCCTCCTTATCTAAAAACTAGACTGTGGTAACCCATGACAGAACTTAATACAGCAGAAAAGAGGCAGTCCAGGAAATTTTTAGAGTGCATGGAGGACAACTTTTTGTCACAGCTGGTGAGTGAGCCCACCAGGGCAGGGACTATGTTAGATCTGTTGTTTGCAAATAGAGATGGGCTGGTGGGAGATATGGTGGTTGGAGGCCGATTGGGGCAGTGTGATCATGAAATTATAGAGTTCTTGATATTTGGTGAAATCAGGAGGA
Source organism: Delichon dasypus (assembly GCA_037837765.1). NCBI lineage: Eukaryota > Metazoa > Chordata > Aves > Passeriformes > Hirundinidae > Delichon > Delichon dasypus. The sequence goes on from JBBAXF010000012.1 coordinate 20,558,391, forward strand.
ACACCAATAAGACTCTTACATTGGACTTCTGGAGGGCAGACTTTGGCCTATTTAGGAGACTTATTCAGAGAGCTCCTTGGGAAGCAGCCCTTAAAAACAAAGGAGTTCAGGAAAGCTGGGCATACTTCAAAAAAGAGATTTTGAGGGCACAGGAACAGACTGTCCCTGTGTGCCAAAAGATGAGTCAACGAGGTAAACATCCACCCTGGATGGGCAAGGAGGTTTTGGAGGAACTTAGGAATTAAAGGAGGATGTATCATTTTTGGAAGGAGGGTCAGGTCTCACAGGAAGTATTTAAGGGGGCTGCTAGAGCATGTAGGAAAAAGTTAGGGAGGCCAAAGCTCAGTTTGAAATTAAAATGGAGATTTCTCTAAAGGATAATAAAAAAATGTTTCTACAAATATATTAATGGTAAAAGGAAAGGTAAGGCCAACCTTTCTTCTCTATTAGATGAGGGAGGGAACATAGTAACTGCAGATGAGGAGAAGGCAGAAGTGCTTAATGCATTCTTTGCCTCAGTTTTCAGTGGGAAGACAACTTGCCTTCAAGACAACTGTTCTCTTGGGTTGGTTGATGGTGCTAATGAACAGAATGGTCCCCCCATTATCCAAGAGGAGGCAGAGAGAGAACTGCTGAGATGCTTGGATACTCATAAATCTATGGGCCCAGATGGGATCCATCCCAGGGTGATGAGGGAGCTGGCAGATGAGCTTGCGAAGCCACTCTCCATCATTTACCAAGTCATGGCTCACTGGCGAGTTTCCAGATGACTGGAAACTGGCCAATGTGACACCCATTCACAAAAAGGGTGGGAGGGAAGATCCTAGTAATTATAGACCAGTCAGCCTGACCTCAGTACCTGGCAAGATAATGGAACAGTTTATACTGAGTGCCATCACACAGAACTTAGAGGATGGCCAGGGTCTCAGGCCCAGCCAGCATGGGTTTAGGAGAGGTAGGTCATGTTTGACCAACCTGATCTCCTTTTATGACCAGGTGACCCACCTGGTGGATGCAGGAAGGGCTGTGGATGTTGTCTATTTGGACTTCAGCAAGGCTTTTGACACTGTTTCCCACAGCATATTCCTGGATAAGCTGGCAGCCTGTGGCTTGGACAGGAGCACTCTTCACTGGGTCAGGAACTGGCTGCATGTCTGGGCCCAGAGAGTAGCGGTGAATGGTGCTGCATCCAGCTGGCAGCCAGTCACCAGTGGCGTCCCTCAGGGGTCTGTGCTGGGGCCAGTTTTGTTGAATATTTTTATTGATGATATGGATGTGTGTATTGATTCTTTGATTAGTAAATTTGTGGATGACACTAAGCTGGGAGCATGTGTCGATCTGTTGGAAGCTAGGAGAGCTCTGAAGAGAGATCTGGAACAATTGGATGGATAGACAGAGTCCAATAAGATGAAGTTTAATAACTCTAAGTGCCAAGTCCTGCACTTTAGCCACAATAACCCCCTGCAGCGTTATAGGTTGGGGACGGTGTGGCTGGACAGTGCCCAGGAGGAAAGGGACCTGGGGGTACTGGTGCCAGCGGCTGAACATGAGCCAGCAGTGTGCCCAGGTGGCCAAGAAGGCCAATGGCATCCTGACCTGTGTCAGGAATAGTGTAGCCAGAAGGAGCAGGGAGGTCATTCTTCCCCTGTACTCAGCACTGGTCAGGCCACACCTTGAGTATTGCATCCAGTTCTGAGCCCCTCAGTTTAGAAAGGATGTTGAGATGCTTGAGCGTGTGCAGAGGAGGGCAACAAGGGTGGTGAGGGGCTTGGAACACAAGTCCTATGAAGAACGACTGAGGGAGCTGGGGTTGTTTAGCCTGGAAAAAAGGAAACTCAGAGGTGACCGTATCACTCTCTACAACTACCTGAAGGGTGGTTGTAGACAGCTGGGGGTTGGTCTCTTTCTCCAGGCAGCAACTGACAGAACAAGAGGACACAGTCTTAATCTGTGCCAAGGAAAAAGTTTTTTACAGAAAGGGTGATAAAGTACTGGAATTCTCTGCCTGGGGAGATGATGGAGTTACCATCCCTGGATGTGTTTTAAAAAGATTGGATATGGCACTCAGTGCCATGGTTTAGTTGAGGTGTTAGGGCATGGGTTGGACTCGATGATCTTGAAGGTCTCTTCCAACCTCGTGATTCTGTGAAGGGATTCTACAGCTGAGAAAAGTGGCAGTACCAGAAGTACTCTTTGGATTGGATGGACAGCACAATAACGACCCTGACAAGGTCAGGTGCACAGGGTAAATGTGGAACCTGGCAAATCTACGATCATCCCAATACACCACCTTCAATGGAATGATTAATGCTGAGGACAACCGAGAGACAGTGGGTTCGGTAGCAAACAAGCTCAGGAATTATAAGAGTATGGTAAGTGGCCCGATGCAGGCTCATGTCTCTGCTGTGGTTAAAAGGCTCAAAGAGGAGTTTAAAGAGATTAGGGAGGAGAGGGAGGAGGTGAGGAAGAACAGTGTGTTACCAGTGCAAGTCACAGGACCCAACGTCAGAACTCGATGCCCCCTAGCTAGGGAGAGGGGGTACACCCCATAAGCTGACCTGTGGTTCTTCTTGTGTGACCACAGGGAAGATATGAGAGGGTTGGATGGAAAACCCAGTTCTTTCCTGGCAGCACAGGTGTGTCAACTGAAGAAGGATAACATTAACCGAGGGAGTTCTGCTAAAGTGAAGGAAGCTTCAGCCTCCCATGACCAAGCCACTAGGTATAACAGAAGGGAGGATGATATGTCGGATCCCCTTGAAGGAATCTCTAGTGCGTATGCCTAGGGAAGGAATGATAACCAGGGCTTGAGGGGCCCTGCCTCTAGCCAGGTAGAGGCATGGGAGAATCAGGTGTTTTGGACTGTGTGGATCCGATGGCCTGGCACATCAGAGCCACAGGAATACGAAGCTGTCATGGGTTAGTACAGTTTGGATTTTTTAGGTATAGAAGAATGTAGAATAATTCTCCAGGTCAAGACCTGGGAATTGCTTTGGAAGAGACAGGGACCTATCAGAGAGTTAGTTGGAATATTGGCATCTGTTTTAACCACTGAGAATTACTAGCTGCGACTTTGGGAAGTACCATATAAAACCCCTTGATTTCCTGTAGGTAGGTCCTTTTTCTTCTTCCTTTGGCGAGAGGGAGATAGGTAACATCGAGTTGGGCCTGCTGCTTCCCCATTTTGGGGGGGGGAGCTGGCCTGAGACCTGGCTGGATTCCATCGGCTCCCAGGTAAAGGGGGGGGGGGAGGGGAAAGGAGAGGTTGCTGTTTTGTAACAGCTACTTGCTTCAGACTTCTCTAGAGCAGAGAGAAATCTCTGCTGGGCCCTTGATGGGAGCTATAGGCACCATTTAGGCCAAAGCCACCCTGGTTTGCACCGAGGGGTGGGCTGAGAAGGCATTTATGATCCTGCCTAGTTTTTTTTTTTTTGTGATTCCGGACTGCCTGAGTGCTCCGATATCTGATGTTTCTTTGAGTTCCTCCTCCCTCATCAGCTTGGCCTTGAACATCTAACACCATGAGCTACAGAGAAAGAGACAAAGACTCTGGGTAGATTTAACTCTTTCCTAGCAACATGAAGCTTCCAGAGCTCAGCCCTTCTCTGAGAGAGTAAGAAAGGACAGAGTAAACATAAAGAACAACAGGATGAAGTCAGTAAAGCAAGAGTGAAAAGACTATAGGGACAGAAGGTTGAAGAGTTGGTTGTTCTATTCTTACTTGAGCCATGGAAATTAACTCTATATTTAGGTCATTCATTTAAATCATGGGAAAGATATGCATTTGGGGAGATGATCGTTTTAATTTGTGTGTAGATTTGAGCAAAGGTGTTTGTGATAAACTAAGTAATATTAATCCTATAAGATGCTTAAACAGAGATAAAGATGAGAAGCCCCCTGCGCCAGTGAAGAATTGAGAAGATATCTCTGTACCTTGAGATGAAGAATCCTTTGCTTTGGAGTTATTCATCTTTAAAAGGTTACACCTGTTACCTCTGCTGAGGCATAGCGACCTGATTCGGGAACGACACGGCAGCCACACCCAGGCTGCTCGGACCACCAGCTCACAGACACCAGTGTGGTGGACGGCTAATGGCGTTTATTAACTGGTTACATGGGGTTATAACACCTCTGTTTGCTACATCACATCTGTCTGCTTACGTTACAGGTTAGGTGTTGCTGAGCTTATCAAGGACACTGACCAACTAAGAATTGAGGGAGGGGTTCTGTCTGCCTGTACAACGCGATATCTTCCGACCGCCTGTCCCTAATCTCCCACATTTCCCCCCCCTCCCATGACTAAGTAAAAAAGTATAAAAGTATGTTATAAAAGTATAAATGTCATAAAAATATAAAAGTTGTTAAGGTTAGTATAATAGGATACAAAAGTGGTATAAAATGTTAGTAACAAGCACACTTCACGATAATTGCATGCGTTCGACAAGTAGGATGTCGACTTTCTCTAAACGGCTTCTAACAAACGACACTAACTTGTTCAAATTACAAGGCCCAAAAATGAATACCAAGAGTATCATGGTGAGAGGGCCTATTAGGGTGGAAACAAGGGTGGCTAGCCATGGGGACTGATTGAACCATGACTCGAACCATCCTCGTTGGGCCTCTCTCTCTCTCTTTCTCTGGGCCAGTCTTTCTCTCAGTTCAGCCATGGAGTCTCGCACGACTCCAGTATGGTCTGCATAAAAACAGCATTCTTCTCTCAAGGCGGCACACAGGCCTCCTTGCTGCATGAGCAGGAGGTCCAGTCCTCGCCTGTTCTGCAGGACGACTTCCGAAAGCGAGGAGATAGATCTTTCCAGAGAGGAGATGGATTTTTCAATTCTCAGTAAGTCTTCGTCGATTGTCATTTGCAGCTGAGAAAGTCTTTGATGTTGGGTCACAAGAGCTGAAACACCTGTGGCTGTGCCAGTGGCTCCTAGGCCAAGGAGCATTGCAATGGTCATACCTGTTATTACTTCTCTTTTGTGGAGCTGGATGGTTTCTTCTAAAAAGCGATACATTTCTTCTTCTTGGTGATACAGGACTCTAGGAACAATCAGAACTTGGACACAAAAGTCAGCAAGGTTATTGAATTTACCAAGGTACACACAGGGCGTTATTCCAATTTGTTGACAGACCCACATTCCTGGCAGGAGCGGAACTTCCCACTTGTCAGTTTTTTGACAAGGTTGGATGAACTCAGTACAGATATTTCCCTTCTGTTTTGCTGCAGTTACACTGCCAAAGCATTTGCCTCGGCCTGTGACTTGACTCAGGGTAATTTCCCTCCGGGGGGTGTCCCACTTACAGTTGTGTGGATTGTTTGCTGCAGAATATTCGAAAGGAACATCAAGGGCAACACCCTCATAAAAAGGAGGTTCTGCGTTATAACATAACCAGCATGATTTTGTAAAGTTTGGATTGGATTGGTTCAATGACAAAAAGTAGCATTTAACACACTAAGAAACAGATTGTAAGGAGCTAACTTAGATTTTTGGTAAATGGCTAAAGGACGGGATGATGAGGAGGTACCAAGTGTGGCCTCTCTCCTGTGTCTGCGTGCTGCGAGACTCTGAAAGGGTTTGAATGACTGGGGCACTGAAGGTGAGAGTCTAATAATTTGCACGTTCACCCAATTTAAATGCCTGGCTGCACTTAAAGCGTGCCATTTTTATCTTTTTCCAGTCTGTGAGGGGAGTTCGTTCTTTTTCTGACTTCCCCTCAACCCGAGTAGAAACATTGTTGTTACTGTTTTTATATACTGTTACTTCTTCTTTGTCGGAGCCAGAGCCAGAGCCAGAGCCGAGAGCAGAGGACTGGCTGTCCCAGTCCCAGCTGGAGTCCGAATCAAAGTCGGAAGTGGACTGACTCGCTGTTTCCGGGCTCCGGAGCCTTTTGGTCAGGCTCCGAACCCTCCCCTTTCCCTCAGGGCTGGACCACTCCTTCTCCTTTGGCCCCCGCCCCTTTCTCTCGGGGCTGAGCTGCCCCCTGCACCTGCGCTCCCCCTGCCTCCTGCTGTGGGAGCTTCTCACCTTAGAAAAACGCGCTTTTTGGCAAAGATTAGCTTCAGTTCTCTCTTTGCGCTCTCCTCCCTTTTTCTGCTCGCCCGCCCCTGCGTTAGCAAACGAGCTCTCTTTGTTTTCGCTGGCAACGAGCCCACTATCAGCACTAACTTGAGGCGCATAAGGTGGAGGTCCCTCCCCCGCTTTTTCAGCATTCCTAGTTTCTTCAGCTAGACCATTGTAAAATGACCGCATCTGTGTTATCTCTTTAATGAGCGACCTTGAGCTTGGGGGCCCCGAAGCGAGCTCTTGATTTTCTGAGCCTGAGCCGATGCATTCGGCCGAACTGGCTTTATCATCACACTGAATATTTTCACTAACATTCAGACTGCATTCTTTACCACTCTGAAAATTCTCAACAACAGTTTCCTCTGAGAAAGTTTGCGTCGCTGCTGCAATACCCAATTGGGGGGAAACTTTTAAACAATTTCGAGCAGCTCTCCAGGTCTCTTGTTCATGCAAAGCCTTCTGTAATGCATCTACGACCCTTCCCCATGCCTTAAGAGTTTTCCCCGAGCCGGAAGACATTGCGTCTTCGGCAAGAGCCTTAGTACATTGATCCCAAACATCTGGGTGGAGAATTTCCACCGAACTCTCAATGATACTAAGTTGCAAAAGCCTCGTCACTGCGAGGATAAAATCTTTTGCTTTACAATCAATTCCCCACTGCTTATGAATCTGAGATACGACCTTCACGAGGGCTTCCATCTTTCTCGCGGGTCCGGAGGCGTCCCTCCCGCCGAGCTGGGCCAGCCGCTCAGCCGTCGTTCACCCGTCCAGGCGACTCCCGTTCTCCCGGGCAACTCCCGGAGGTTTCGGCACCACTTGTTACCTCTGCTGAGGCGTAGCGACCTGATTCGGGAACGACACGGCAGCCACACCCAGGCTGCTCGGACCACCAGCTCACAGACACCAGTGTGGTGGACGGCTAATGGCGTTTATTAACTGGTTACATGGGGTTATAACACCTCTGTTTCCTACATCACATCCGTCTGCTTACGTTACAGGTTAGGTGTTGCTTAGCTTATCAAGGACACTGACCAACTAAGAATTGAGGGAGGGGTTCTGTCTGCCCGTACAACGCGATATCTTCCGACCGCCTGTCCCTAATCTCCCACAGACACCCCAGTATGCAAAAGTCTAAGACCCATGACCTGAAAATATACTTCCCTCTAGCCACCCCCCAGCTCTCGCTAGCTCAGTTATTCAGGGGTTTTAGGGAAACATATTTCAGAGAGACAGAATAGAGATTTCAAAAGAGTGGCTCTCACCCCCAGCTTCCGTCCAAGCTTTATTCTCGATGTGATGTTCCAGGAGGCCAAGGAGAGAGAGAGAGAACCAGGAAGAAACAGGGGTATATCTAGTTTTGGGCCAAGGAAAGATATTGGCCCTGAGCCAATAGGGTCAGGAGTAGGTATGATAGGGAAAAAGGGTTGAACTACATAGCACAGGTTTCAGGGGAACTCTGAGGGGAAAAACCATTCCTCAGAGGAACACAATGACCCATAAGCAGCTTGGGAAACTGCTCCTGGGAGGTGTTGGAGTCCAGGGCATTCCTTTAGTTGCCCTGGAGGGTCAGAGACCTGGACAGGGGGGTCTGGGACCCTAGCCTGGAGCCCAGAGCTCAGAGAGACACTGGATTTGATTTCAGTCCATGGGAGAGGCTTCTTACACTGCAGGAAGCATTGCAGGCCACAAGAGTGTGAAAAATGTAGTTTAGTATATCACAGGGTGAAAAAACAGTGAGTTTAGAATTTTTAGCATTAAAGTAAATAGGGCAAGATGGAGAATTTAGGGCGTTGTCTCATTCTTCTTCCTTCTTGTTCCCTCACTCCATTTCTGCAGTGACGTTAGCACAAAGTAGTTAGTGAGGATTGGGTCAGAGTAAAGATGACCTTTATAGTAATAGTGATAGACATTAGTAATAAATAGTAAATAAAAAATACGTAACAATTAGTATAAAAGATAAAGACAGCCCAGAGAGAAGAAGGGGAGAGAGGAGAGGAGTCAGGAGTCACCAGATGTCCGAGCCGCGGCAAACATATTTTGGACACTGAGAAAATTGTAAGATAAGAACTAATAAAAGAAGCATGTAACCTTAAAGACTCCGTCTTTTCCTCCGTTTAGCACAGAGCTTTGCAGAGAGTCAGAACTCTAAAACCACCTGAATGCCAAGGAATTTAAACTCCTGAAAAGGAGCCCCCGACAGGGAGGGTCACAAAGGCAAGTTTCTCCGGGCAGCTGTTTTTGTGACAGTTTAAAACCCACAAAAGAACTGTTCTAAGTTGTCAGTGGGATCCATGACTCAAAAGGATACTTTTCCCCTAATGAATTGATGAAAGACTATTGTCAGATAGTGAAACTGACTGAAAATTACAAGTTTTGTCTCTTTATGTTGTTTTGTAAGAAAATGAACAGTTTGTAAGGGGAGGGAAAAGTGTTTTTGAAGTTTCATTCCATTTTAGGGTTTTTTTCCATATTTTTTTTTCTATTCTTTTAGTGTATGTTAATAAACTATTTGTTAATTTTAAGGTTGAGCCTGCTTTGTTTTTCTCCTAGTCTCTCTCTCACAAAAAGAGTAAGTACCAAGACCAGAATTTAGTGAATGTGAAACCACTACATTAATTGGTGTTTCTGCCTAGTTTGAAATTAAAACTATGACAGAAGCTTTCGTTGATACTCGTGTGCAGTGTACCCTAATGCCATTGGGACATGAGGGAGCAGAACCTGTTTCTATTGTTGGGGTGACAGGGGTATCTCAGCAGTTGACACTGCTGGAAGCTGAGGTGAGCTTGTCAGGGAAGGAGTGGCAGAAACACCAATTGTGACTGGTCCAGAGGCCCCGTATATTCTGGGCATAGATTTCCTCCAGAGCAACTATTTCAAAGACCCAAAAGGACTGAGGTGGGCTTTTGGGATAGCTGCTGTGGATGCATAAGGCAATTGAATACCTTGCCTGGACTGTCAGAAAATCCTTCTGCAGTTGGACTCCTGAAGAGGGAGGAACAGCAAATGCCAATTGCCACCTCAACAGTGCACCACCGGCAGTACCAGACAAATCAAGATGCCATGATTCCCATCCACAAGATGAGTCATGAGCTGGAGAACCAAGGGGTGGTCAGCAAGGCCCACTCACCCTTCAATAGCCCCATTTGGCCTGTGTGCAGATCTGAAGGAGAATGGAAGGGTGGCTAGGAACTGAGGGGACTAATGGGATCACAGGGGTGGAACACTGTATCAAAATTAACCCAATGGAGTTCAAGGGAAAGAAGAACATTCTGACAGGTGTGCATATATGGTAACAGGGTGGCATAAACTTAACAAACCAATGAAACAACAAAATCTAAGAAATATTAACATGTGTCTGCAAAGTCCCATGGGAGGAAAGTTTTTCTCACCCTAATCTAAAAGGGTATCTCCCATAGCCCTCCTTTCTTGCCACTAGCTGTACTAGCTCTACTTTGTTTATGAGAAAGTGTCTGGGAAGGGTATTTGATCCTTGGCGCTTAAGAAAAAGCAAGACAGGATAGGGGCCTTGCACCCCTGTGGCTTGGAGCCTCTGGAGTGTGTTTTGACTTTCTGCCTAACAGGGTAGGAAAAATGCTGGAATTAGCGAGGAACTATATAACTATACAACAATAGTCTACAGAGCTATGAATATATATGAAGGAAATATAAAAGCAAAAATCATTCTGGCATCACTGGTTCAACCCTCTTCTGGAGCCCCCCCTTTTGCTAAAATGTCTTGGGAGAATGGCTCATCCTTGGTTCCCAGAAAAAGCAAGATCAGGATAGGGTCTTCAGAATATGTTTTGTCTCTCTGTCTATCAGGGTATAAAAAATGCTGGAGTTAGTGAGGAACTATATAACTATACAATAATAGTCTACAGAGTTATGAATATACATGAAGAATACATAAAAGCAAAAATCATTTGGTATCACTAACAGTCATAGACCCTTTTTCCCCAGGTCAGCTGTTAAAAACACTACTAGATTCAGAAGGGCAGTTACTTTTAACTCCACATCACCTTGTTCTAACAATATTGCCCGGTATTTAAATATCCTGCTTGGTGATAACCAGTGTCCTCCTTTTTGTTCCAACACCACTGTAACTGTATGAGGCAAAAACCAGTCCATTGCTGTCCCAGAGTCAATTTTCTTGCTTCCTGGATGTCGTGGGTATGGTTTATTATCCCCATACCATTTTGGGGGGGGGGGGGGGGGGTGTAGGGGGGGTGGGTGTCTGTTTTGTTTTGTTTTGTTTGTGCCTGGAGTGGCTGCTGTCCCCACCCCACCTCCAATCCTCCCTGGCTCTGGGGCTGTCGCTATGAACTGGAGCTAAGCCGGGGTTTCCGGAGGGAGTTGGGGGCGGGGTGAGAAGCAGCCTTTCCTTTTTCCGCACCGGCTGTTTGACTGGACACATGAAGCCGGTATCTCTGACCAGGGATGGTGCACTTTCTGTGGGTTTTGCCTGCTCCTTTTTGGTTTTGGGTGTTTTTGTTTGGTCGGGGTTTTTTTTGTTTTGCTTGGGCTTTTTTTTTGCTTCAGCACTGTGACTGAGCTTACTGGCTTCTTTTGCTGTTTTGATGTCGGGAAGCCCCACCAGGTGCCGGAAACACCCTCGATTTCCTGCCGGGGGGGCTGCCCGCCCCACCCTCCACACAGCCCGGACCTAGGGATCAGCCAGTGCCGGTGAGGCATCACTGAGAGTCTCTCTCTCTCTGCCGTGTTTGGGAGCCAGGCTGTTGCTGTCCAGCTCCCGCCGTGCCTCTATGGCTGCTCTGGTGGGTTTTTTTGCTACACTGGAGCTGTTTTGCCCCTGCCTGCTAGGAGGTCCCGTGGTCCAGCTACAGCTGCCGAGTTTCTGCTGCCTCTTGCTACCTCGGGGGAGCCCACCCTGCCGTTCCAGCTTGCTACTTCTGAGGTTTCTTGCTACAGCCCCTTTCGTTATCCAGAGGGGGCATCAGGATCGGCTGCCCCTGTGAGTTGTAAAGGAAGCCCCTTCTCCACCCCTCTCCACCGGCTGCATCCGCCATTGCCCTCGTGTAGAAAGACGGCCTGCTCGCACCACAGCGCCCCCTGCAGCTACAGGATAATCGTCGCACCCGCCCTGCCTAGTTGGGGAGCCAGCAGCGCCCCTGCTGGCAGCAACTGTTACTACACTGTTTCAGTCTGTTTAAGTTGTAGTGTTACAGGGACTGTTCTGTACCCCCTTTGTTTTGTCTTAAGTCCCCGGAGCTGTCAGTTATGCAAACCCCAACCCTTCTTCCTGAATGTTCTAAGTCAATCTTTTTACTGTACCAATCTCTGTCACAACCTGGTTCAGGGTTTCCCCTAATCCCCGGTGTTCCATTTGTCCATATAATTTGTTTTCCTTCCACTGGTTTCCTATTAGTTCCTAAAGTCCATGTTTACCCCCCCTTACCCTCCCTCTATTGGTCAGAAGCTGTTACTTGCCCCTTGAATCCTCCTGGTTTATAATCTGCTGTGCCTGATGCTTGGGGTCGGTCTGTCACTGGCTGTTCAGAAGAATAAATCCTTCTGGATCACACACAGACTGCCTCTCTCTCACTCCTTGTTTCCAACCTGTGCCTAGCAAAGATATTCAAGCTGTAGAACAGAGCAGAGTGCTCTAAGACATGCTTCCCGTCATCTCTTCAGGAGATGTGTCCCACTCAAAACTGTCTGTTGCGGAAAACTGAGCTGGCACAAAGGTTCAGGCCTCAGCGATACTACACCAAAGGGGAAAGTACATACAGCCAAGAGAAGGCTGTTATTGGGGTTGTGGAGCGGGTAAGGTTCCACAATTTCAATATCTAGGATTTATTCTTTTTTTTTTAATAGACAGGTTTGGTTTTTTTCTTTCACTCCCTGGTATCCATTTCTCTCATTGGCAGAAATAAAGGAAGTGTTTGAACCCATTTCTCCTTAGCAGAAATGCTCATTCCAGAGCATTTTCTCCTGAAATTTTTCAGAAACTGAGACACTGGATTAGGAGGTCTGTTGACCCTGCTGCCCTAAGGCAGGACAGACATCCTTTGCTGACATCATCAAGTAGTTTAGAAAAGTATGTCATAGGTCTCTCCCAGGGTCCCAGCCACTGAGTCAATACCCTCAATGCCAAATGAAACCTTTCATGCACAAACAGTTCAAAAGGTTTTTTTTAAGTCTGGTCATCCCAGTGCAGGAGCAGTCATTAAAGCATGTTTCAATTCCTTAAAGGCTTTCCTGCATTCAGGAGTCCAGATGAGGACTTTGTCCTTTCCATTAACGGATCTCTTAGAAAGGGGCTCAGGAGTTGCAGATAGCCTCTTTTCTTTACTAGCCCAGACTCCTTTGTCCTTGTGAAACAGTACATCTCCTAAAGTGCAAGTCCCGTTCCAGTTCCAGGTAAAGTCTTTCCACATGACAGTTCACCTGAGTAGCCTCAGTGCTGAACAGCACCAGTCCCTTGGCCACAGGACAAACTCACCCAGCTCATTGTACCAGAGGAGCCCACAGCCACTTACTTGGGACTGGGGATTCAGCCACCGGCACGACCTTGCCTTTATCTAAAAGTGCAGCAAGAAGTTAGAAGTTCTTATGAGCCCCATTTCTGCTACATACTTTTGCATTGTCCACAGAGCTCTTACAATCTGTGTTCAAGAAAAGTTACCTAGCAGCAGTGGTGGTGCCATGAGGAGTATCTCCCCCCTTCTTGGTCCCAGGGGCTCTGGAAGTGATGGCAGCAGCAGTGGTGACAGCAGCGGGAGGAGGTTCCCTCCCCCCTGCCAGCACCACTGGCCCCCTGATATTTGGAGTGACCAAGTCTAAGTCTGCTGTATCTGGATCTTTAACACAGATTGGGCTAACAGAAGGTTCCCTGTGCTGGTGCAAGAATTGTTTTATTAAGTTATTAATTTATTTTTGTAAGATTTATAAGAAGTTACTTTTGTAATGGTTCATTCCACTGTGCTCCCCCCCCCCCCCCCCCCCCCCATTTTCTGTAATGGTTTCCCCCCATGAGTTAGTTATATAACCAGACATTTTATATCAATCATTCCTCCCCTGCACCTGTCCCTGTCAATCCCCCTCTCTCTCCTCTTGGCCACCCTGTCTGTCACTTCAGGACCCTTCCCTGGTTTCTGGAAAGATCCAGGAGAGGCATCGAGTGATAGGCTGGTGCCCGGGGAATCCCCTTCTCCCCTCTTTTGATTCATTCTTTGTTCAGAAGTTGACACCCCCTGTTACACCCTGGTGTTCTCTTATTGGCTGACCCATTGTCGCCACCCCTGGATCCTCCCCCGTTTATAAGTTGCTGCAGGGCTTTGATCTGGGCTCTCTCTCTGGGCAGCAAGGGTCTAAGGCGGAGCTCCTTGCCGGACTCCCCTTAATAAAACACCTTTTACCCTGCTCAAAGAGAGTCGACCCTTATTCTGCCACCTTAGTCGTGACGCCATCAGGTCCATCCGCCAGTGTGGGGAACCAAAAACCCACCGGGAGGAGGTTACTCGCCCTGCCTGTAACCCTGACCGATCCATGTTGCCGCAGTGCAAAGAGTGAGCTAGCCTGTGGACAACGCCTGCCAGGCATGAGGGACACTGCAACAGTTCCCTTTTTCTCTTTCTTCTCCTTTAAGACCGTAACAGGCTGCTTGCTCTTTAGGAGGTCTGTCAGGCTTGCAATCTTTTCACAAATCCATGCGGTTTACAAGGAGCAGAAACAGTTGCCCATAAAAAACCTCTTCCCATCTCTGTTCTCTGTGGAGCTGAGATAATAATTCCAATATTAATTTACTTTCTAGGCTTCCAAACTGAGGCCAGGTTCTTCCTTCCCCTAAATGGTGCAATGGCCGCAAATGTGTGGACAGGTGTACTAATTCTTAGCTAATTCTTGGCTTAAGAGATGTCTGTGCGTTAAAGCACACCAGTGTTGTAATACTAATTTTAAAGGGGAGGTTTTGGGATTTTTTTCTCTTTCAAGAAGTCACATCCAATATTTTCTATTTTCAAACAGAGAAAAGCTGCAGAGAAAAGAGAAAACAGTCTCCCAGACCAGGGCTTGAACCAGGATTCCCACAGTTTAGGAAACCCTAGGAACTAGAGAGAGAGCGTGAGAAAAAAGTCACCTCACTCAAGACTCAAACCTGCTTATCTGAGGCTCAGAGGCTGGTGTCTAGCACTCAGCACTTAATGCTTAGCACCACCAATGGCCACAGGTGGAGGAAACCTACTGAAGTCTTAAGGGAAGGTGTCCCCTCCCTCCTCCCAGAACCAGAATGGCTGAGACTGTGTGCTCTGTCACAGCTGGACAAAACCACTGTGGGGAAATACGCACTACCCCAGGGCAAAGTCCACAGTGGGGATCCCCCCCCAAAAAAAAAAAAACCCAGGAGATCTCCCAGTATTCTAGAATGACAAACCATGAAATACTAGCAACAAAATATCACTTTTATCACTTGTGAGTACCTTCTGTTTCTGTGCAGAATTCTGGGACCTCTGGAGTCCCTGGATCACCATGGAAAGCCTCCTAAGAGATGTGGGCAAGAGAGGAGTTTCCAGTAGTATGTCACTCTATCCAGAGAAGCCCCATGAGGTCCCTTGTCCCATCTGGGGTGCCAGAAAGCTGATGCCTAAAATCACAAGCCAAACAATATTAAGATGATGAAAATCAGTTACCTTTAATGAAGGTACTTCAGGTACAAATATGGCAAAATGCACATGTGATACAGGTCTCCAACAATTTTATGTTAAAAAGAAATTAGCATACTTAACAGAAATCATCCAATTAGAGGAACAGTTCATTAAGTAATCCCTCCCTTTTAGTTCTGCCCCCCACTGAAGCCCCCCCCCCCCCCCCCCCAGCTTTTAGCTCCACATTTATTATGTCTACCATATATGGAAAAAAATAAAACATCCTTGGTTCACTATAGAGGCAAGACTAAATAAGATTCCAGGGAGTGGCAGTGGACAAAAGACTGATGCTGAAGATGGTGGCAAGCATCAGTAGTTTATTATCTCACAGTACAACTTTTTATACTTTTTCTCTATGTCACCTTGTGGTGGTTTCAGGCAAATTTTGGGAGAAAACCCTCCCACGGGGCCCCCCTCCCCTCCTCCAACCGGTTCGGGAAAAAGAATTCCTCAGAGAGAAGTGGAAAAAACCTGTTTATTAAACAGGCAAAACACTCCCAGCACAATACCCGATGACAAGAGCTTCGTGCCGCTTACGGAGGGATAACAAACTTAAAGAAAGTCTCCTCTTGAGGGTCGTCACTGTGCTCCACCGCTCCGTCTCCGCTGATGTTGGCAGAAAAGGAGATGCGCAGGGCTGGTCTTGGTGGGGTGGGTCCCCTGTGGAGGCCCCCCGGTGCTTCCCCAGGTCCTTAGTCCGGAGAGGGTGGAACAGTTCCGAGGAGAGGGCAAAAAAAGCCAAAAGGAAGAAAAAAAGGGAAAAAAGGAAAAAAAAGGCAAAAGGAAAAAAAAAGCAAAAAGCTTCAGCTATTCTACAGCGTCTAACTACGCTAGCACTAACTAACTAACTGCCGGGGAAAAAAACAACAGAGCTTCTTTCGTCTCGCCGTGTTCCAACTCCCCCGCTTCAAGGTCACTCCGATGAGCAGAGTTTTCCTGGGGAAAAACAAACCGCGCTTGCCCTCCCCCCTGCACCCAACAGACGATTGGGGATACACAGTCACTCCAGGACATCTTCCACCCCTTATCCCCATATCGTCGACTTACAGACATAACCAATGTATATTCCACATAAAACTTCCATCCATTCTCCCCACAAAAAACAAACAAGCAATACCCATCATGATCCTGTCACGTTCCACACTGAGCCACTGAATCCAGGCCCCAGACTGCAGGGCAGCAGGATTCCTCTCTCACTTACTTATACCTTCAACACTTGCTCATACCTTCAACACTTAACACATACCCTCTCACTTACACATTTCCCCCTATTTCATTCTGCATGGTTTAATGTACAAACAATAGCAATAGCATTCAGCAGACAGTGATGTTTGTAAATGATTCTCACCCAACAATCAGATCTCCCTGAGGTACACATCGTGTTGTTCCATCTTTCTGCATTATCCACCATGTGCAACCTGGTCCCTGAGCAAAGACAACCCCACGAATGGGTTTGTCTGTACTTGAGGCAGATTTGATCCACACTGACTTCCCTAACAGACCTCTGGCATGCACCACTGGGACTTTATCTCCATCTATTGTATGCAGAGGCTCAGCCTGGGCAGGGCCTGCTCGGTTGGTGGAGCCTCGGGTGTTGACCAACCAGGTGGCCTTTGCCAAATGCTGCTCCCAATTCTTGAAAGATCCCCCACCCAATGCTTTCAACTGGGTTTTTAACAATGCATTGTGCCTCTCCACTTTGCCTGCAGCGGGTGCATGGTAGGGAATATGGTACACCCACTCAATGCCATGTTCCCTAGCCCAGGTGTTAATAAGGCTGTTCTTGAAATGAGTCCCGTTGTCTGACTCAATTCTCTCGGGGGTACCATGCCTCCACAGGACTTGTTTTTCAAGGCCCAGGATGGTGTTCCGGGCAGTAGCGTGGGGCACAGCATAGGTCTCCAGCCACCCCGTGGTGGCTTCAACCATTGTGAGCACGTAGCGCTTGCCTTGGCGGGTTTGGGGAAGGGTGATGTAGTCAATCTGCCAGGCTTCCCCGTACTTATACTTGGACCACCGCCCACCATACCATAGGGGCTTCACCCGCTTGGCCTGCTTGATGGCAGCACACGTCTCACAGTCGTGGATAACCTGAGAAATACTGTCCAAGGTTAGATCCACCCCTCGGTCTCGGGCCCACTTATAGGTGGCATCTCTGCCCTGATGGCCTGAGGCATCATGGGCCCATCGAGCTAAAAACAACTCTCCCTTGTGTTCCCAATCTAAGTCTATCTTTGACACTTCTATTTTTGCTGCCCGATCTACCCGCTCGTTGTTCCGGTGCTCCTCATTAGCTCTACTCTTGGGGATGTGGGCATCTACGTGGCGGACTTTCACAGGTAGTCTCCCTACCCTGGTAGCAATGTCTTTCCACTCCTTAGCAGCCCAAATTGGTTTCCCTCCACGCTGCCAATTGGCCTCTTTCCACCTCTTCAGCCATCCCCACAGAGCATTGGCTACCATCCATGAATCAGTATAGAGATAGAGCCTCGGCCACCCCTCTCTTTCAGCAATATCCAAAGCCAATTGAACAGCCTTGAGTTCTGCAAGTTGACTTGATCCACCCTCTCCTTCAGTGGCCTCAGCAACCTGTCGTGTGGGGCTCCACACAGCTGCTTTCCACTTCCGGTTCATCCCTACAATACGACAGGAACCGTCAGTGAAAAGGGCATAATGTGTCTCCTCTGCTGGCAATTGGTTGTATGGTGGAGCCTCTTCAGCCCGTGTCACTTGCTCTTGTTCTTCATCTATGAGGCCAAAATTTTCACCCTCAGGCCAATTGGTAATTATTTCCAAAATCCCAGGGCGATTCAGTTTACCCATACGGGCGCGCTGCGTAATAAGAGCAATCCACTTGCTCCATGTGGCATCAGTGGCATGATGGGTGGAGGGAATCTTCCCTTTGAACATCCACCCTAGCACAGGCAGTCGGGGTGCCAGGAGGAGTTGTGCCTCTGTACCAATCACCTCTGAGGCGGCCTGAACTCCTTCATAGGCTGCTAAGATTTCCTTCTCCGTTGGGGTGTAGTTGGCTTCAGACCCTCGGTAGCTTCGACTCCAAAATCCTAGTGGCCGGCCTCGAGTCTCCCCAGGCACCTTCTGCCAAAGGCTCCAGGACAGGCCATTGTTCCCGGCTGCTGAGTAGAGCACGTTCTTCACATCTGATCCCGTCCTGACTGGGCCGAGGGCTACTGCATGAGCGATCTCCTGCTTGATCTGGGCAAAGGCTTGCTGCTGCTCAGGGCCCCAGTGGAAATTATTCTTTTTGCGGGTGACCAGGTAAAGAGGGCTCACAATCTGACTATACTCGGGAATATGCATTCTCCAGAAACCTATAGCACCTAGGAAAGCTTGTGTCTCCTTCTTATTGGTTGGTGGAGACATTGCTGTAATCTTGTTGATGACCTCAGTGGGAATCTGCCGCCGTCCATCTTGCCACTTTACTCCCAGGAACTGGATCTCACGAGCTGGTCCCTTAACTTTACTCTTCTTGATAGCGAAACCGGCTTCCAGGAGGATCTGGATGATTTCCTTTCCCTTCTCAAACACTTCTGTTGCTGTGTTCCCCCACACAATGATGTCATCAATATACTGTAGATGTTCTGGAGCCTCACCCTTTTCCAGTGCAGCCTGGATCAGTCCATGGCAGATGGTGGGGCTGTGTTTCCACCCCTGGGGTAGTCGGTTCCAGGTGTACTGCACTCCCCTCCACGTGAAGGCAAACTGAGGCCTGCATTCTGCTGCCAAAGGAATGGAGAAAAATGCATTGGCTATATCAATCGTGGCATACCATTTTGCTGCCTTGGACTCCAGCTCGTACTGGAGCTCCAACATGTCTGGCACAGCAGCGCTCAGTGGTGGTGTCACCTCATTCAAGGCACGGTAATCCACAGTCAATCTCCATTCTCCTTCAGATTTACGCACAGGCCAAATGGGGCTGTTGAAGGGTGAGTGGGTTTTACTAACCACCCCTTGGCTCTCCAGCTCTTGAATCATCTTATGGATGGGAATCACAGCATCTCGAGTTGTCCTATACTGTCGGCGGTGCACTATAGAAGTGGCAATTGGTACCCGTTGCTCTTGTACTTTCAGGAGTCCTACTGCAGATGGATTCTCAGACAGTCCAGGCAAGGTATTCAATTGCTAGATGCCCTCTGTCACTACAGCCGCTATCCCGAATGCCCACTTGAGTCCTTTTGGGTCTTTGAAATACCCACTTCTGAGGTAATCTATGCCCAAAATGCATGGGGCCTCTGGCCCAGTCACAATAGGGTGTTTCTCCCACTCATTTCCAGTCAGGCTTACATCTGCTTCCACCAAGGTAAAATCCTGTGATCCCCCTGTCACGCCAGCAATAGAGACAGATTCTGCCCCTACATGTCTTGATGGCATTAATGTGCACTGCGCACCAGTATCAACCAAGGCCTCATACATTTGTGGTTCCGATGTGCCAGGCCAACGAATCCACACAGTCCAAAATACACGGTTTTCCCTAGCCTCTACCTGGCTAGAGGCAGGGCCCCTCTAAGCCTGGTTATCCTTCTTTCCTTGAGCGTATGTCTTAGAGGTTCCTTCAAGGGGGTCGGACATGTCATCATCGTCATACCTGGCAGTTTGGCTACGGGCAACTGGAGCCGCTTCCCTTTTGGTGGAACTCCCTCTCTGAGTCTTGACTTCCTTCAATTCACGCACCCGTTGTGCCAGGGCAGCCGTAGATTTTCCATCCCATCTTCTCATGTTTTCTCCGCAATCCCGCAGGAAGAACCACAGCTCAGCACGTGGAGTGTATCCTCTCTCCCTAGCCGGGGAGCGTCTACGTTGGGTACCAGAACCTCTGATCTGTATTGCTGAGATTTGGAGAAGGTCCTCTCTAATCTCCTCCCTGAGTTTCTTATGATTCTTATCTATTTTATCTTCTAGTTTCTGTAGACGTGTTTCTACAGCTGCAATTCTGGCATGTGTTGGGCCATGCACAGCATCTGCATATGCTCAAAGCTTTTTTGCCATATCAAGCACCGTCTCCTCCATGTCCTCCCGCTTCATTACTGCTAAAGCAGAAGCGTATTCTAATGGCCCGAGTCGTATAAGTTTTCGCCACATCACAGATGTACATGATACCAAGTCTGGGTTCCTAGTGTTTATGTCATCTGAGAAAACCATCTCTGCCACTGCCATTTCTCTTAGGCGTTGAATCCCTTGTTCTATGGTCTTCCATGGGGTTTGCTGCATATAGAGATCATCTGCACACAAGTATCTTTCTGCCACACTTCCTAGGACCCGTATCCAGAGACTGCAAGGACTAGCCTCTCTCATCATCTCCTGGTCGATGACTGGATCATGTGACAGGGATCCCAGATGCCTCGCTTCAGTGCCATCCAGAATTGTAGCCTCACCTGCAGCATCCCAAAGACGGACTAACCAACAAACTATAGATTCATCAGGTTGTCGCCGGTAATCTTTTCTTAGGCCCCGAAGGTCCTTCAGGGAAAATGTATCAATATTTGCTTCTGATCCTGAGCTAGAAGCTTTGGCCTCTGATTTTGGTGAAGGTCCTTCTCTTGCGTCATCATCGTCCACTGGTCGATCGGTTTTGACTGTGTGCTTCTTTGCCGGAGCAACTGCCAGGGGCTTAGGCTTAGTGTCTGGTTTAGCTGCTGACTCAGGCTCAGGTTTTAGTTCAACTGCTGGCTTCATAACTGGGGTGTTGGCCGCAGCCTGAGTGACTGGGGTAGCTGTTGATTTGTATCCCTTCCCCCCTGCCTCTGTCTGCTGCCCTACAGTCTCTAGCAATGTGCGATAAGCATATGCCAGGGCCCAGCTTACTGCAGCCACCTTTTCCCCCTTAGAGCCATCATGGCACCTCTCTTTCAGGTATTTCCCCAGCTCCACGGGATTCTGAATTTGTTCCCGTGGAAAATCCCAGACTACAGGGTCAGAGAATTCCTTGAGGAGTTGGCCCATATCCTCCCATTCTCCACACCACTCAGGATTTCCTCTGCCTGGGTCAGGAGTTTCATCAGCCTCTCTAGAAATCTCCGCCCATATTCTAGAGAAGCTGCAGACTGTATAGAGAAGGCTTACCAGATGACATACCAGAAAGATAGTCTCTTTAACACTCAGGGGAAACTCAACATTCTCCAGCAATGATTTAACCGATTCAGAGGAGAAGAAGGAAACGAAAGACTGCAATGTTTCATCCTCTGCTCCTCCTCCCACAAACAGGGTGAATAACCATAACCATGACCCATACATAGTAGGAAAAGCTCTCAGGACCTTTATAAACTTCCTACAAATTATTATGATTGAACCAAGGCCAATAGCTACTCTAATCCGTGTCCCTCTACTGTAAAAACTGCGTATTAATGACAATATTGGGGCTATCTCTGGATATGCAAATAAACCTAATGACCACAAAGGTATTAAGACCTCAAAGAAGCCTAAGGATCCAAAACACATCAAGGCCCCCACCCCAAGAGACATGAGTTCACGCAGCATAATTACTGACTGCTGAATACTAATCAGTACAGGGTTTTTCCACTCTCTCACAGCCCCACGTTGGGCGCCAATATGTTTGTGGTGGTTTCAGGCAAATTTTGGGAGAAAACCCTCCCACGGGGCCCCCCTCCCCTCCTCCAACCGGTTCGGGAAAAAGAATTCCTCAGAGAGAAGTGGAAAAAACCTGTTTATTAAACAGGCAAAACACTCCCAGCACAATACCCGATGACAAGAGCTTCGTGCCGCTTACGGAGGGATAACAAACTTAAAGAAAGTCTCCTCTTGAGGGTCGTCACTGTGCTCCACCGCTCCGTCTCCGCTGATGTTGGCAGAAAAGGAGATGCGCAGGGCTGGTCTTGGTGGGGTGGGTCCCCTGTGGAGGCCCCCCGGTGCTTCCCCAGGTCCTTAGTCCGGAGAGGGTGGAACAGTTCCAAGGAGAGGGCAAAAAAAGCCAAAAGGAAGAAAAAAAGGGAAAAAAGGAAAAAAAAGGCAAAAGGAAAAAAAAAGCAAAAAGCTTCAGCTATTCTACAGCGTCTAACTACGCTAGCACTAACTAACTAACTGCCGGGGAAAAAAACAACAGAGCTTCTTTCGTCTCGCCGTGTTCCAACTCCCCCGCTTCAAGGTCACTCCGATGAGCAGAGTTTTCCTGGGGAAAAACAAACCGCGCTTGCCCTCCCCCCTGCACCCAACAGACGATTGGGGATACACAGTCACCCCAGGACACACCTGCATAACACACTCCTTTTTGCATTATAATTGGCTAACAAACTATGTGCACGCGCCTTCTACCCTTTTGTAATTGTTCATAAATTTCTGTTTCTTCTTGTAAGTGTCAACACACATCTGCATTCCATGCTTCTTCTCCCTCAAAGTTGTTTACCTGGCTTGTTCAAGGACACACCTGTAACTCATCAAGGCTGAGGCTACCTGCAGCCCCATTCCTGTTCTCCTACAAGGGAGGTTAGCTTGCTGTTCTAAAATCTAAGGGAAAGGGGTAGGAAAAGTACTAAAGGTAGTTAAGGAGCTATATAAATATATAGCAGAAGTCTACAGAGCTAGGAATATATGAAAAATGTATAAAAAGTAAAAATATTTTTGGCATTACAATAACCCAAACAAACATACAGGTACTATATAAGTCTGGTTGTCTCAGGGGAATCAAAGATGTAATGAAACTCAAATTGTTCCTACCTACTTAGCATATCACTCCAGTTGGGAATTTTATACCTTACCCTGAGGAGGTAGGAAGAAGAATACAGAACTGATTCCATAATGATATGAAAATTCAAGTTGCATTCAGGGAGAAATCTTTTCCACCCACTGTGAAAATGTACTAGTTTGAAAGCAAACCAGTGGGAAAGCTCAAGTCAGAATTACAATTTATTAGGAAAAATAAGAAAAAGACAATAATACAGGAACACTGGCTTAAACTGACAGTCAGTGTTATGTGGACGGTCATGAGTTGGAAAGAGACACAACACAGTACACCTAGAGAGTCCTCAGCAAAGAACATGATTTATTCTCCCAAGCTTCCTTTTATAGTGAGTTTGAATTTCCCGGGCTTGGAAAGCCGATTGGTTGGGAATCTCTGCACCGCCCAGATCTCTGGCCAGTGATGTGTCTGCATCCAGGGCTTGGATGGGATTGGCTGAGGTCTTTGTTCCCCTAAGGACTTCTAGAACAAGCCAGGTGTCTTGGTTTGAAAGACGGGTATCTGCTAGGAGGGGCAGGGCCTCTCTAGGAATGGGGAATTCCAATCCCTTCCCTCCAACTTATTATAATTTAGAAGATTAAAGAGGCTTTTCAGTCAGAGCTATGGGGAAAGGAATAACAGTTCTTTACTAGTAAGCATAACAAGGCAAACAAACAGCAACAACTACAGCATTAATAATAAACAGAACCAGGAACCTCGAGGGTGTTATATGTGTATATGATAATTCGTGCAAATAAAATTGTCATATATATATTTTTATGTACTGTTAAAATATACTCTTATAAGCTTTAAAACTCACAAGCCAGAGACCGCAACATATTATCAAAACCACCTGGACAAAGGAGGGAGGACTTCATTTAAAATAAAATAAGTGTGGCCAGCTTGGAAATGGATCGCCCATCAAGGTGATCTGAGGAATGCCTGGGCGATGAATATGTGATAAATATCCGGAGATTGAGTTAACCAGGGCCATCAGAGAGATACATCTCAATGCCAGATTCTGGGAACACGATCACAGGTGTTCATCACTTTCCGGACATGTTTTGTTCAACTTGCCACAGAGAAAGAACTCCTCATGAATACGTGTAGTCCAAAACAGAAGAAAAGGGACTCAGCCTCGGGTGAAAAGAAACGTATAATCGCTCAGACAGGACAGTCGGTGTGGAGCACAGGGGACCCTCTTCTGCAGTGAGCAAACCTGTGTCTCACTCAGCGCTGACACCCGGGCTCGGCACTGACCTTTTTTTTTTTCTTTTTGATAGTGGTTTTTTGTTGTTCCTCTCTAAAATTCTATTTGGACCTTTTTTTAATAAATTTCCCTCAATTAATAAATTGGAGCGTTTTTCATTTATAACAAGGGGCTTTGTCTCACAAAGCCCAGGGCAGTCTGATCTCTTGGGACTCCGAGAGCACCAAGCTGGAATGGTGGAAACTCCCAGGCTGGTGAATGGAACGGCGAGGGTCCCCAGCAGGCAGGGGGAGGTGTCCTGGCAGGCAGGGGGGTGTCCCAGCAAAGTGAGCAGTGCTGAAGAAGCCGCGACAGCTGGGCAGGGCTGGCCCAGCTCCAGCAGGGCAGGCGAAGGGGCTCTGAATTCCTGGGTGTTATAAATGAAGTAGCCAAATTAATCATTAAAACAGATTTTATTGCGCGACCAAAATCGGTCTCGGAAAGCCACAATCAAAAGAAATAGTGTCGAGCCCGGGGTTGGCACTGGGTGAACACAGATTCAGACTCTATTGCTCCGAAATCTGCCCTGTTCACCCAGTCTGTCTCTGCCGGGCCGTTTTTTATACAGTTTTTCGACTAGGGCAGAGTTTTTTCTATTCTTTTCTGTTGCTTTTCTGTCACTCTTGCTCCCTTTGCATATTCATGCAGTCTCTTTTCTGTTGGCTTGACAAAACAGTTTCTGGGAAGAGATGAACGCTTATCTCTGTTTACTGGAACGTCTCGTTGAGATGTACACCCTTGAGGATGCAGACTGTCCCTGGTAAAGGCCCATCTCCATTGGAAGCCACTCTTTTCTATTGCAAATCAGGTCCTTCCCTTTTTGCCACTGCCCACTTCACAATTGCAAATCAGTCTCTTTCCCTGCTGTTGCTTTTCCAATTTCTTTACTTTTTAGAATCTTTATTTTACAAGCACAAATTATTTTATATCATATATTACACTGGGTACTCCAGCAGATGATGGATGGAGGTAGAATTCCCAGGACCGGACCCTCTGTTAACAGTGGACTCTTCATGAAGAAATAGCCGCCTGACTGTGCCTCTCCGATGTGAGAGCAGGGAAAAAAAGAGAAAACCCCCACTCTCCCCAGCCCTGTCCTTTTTCCCTCCCCCAAACTTCATGTGATCGTCCAGGCCAGGTCTTTTTGTGTTAGTCAAGTACCCTCTAAGTATCAGCACTTTGTTTCCTAGTAACTTATGGGGAAAAATTCTTTAAGACAAAAAGGAACAAATCTAATCCCCAACATTATCCACCCCGAAATTTTTCCCATTACAATACCTTATATTGAATTTAAACCTTCAAATTATATACATATATACATGTGGATATGGATACAGACACAGTCAGTGTTCACCGTAAAAAAAGGTCCCCTTGACATATGCATCGGGTCTCTCCATCCTTTTGCATCACCCACCATGTGCAACCAGGTCCCTGAGCGAAAACAACCCCATGGGTGGGACTGTGCTGGAGGCAGAATTAATCTAAACAGTTTTTCCCAGCATACCTCTCATGTATACCACTGGAACCTTATCTCCATCTTGTAATAAACGTGATGGACCAAATTTAGTAAATCAAAATTTAGAATTTAATTTTGAGACAAAATAGCAGTCTCCGATAGCCACAATTAAAAGGACAGCATCGAACCCCGGGGTTTCAGCACTGGGTGAACACGGTAACACACTCTGTCAGTATGTCACCCCCCAAGTTCACATTTTTGGTCTGAGGCGGTCCATTTTTATACACTGGTTCGCTGTGGGAAAATCGGGACTCCAAGACTCCCCCTTCTGAGGCAGTTTCATTAGATATTCATGGTCAGGTTCTGGTGGGGTTGAATGGATCTTCGCGGGAGAACAATGTCTTAATTGCTGTGTCCGGATACAGTGTAGAGATGTTAATGTTGGGCGGGGACGGATAAGATATCGATCTGATGTAATCATTCGGTTCTCCGGGTTCCCCATCTCCCTTTTCTGTCGTTTTGTTCTCCTCTAACGATTCCCAGCAGAAGTTTTCTCATGTCCCTTTTCATGTAATTCTTGGCATACTTTTCTCATGTTCCTCCCGTGCAATCTCTAGCAAAAGAATTCCTCGTGTCCCCCTTTGTGCTGTCTCAGTCCCAGTTAACCTGTGGTATACTCGATTAGAAATGAACTTGCATCTTACAGAGAATGAATTACATATTATAACATTTAACACAAATTAACTTTAGGACATATATCACAATCTCTTGTCTCAGGGGCTCAGATTGGGCAGAACCTGCTTGGTTGGTGGAACTTCGAGTGTTCACTAACCAGGTGGCCTTTGCTAAATTATTCTCCCAGTTCTTGAAAGTCCCCCCACCCAGTGCCTTCAAAGTGGTTTTAAGCAGGCCATTGCACTGTTCAACTTTCCCAGCTGCTGGCACATGATAAGGGGATATGGTACACCCACTCAATGCCATGTTCTCTAGCCCAGGTGTTTAAAAGGCTATTCGTGAAATGGGTCCCATTGTCAGACTCAATCCTCTCAGGGGTACCATGCCTCCACAGTATTTGCTTTTTAAGGCCCAGGATGGTGTTCCGGGCAGTAGCATGAGGCACAGGGTAGGTCTCCAACCATCCAGTGGTGGCTTCCACCATGGTCAGCACATAGCGCTTGCCTTGGCGGGTTTGAGTAAGGGTGATAGGGTCAATTTGCCAGGCTTCCCCATACTTATACTTGGACCATCACCCGCCATGCCATAGGGGCTTCACCCGCTTGGCCTGCTTGATTGCAGCGCATGTCTCACAGTCATGGATAACCTGAGAAATACTGTCCATGGTTAGATCCACCCCTTGGTCTCATGCCCACTTATAGGTAGCATCTCTGCCCTGATAACCTGAGGCATCATGGGCCCATGGAGCTAGGAACAACTCTCCCTTGTGTTGCCAATCTAAGTCTATCTTTGACACCTCTATCTTCGCAGCTTGATCTACCTGCTCGTTGTTTCAGTGTTCCTCTGTTGCCATATTATGTGAGCTTCTGTGAGATGTTTACAGCTCTGATCGAATTTTCTTACAGCTTTCTGATGTAAACATCTTGGTTTTCCTCATTCTTTTCTGATGATAGTCAACTGATGGACTTCTCGTCTGGCCAGTGGGATGGAGAGGTAGTAGCCTTGTTCTCCAATCCCTGATTATTCTTCAAAACGTATAAAGTGAGGTCTTTGTAAACAATAAAGTGTCTTTCCTTCTTCAGCCTTCATTTTGTGTGGAGTCAAATCTGTGAGTATTTACTTGTGTCCACTAGCGACACACTCCTCTTTAGCCCGACTCTTGGAGACATGAGCATCTACATGACGGACCTTCACAGGTAGCTTCTTTACCTGAGTGGCAATGTCCTTCCACTCATCTGCAGCCCAGATTGGCTTTCCCCTACACTGCCAGTTGGCCTTTTTCCACTTCTCCAGACATCCCCATAGAGCATTGGCTACCATCCATGAATTAGTGTAGAGGTAGAGCTTTGGCCACTTCTCTCTTTCAGCAATGTCCAAGGCCAGTTGAACAGCTTTGAGTTCAGCAAGTTGGCTTGACCCACCTTCTCCTTCAGTGGCTTCAGCAACCTGTCGTGTGGGGCTCCATACAGCTGCTTTCCACTTCCGGTTCATCCCAACGATGCGGCAGGAACCGTCAGTGAAAAGAGCACAGCGTGTTTCTTCTGGTGGCAATTGGTTGTATGGTGGAGCTTCTTCAGCACGTGTCACTTGCTCTTGTTCCTCTTCATCCATGAGACCAAAGTTTTCACCTTCCAGCCAGTTGGCAATTATCTCCAAAATCCCAGAGCGATTTGGGTTTCCAATGCGGGAGCGCTGAGTGATGAGGGCAATCTTTTTGCTCCATGTGGCGTCTGTGGTGTGATGGCTGGAGGGAACCTTTCCTTTAAACATCCACCCCAGCATGGCTAGTCAGGGTGCCAGGAGGAGCTGTGCTTCTGTGCCAATCACCTCTGAGGCAGCTTGAACTCCTTCATAGGTGGCCAAGATTTCCTTCACTGTGGGAGTGTAGTTGGCTTCGGACCCTTGATAGCTTCGGCTCCAGAATCCCAGTGGTCGGCCCCGAGTCTCCCCAGGCACCTTCTGCCAAAGGCTCCAGGACAGACCATGGTTTCTGGCTGTAGAGTAGAGCACATTCTTCACATCTGGTCCCGTCCTGACTGGGCCAAGGGCTACTGCATGAGCGATGTCCTGCTTGATCTGGGCAAAGGCTTGTTGCTGTTCAGGGCCCCAGTGGAAATTGTTCTTCTTGCGGGTGACCAGGTAGAGAGGGCTCACAATCTGGCTGTACTCAGGAATGTGCATCCTCCACAAACATATGGCGCCTAGGAAAGCTTGTGTCTCCTTCTTGCTGGTTGGTGGGGACATTGCAGTGATCTTATTGATGACCTCAGCGGGAATCTGATGCCATCCATCTTGCCACTTTACTCCCAGGAACTGGATCTCTTGAGCAGGTCCCTTAACTTTGCTCTTCTTGATAGCAAAGCCAGCCTTCAGGAGAATCTGGATGATCTTCTCTCCTTTCTCAGACAGTTCCATTGCCGTGTTTCCCCCCACAATGATGTCATCGACGTACTGTAGATGTTCCGGAGCCTCACCCTTTTCCAGTGCAGCCTGAATCAGTCCATGGCAGATGGTGGGGCTGTGTTTCCACCCCTGGGGCAGTTGGTTCCAGGTGTACTGCACTCCTCTCCATGTGAAGGCAAACCAAGGCCTGCATTCTGCAGCCAGAGGAATGGAGAAAAATGCATTAGCAATATCAATTGTGGCGTACCATTTTGCTGCCTTGGACTCCAGCTCGTACTGGAGTTCCAGCATGTCCAGCACAGCAGCACTCAATGGTGGAGTCACTTTGTTCAAGGCACGGTAGTCCACAGTCAATCTCCATTCTCCATCAGACTTGCGCACGGGCCAAATGGGGCTGTTGAAGGGTGAGTGGGTTTTGCTGACCACCCCTTGGCTCTCCAGCTCACGGATCATCTTGTGGATGGGGATCACAGCATCTCGATTTGTCCGATACAGCCGGTGGTGCACTGTCGAGGTGGCAACTGGAACTCGTTGCTCTTCTACCTTTAGGAGTCTTACTGCAGATGGGTTCTCCGACAGTCCAGGCAAGCTATTCAATTTCTTAATGCCCTCTGCCTCCACAGCTGCTATTCCAAAGGCCTACCTGAGTCCCTTAGAGTCTTTGTAATAGCCATTCCGGAGGAAGTCTACGCCTAAAATATGTGGGGCCCCTGGACCAGCCACAATTGGATGTTTCTGCCACTCCTTCCCAGTCAGGCTCACCTCGGCTTCCAACAGTCAATTCCTGTGATCCCCCCGTCACCCCGGCAATGGAAATAGGTTCTGTCCCCACATGTTCTGATGGCATTAGGGTACACTGCAAACCAGTATCAACCAAAGTTTAGTATTCCTGTGGCTCTGATGTACCAGGCCATCGGATCCACACTGTCCAAAAGACTCCGTTTTCCCGCACCTCTCCCTGGCTAGAGGCAGGGCCCCTCTAGCACTGGTCATTATTCCCTTCCTGGCCATACATGGTAGAGGTTCCTTCACAGGGATCTGACATATCATCCTCACTTCTATAATACCTGGCAGCTTGGTCATGGGATGCTGAGGCTACCTTCATCTTAGTGGGACCCCCTCGGTTAGTGTTTCTCTCCTTAAACTCAGGCACCCATGCTGCCAGGGCAGAAGTGGATTTCCCATCCCACCTTTCTATGTCTTCCCCATGGTCATGCAGTAAGAACCACAGGTCAGCTCATGGGGTGTACTCTCTCTCTAGCTGGGGGACATTGGGCTCTGACTCTGGGGCCTGTGACTCGCACCGGTGCCACATGGGAACTGTTCCTCCTCATTTCCTCCCTTACCTCCCTTATCTCCTCTCTGAGTTCCTTAACCACGGCAGAGACCTGAGCCTGCATTGGGCCACTGATCATACTCTCATAATTTCTGAGCTTGTTGGCGACAGAACCCACTGTCTCTCGGTTGTTATCGGCATTAAAGGTTGCAATGAATGTGGCGTATTGAGATGGTCCTAGAGTTGCAAGATTCCACAGCCTTTGCCCTGTGCACCTAACTTTGTCGGGGTCATTATCATGCTGTCCACTCCTCCCAAAGAGTACCTCCAATACTGCCACTTCTCTCAGCTGTTGGATCCCTTCCTCAAGGGTCTTCCAGCACATTCTATGCTGGTGTTCCTGCATTCTGTCTCTGTGGACAAACCTCTCCCGTACACTCATTAAAAGCCGCTCCCAGAGGGAAAGGGGCCCTGGCTCCCTTACTAATACCTGATTCACACCTGAGTCCTGGTTCAGGGGTCCCAAATTCCTTGCCTCACCACTATCTAGCTGCACGCCTATACCTATAAGGTCCCAGACCCAAAGTAACCAGGTTGTATAAGCCTCACGTCCCCGTCGCGCAATATCTTTTTGCAGATTATGGAGATTTTCATACGACAGGAACTCAGTGATGATCTCAACCTCTGGCTCCCCTGCGGGTTGTGAGGGCCCTCCTTTCTTATCCTTGTTGCCTGGGTGCTCTGATTTCACCTTATACTTCTTTGTTTCCACAGGGGCAACTGCTGCTGGCTGTGGCTGCCCCTGTGGTTCAGCTGGAACCTGGACGGTTGTAACGTCTGTGGGTTCCGCTGCTGCACCATCAGACTGTCCTTTGTCAGGGCAGGGGGAGGGTTTCCCACCAGCTGGGGCTAATGAGGCTACTACAGGGGAAATGTGCTCCCTCAGCATCTGGCCCATCTCACCTATCTCCTTCACCCAGTCTCGGTGGTTTATTTCTGAGGCAGGCTGTGGGGCAGGGTCAGGCTGTGGGGCAGTATCCTTATTCTCTAGGATAGGTATCAGGGTGGTTATCCAGGTCAATTTCCCCTTATCTCTAAATGCTAAACAGAACAGGCATACCAGCAACACCAGCCACTGTATGATATCATTAGCATTCAGAGATTTGAACCCTTCAAAACCTGGTGGGGTAGACCCAAAGAGCTGGGTGAAGGGTTGGGAAAAATTTCCCCCAATGTCATTTCTTCTCAGTAGGTACCGTTGTTAAAGTAACCCCAAAACCACACAGTTAGTGTATGATAGCCCTGAGTCCAGGTGCCTGCCTTCCAGAGGAAATTAAAAATCCACAAATTCCTCACCTTGTTAACCCATATAGCGAAGTGGATGACAGCCACAGTAGCCTTAGTAATAGGGCCCATGTTTAGATAAGGGCCCGCAAATGGGAGAAATACGGCTACCACCACATGCCACCCGAACCAGGGTAAGCCAGACCACATGATATCCAGTACACAAGAACGTAGGCACTTCAGAACTGTTATTCTTTTTTCTCGCAATGCCCTTGTGCCTCACGTTGGACACCAAATTCTGTCTTGGTTTTGAAAGACAGTTGTCTGCCAAGGAAAGCTAGACACTCCATTGGAATGGAGAATGTAAACCCCCCTCCCTCCAAATTATTATAATTTTACAATTAGGGGCTTTCACGCAGAGATATGGGAATAGGAGTAACAGTTCTTTACTAGAAATATTTTTAAAAAAAGGAAAATACAAATGTAGTAGTACAAAAAAACAAGCAAGGAAGCAAACAAAGATCCTGGAAAAAACCCTGACAGAGTCAGGGATACGACCTGGAACCCTGGTGATCAGGGTGTTGGAAGCAGTCCAAATAAGTCCTCCTGGAGTAACAGATGTGGTTCTGTGGAGTAGAGATGGTCCTGTAGAAAGTCCAGTGGTGACGAGATTGGTCCGGTCTTCTCTGGGAATCCAGTGGAAAAACCAGATACCTTGTGTCCTTCATCCCAGTTTTTATCTATCTAGGAACAGCTGGCTCCTCCTCCACTGGGTGGAGCATCTCACAATGGGATGATGGAATGTGTCATGTCATCGGTGGGCCCTAACAGCCCATTATCAGAAGATGTCCCCCTGGAGGATGGAAGGGTGGTGAAAGAGATAAGAAACACTGCCCCACCTGGATTTAGTAGCTGGGCCTTTATCAGAAGGCATCCGTCCTCCTTCCCCCCTGGAGTTACAAGAGAAGGATAAAACATCTCCCAAAAAAACAGCTTTCAACAGATGAAATAGAATACACATTTTTAGGTTACATAATCCAAGACAACTGAAAACCCTGAAAAAGCCTGGAGCTCACGTCTGCGGCCCACCGGGGCCGAGGAAAGCATTTTCCAGCACCGAAGGACTGATAAGAGACTGGGCGAGCTGAGCTACAACCCACAGCAAGGACTTTCTCAGTTTTGCCATCTCTCTTAAGAATGGCGAGAGGTTTTGTTGTTTGATATTGTTCATTCTTTTTGTGCTTCTGGGCACTTTGCTTGTTGAATAAACAGTTTTTTTACACTTTTCTCTAAGGAATTTTTTTCCCAGACCGGTTTGGGGAGGGGCTGCTTAGGTTTTCTTTTTAGAGGGATCCCATTCAGAGGTTTCCTCACAAATTTGTCCTAAACCCAGACAGGTACCTGTTTTTTTTTAACACTTGCTGTGCCAGTTTAATAAAGCACAAGTGGACAAAGCATCTTGCCACATGACTGTTCCAGTAACCTGGTCTGCCCTTCACTGTGGTATTCCAGGGGAATGTTCATCCCAAACCGATATGCTAAAGTCCAGAATACTATCCAGGGAATGTCCACTTGATGCAGCCGAGGTCCAAGAAGGCCAAAACATATACAATCATATTTATGCATTGCTGAGTCCAAGTTCTCTAAAGTTTTGCCAATAAACGTTTGTTCACCCACTTGTTAGAATTTGTTTATGCAGCTACAGCACGGTACCCGCCACAGCCATATGATTTTTTGTTGGCACAAAGTCCAGAGAAGCTCCCATCCACAGCAGGTTTCTCCCTCACAGTACATTTATCAGAACAGTTTGCACGTCTTAAAAAATGATGTCTAAGTTCATGTTGCTTTAACTTCACCTCATATTTCAGTGACCCAGCAGACATGCTCTACTAAGTTAGAGAGGTGAGCCTCATCTTCCCATCTTTTTCCTTCCACAAGGATTTTTCTCTCTGCAGCTTGACTGTGTTATTCACCTCTGGCCATCACATGAAGCTGCTCATTTTGTCAAGAGACAAGTCTCCAGGCAGATTGACAGAAGAGTGTGTCAGTCTCAATGGTCTCATCTAAGGAAAAAGTTGTACCTAAAGAGCCCCTTCTGCAGCAGGGTATGGATTTCTGCAGTGACTCGAGTGCTTAACTGGGATGCCCCTGCTTCTTTTGCCAAATCACAGCCTAGGACAGTATAGCTTCAGGCACTTGGAGATATTTGGGGGTTTTGCTTGTGGTTGATTTTTGCCTCATTTCTGACACAGGTTCATGCTCCCAGAAGCAAATAATTTCATAAGCCCTTCTACAAGATATTAAGTAAATACATTATGGTTCTGCATGAAAGAACTGCAGTATATAGTGAAAATCAATGCCTGCATAATTCTGAGGGCAAGAACTTCAAGATGTAATCTTACTTCAATATCTTATGTATTTACATGCTCTCACTGGGTACCAATAAAAGCTTAACAGCATTCAGTTTGAATACAGCTCTGCTATGAGTATGTACATTTGACAAAAAGTGTACTATTAAAGCAGCTTTGATCTATTTGTTGTGTGACCTATTCTTGTTTTCTACTTAGAGAACAAAGTCAGAATCATAGAAAATTATAGTCAGCAGATGAAAAAATAAAAGCAACTCTGGGATAGCAGGCAAACAGCCTGTCGCTGGCACAGGAAATTAAGTGCCACTGGATTCTTATCCTTCTATTTTATCTTCACATGGTAGCCAGTCCCCATGATGGTTTTGACCCTTTGAAAGGGGCCCCCCAGTTGAAGAGCAATAGGGTTTCCACGCAGCAGAGAGGAAAAAGAGCAAGTCAAGCAAGAGCAAAGAGCATCAGGATCCTGAACAGTGCTCAGGGTCTGTAGCTGGAGCACTGAAGCTTGCTGCCCAATAGCTCTGCAAGGCAAAACCCAGGGACAGCACTACAGACAAGCAGCAGCCAGCTTGAATGGCCCTCCATGCCCTTACAAACACCCCTCCGGATGTGAGGTGCATTACAATCCACTTTGCTACTGCAGTTTTACTGCCCATGTTTCAAAACAGGTACTGCAAGGCTGTTTCTCCCACTAGTGATGCCTTGGGGTGATTTTAGGTGACTTTTATGGCAAGTTTTTTGGCGGTTTTTGAGGGTGTCGAAGATGATTTTGGGGTGATTTCAGATGATTTCAAAGAGTTTTTGAAATGATTTGGGGGTGATTTTTTGGACAATTTGGGGGCAATTCTGAGGGTTTTTAGAGCAATTTTGGGGTGAATTTAGGTGTGACAAAGCCAATTTTGGGGGGATTTAAGGTTACTTGGGGGTGATTTAAAGGTACCAAAGCCCAATTTGGGGTGAATTTGGGGGCCATTTAGGAGTTTTTCTAGGGTGCCAAAGCTAATTTTGGGGTTCTTTTCATGGTTTTGGGGCGATTTTGGAGGTTTTTGTGGGTGCCGAATCTGATTTTGGGGTGATTTTCAGGTGATTTTCGGGGCGATTTTGAAGTGATTTTCAGGACAATTTTAGAGGTATTTGGGTATGCCAAAGCTGATTTTGCGGTGATTTTGAGTGGCTTTGGAGGGTTTTGGGAATATTTTGACAGGTTTTGGATTAATTTAGGGATGATTTTTGGGTCCATTTTGGGAGTTTCTGACCATGCTGAAGCCGATTTTTGGGAGATTTCAGGTGATTTTGGGGGTGATTTTTTGGGCATTTTTTGGGTCATTTTATAGGCACATTTGGGGGTGTTTGGGGGTTGATTTTGAATTTTTTGGGTTTATTTCAGGAGTTGGAGTGATTTGGGGGTGATTTTTCGGGAAATTTTAGGGGTCTTTGAGAGTTCTGAAGCAGATTTTGGGTTGATTTCACATGATTGTGGGGAGATTTTTGGGGGTGCTGGAACACAATTTGGGGTGATTTCAAAGATTTTTATGGCGATTTGGGGGTGATTTTTGGGGCCATTTTAGGGGGTTTTGAGAGTGCCAAAGCCGG